>QLTV01001458.1:2900458-2920458 GCA_003457575.1 Thermophis baileyi | reverse complement strand
ACTGGCTCTACCTGGGCTTGGGTTTGTTTTTATTGTTATGCCTTCTGCAATGCTCAAATTTACATTAATAAAATCCATTTGGGTTAATAGAAATGGGTTGGCTTTGATCCACTGTTATTTTGGTGGTGGAACATCTAAATGGTGATCGCTATGCCCAAGAAGCAGAACAAACCCCACATATTATTATTGTTTTTTTAAAAAATCTGCTGTGTAGTGTCTATCAATTGATCACAAACATTGAGTTTTCCTCCTTAGGCAAGGAAAATGACAGGCTGGCCTTTCTTAAGACTGTAACCGGAATGTGATTCTGAAAGTTTGAAAACTAATCCTTACTAATTGAGTTTCTTTAATTACACTATAAATGTCTAGCATTTTAATGCGGTGCCAATTGAAAGAGCTTGATGAGAAGATTTAAAATAAATAATGATTTCTTATTACACTTTAAACAAAAAAGGAGAACAACAGTTCACCTTGGTGATGTACATAATTCCTCTTTCATCTCTGCCGTGTGAAATAGATTAGGCTAAGAGTTTCTCAGTTTCATCCAATAAGCCTTGTGGACCAGTCGTCCTTCTCTTTCTGCCATAGCTTTATTGCTGGGCTACATTGGTTAGTCAAGAAAATTGGGCTGAAATGTGAATTGGCTCATCCAGTTTCAACAGACTCCGCAATTAGAAAGTCTCAAAGCCACACAAATATGTGCTTTACTATTTCAGACATTGGGCATAATTTTAGAACACATTTCCTTTTTGCAAACATTAGTGTAGATCAGGTAAAGACCTCCACCACAATGCTATAATATTGTTCTCTTTTTTTAGAACCCAAGATCTACATAGAATTCTTCTTCCCACTCCTCATCTTCATACATTGTACTAAGCTATACAGTTTAGAAATACAGTTAAATGAAAAATAAACAGACTGTGAGTTATTGTAGTGTGCATATTCGAACATGAACTGAACCATGCTATGTTTAGTTGGATCTTGGGTTTGTGTAATACACACACATCTATTTTGCTCTGTAAACTTAGTTTTTGTTGTGGCTTGGTATGTATGAACCAAACCAATTGTGGACCACTACGTTTGTTTAATGAATACATGGGTTTGATTGTGTCAAGTTTGGTTGTTCTTGAGATTCCCTTGCTTGCTTTGAGTTTTTTTTCCTCCTCCTAAACTTTGGAGGGGTTTTTTTTGAGGGGGGGGAGAGGGGGGGAGAAGATCATATTTTAGCATATTAAATCATATCCAAGCCCTGAAGCTCTTTAAGCTGCTTAAGCCAACCTTAAATCCATAGATCAGTTAAACAGCTTGTCACAAATATAAAAGCTTAGAGTTTTCTAAGCACCTTAAACAGAGCTAAAGCTTTTAGATAAGGTTTGTGTCTAAGCTGTAACGTGTGTTTAATTTTTCACAACTACCAATCAACCTCCATTGAGCAAGTTGGCTAATTCTAGTGCTTGAAACCATCTTTCCCTAAGAACTAGAAGAGTAATCAACCTTATAATGAGGTGCTCAGTATATATCTAGGGCAGGGGTGTCAAACTCGATTTCATTGAGGGCCGCATCAGGGTTGTGTTTGACCTCGGGGGGCCGGGGTGGGCGTGGCCAGTGTGGGCATGACCAGCTCAACGTCACTTGTGTCAGGGGCACCTGTGCTGGCCTGAGCGCTCTGCCCGTGAAAATGGGCTCCCGAGCTTCGTTTTTGGCTGCGAAGGCCTCCTGCAACCCTCTGCCAGAGAAAACGGAGCTCGGGAGAGCCGCACGCAACCCTTGTGAGCTCCATTTTCTCTGGCAGAGGCACCGCGGGCTGGTCCTTCGCTGTTTCCAGGGCGGCCCCGTGGGCCAGATCTAAGCACCCCGTGGACCGGACCTGGCCCCTGGGCCTTGAGTTTGACACCCCTGATCTAGGATATGGTGATTGGGCCATCACTAGTGTTTGTACTACGAGTCTCCAAAACCCTCCTCCCATAGCTGTGGTTCTCTCCCTGAAGCTTCTGACGACAATTGGCTAAGTATGATGCTACCGACCACTTTAGTCTACAGAAGTCCTCTTTGTCACTGGTTTACCAGGGAAGAGCGACCTCTTCAATAGCCTAACCTGGCAGGAGGCAGGTATGGAAGATGTAGACCCTTGTCCTAGAATGAGCACCATTAGGTATTCCTAAGAGATCTTTGTTTTATATATAGACTTATTTTGCCAGACTTTTGCAGTAGTTGTGTACCTCAATGACATGGCTGCTGGAACCGGCATCCTTTTACAGAAGCTGTCCAAAATCTTTGTAATATTTCAAATACAGAACAGGCAAGAGAAAAAGTAGCAAGTCCCTGCCATATTTTTTAAAAAAGAACTCAAGATTTCTTGAAAAACAATATCATGACCAAAAAATAAATAAAAAAAATCACATGCATTTTCATTCATTAAATCTGCATAAGCTACCCTGTTTAAAATTGAGAGAGTCAGTTTGGTCTAGTGGTTAAGGCATCAGGCTAGAAAGCAGCAGACCATGAGTTCAAGTCCCACCTTAGCCAGCTGGTTGGGTGACGTTAGGCTGGTTACTCTCTCTCAGCCCAACTCACATCATGTTGTTGTTGGGGAGAACATAGGAGGAGGAAGGTATGTTGGATATGTTCTCTGCCTTGGGTTATTTGTAAGAATAATAAAGGCAGGATAGAAATACCTAAATAAACAAGGAAGAAAGAAAGAGTTTGATCTTAGTTACCAGAAGCTCAACACTTGCCGTTACTCTGGTCCCCAAAGCTCTCATCAGTACCCATTGCAGAGCAAATTCACACAGTCCAGATCTCAGGCTATGAAATGAAACAGAATCCATATTGCAACCAGCTCCAGGGATCTTAACTCGCTGTCCAAATTCTCTAGATTCCAGGCCAGTTGCTGTTGGCTGGAGGCCTGGCCTGTACCTCACTTTCAGCCAGCCTCAGAAAGAGGAAAAACACAGAGGCCAAAGACAAAAATGGAGGCTGCCCTTCTCTTAAGAGTCTGTGAAAAACCCCACCAGAGGGAAAAGCCACATTTCTGATTAGCTTATCTGTTAACGGTATCTGGATCTCCTGAAGGGGCTTTTCCTGCATTCTGCTCCTGATACAAAATGCAGAAAATGGCTTGCTTTGCCTAATCCTGGCCTTGGTTAGCAATAGCAATAGCACTTAGACTTATATACCGCTTTACAGTGCTTTACAGCCTTCTCTAAGCGGTTTTACAGAGTCAGCATATTGCCCCCAACAATCTGGGTCCTCATTTTACCCACCTGGGAAGGATGGAAGGCTGAGTCAATCTAGCATCTCCTATGAGTAGAATTGGGGAATTAGGACTATCCAGTTCAGGGTAGAAGCTGTCAGATCCAAGCAGAATGTATGAAGTTTGCTTCAGCGTGTTTGCTGCTATTTTATATTTTGTCTTGTTTCTGTTCTGACCTAGGCTTCCTGATCAAATAAGACAGCACAAACGACGTCCCAAAAACCTCTTTTATTTTAACGGCTGGTAATTATTTTCATTCCCAGCCGTAATAAGTCCCAAACAAAGGATAAAAAGTCTGACCACAGTCTTTCGGGGAAAGGCAGATAAGCACACGAACCTTGATCTTCCTTGACAAACTGCCAAAGACCAATTAGCAAGAAACTTGGCAAGGCCAAACAGAAACACGGAGTCCGAGCTAGAATGACACGAGTTGAACGAAGTTGCTTCCTGCAATGAGCCCTTCCGTGTGCTCCACTTATATAGCCTATGGGAGGGGCCAATTATCTCCAAGCCTTACTCCCAAGTAGTCCTTCTCCTCTGAAACTGTTGTTGCCTTCTGGCAGCTCTGCGCATGCGCACATTGAGAACAGGCTCCCCCTGTTCCTCTGCCTCACTCATGTCAGCCTCTGGAGGCTCTGGAGTCGGGACAGACCTCCCAGATGGCCCGGGCTGGATCCCTGCCTCTGGCACCGAGCCTTCTCCAGACTCCAGGCCTGGCCCATGGTCCTCCCCAGCCTCCTCGCTGTCCGACTCTGCTGCCAGCTCTGCAAGCCACTGGCGGACCACAACAGTTTCATCAATGTGCTTGCTACTAGCTAAAAGCTTTTCCAGGTAGAAATTTAGAGCATACATTGAATACAAAATGGGTTTATTATTAGGGAACGGAATAATTTGAATTCAAAACACAAAAGAAAGGAAGGCATTCCTGAAAAGGCTCTTTACTCTGTGGGTCCATAGCAAAGGTTTTTTTTGAAAAGTCAAAGCCCATTTACACAGCTGGATGGAGGAGGCAGAAGGTTGGTTGCTGTTGACTGCAGACATATGTTTTCAGTTAGGAGTTGACAACAGCAGAGCTGAGTCAAGCATGTACAGTTGCAGAAAATCATCTGTCTGCATAAAAAAACCCCACACACGTTCAGACCCAGAAAAGATCAAAAATGCAGAAAGCTGCAGTTTAAAGATGCCCGTGATGGCTCACAGGTAGAGCTTTGATTGTGTCGTGAATTGATCCCAAAACATTTGCTACATTAATTGGGGGTGCCCCAGATTTTAAACCTAAACTTCAAGTGTTCTTATTCTGAATATTATTTCCAGAAGCCGAAGTTGGCAAGTGAAAAAAGGATGCTGAGGGCCTTTTTCTAAGAAGATGCTTGCCTCAAAGTCTGTTCTTTGGTGGGGGTGGGGGTGGGGGTGGAGCGTTTTAAATATGGTAGCTTACACAGATTTAATTAATGAAGATACATATGGTTGCTTTTTGTCATGGTGTTGTTCTTCAAGAAATGAGCGGCGTGGTTAACCTAGAGGTGAAGACGCTCACCTCCCACTCGGAAGGCTGAGAGTTCAATCCTAGGCAGTGACAGATGTTTCTCTATCAGGGTGCAAAGAGAAAATATCTGCTGTGAACTCCACATAGGCATCAGGAAGGGCAGCCGGCCAGTAAATGCTCAGCTCCATTCAGCCACCCCGACCCCACCCCAAATAAAGGGATTAAAGAGTCGTAAAAAAAGTAAAGAAATTGTTCTTCAACAAATTTTTTAAAATAGGGCAGGGACTTGCTACTTTTTCTTTTGCCCATTTTGCATTTGAGATATTGCAAAGATTTTGGATAGGCTTCTGTAAATAGATGCTGGCTGCAGCAGCCATATCATTGCAGTACAGAAGCACTATAAAACTCTGGAAATTTCCATTCACTTTTTTTTTCCCACTACCTCTGAAAGGAATCAATCAGTGGAACAGCAAGAAAAGTTGGCAATAATTTACTGACAACAGTTTTTCATTTCGTCTTAATCCTGGTGTGTAATTTCTAGTGCTTTAGTCATAAGCTTATTTATTTGGGAGCGGGTTCAGCAGAATTTACTTTCCAGTAAAGATCTTGGCAACAAAAGGACACATTAGTGTTGATACTCGCTTCCATTTCCCTTGTTGGTCTTTTGGCTGATACATAGCATCACAACAGTGTGGGGAAAGGGCCATCGCTCTGCAGTGGTGCAGCATGTGGTCTGCAGGCTAAAATGTTCAGATTCCTCCCCTGGTATATCTTGAAGGGATACTCCAAGCAGTGGTTTGGACTCCAGGGCAAAAAGGTGCTTCAAAGAGTACAAGGAGTTTGTAGGGCACTTGTCTACAACTCATGAAAGCAGCTACGTCTTTCCCCGGGATTATTTATTCATTTAAACTGCAATTTGGATCCACCTCCTCAATCTTAGAGGGTTCTATGCAGTTTACAGATAAAATAATAATGATAATAGTGATAATGACAGCACATCGGCATTGACAAAAATCAACCTCGGTCAATTGCAAAAGGCAGCTTTACTTGGAACAGCTTACATCCTGTGATGTTACTTTTAACACATCTGCATCGGCCATCCGAGGTCCTTGAGAAGGACTCGATGGGTGGATAAAAATGCCAGATCCAGTCTGAACATTTGGCTGACTGTGTGACAAACCATAACTCCCATCAAACAATGGCTGTATCTGTTCCTAACAGTTTAATATCTGATATGTATCTATTTGAGGACTATATATTAAACAGACACACCCCAGAGTCCCTCTCTGAGGGAGCTAGGTGGTATAGAAGTGTGAAAAATAAATAAGTAAACTTTTCTGAACGTCACAGCTGCATTCAACCTGTAATGGTATGGGCCACACTATGACCAATAGTGGGTGAAATCAGGACAAATAGGAGATCCTATTCCAATCCATTTGCAATCCATCAAAATTAAATCCAGCAAAAATACTTACTTTCCAGTCCTGTGTTTAATAAATTTCTCCTTCTCCCACATTAAAAAAATATTTTTGTTTTAGCTTATTTTTGAGAGGTTTGGCAGTGTCATTTGGGGGCCATGAGTTGTAAACATCTCTGCTCTGGAAAGCCAGGGGTTTGGGGAGTAGAAATAAATGGATAGCAAAGAATTCTGTTTCTGCCCTTGGAGTGTTGCTGCTGCTTTTTAGTGTAAATCTCGACAAACAATGTAGTATCCATCAGATATTTGGGACTGTGTGTTCCAGTCAGCCTTGCCAATGTTGGGGGCTGATGGAAATTGTGGCTAAACCATGTGGAGCATTCCAGATGTAGACAATACTGAATGCACAGATCAGTGTTTTTTAACTTTAGCAACTTCAAGAGGTCTGGACTTCAATTCCCAGAATTCCCCAGCCAGCATGTTGGAGTAGATAATAATAATTCCCTACAGTGTAAAGCAGCTTGCAAATTAGAATAGTAGATTCCATTCTGAATTACACTTAGTAACAAGCATCTTAATTTGAAATACCATTGCTTTGATATTTATACTTCCTGCCACCATATGGGACAATGTCTATCCAGCTGTTCAAAAATCTGTGTTTTTCTGAAACCGAGCCATATGGGAAGAAGTCAGAACAACAGAGTTGGAAGGGACCTTGGTGGTCTTCTAGTCCAACCCCCTGCTCAAGCAGGAGATCCTGTATCACTTCAGACAAATGGTTGTCCAGTCTCTTTTTGAAAGCCTCCAGTGATGGAGCACCCACAACTTCCTCAGGCAAGCTATTCCCTTGGTTGATTGCTCTAACCATTAGGAATTTTCTCCTTAGTTCTGGGTTGCTTCTCTCCTTGGTTTGTTTCCATCCATTGCTTTTTGTTCTGCCTTCAGGTGTTTTGGAGAATAGGTTGATCCCAGTGGTAAAATCCAATTTTTTTTACTACCGGTTCTGTGGGCGTGGCTTGGTGGGCATGGTGTGGCTTGGTGGGCGTGGCTTGGTGGGCGTGGCAGGGGAAGGATACTGCAAAATCTCCATTCCCACCCCACTCCTGGGGGAAGGATATTGCAAAATCTCCATTCCCACCCCACTCTGGGGCCAGCCAGAGGTGGTATTTGCCGGTTCTCCGAACTACTCAAAATTTCCACTACCGGTTCTCCAAACTACTCAAAATTTCCGCTACCGGTTCTCCAGAACCTGCTGGATTTCACCCCTGGTTGATCTCCTCTTCTTTGTGGCAGCCCTTTAGATATTGGAATACTGCTTTACTGCATTTGGTCCTTATTGGGTTTGGAAGGTTCTTTGTTGACTTTTGGAAAAAGACCTTGATTTTAGTCATGAATATGAAGACTGCTAAATGTTTGTTGCTGACTTCTGGATTAAGGATGATCTGAAAGAGAAAGGGTGACATTTGAGTTTTGTTGTTAGGCGCAAGAAATCAGGAGCCAGGATAGAGTTCAATGATAGTCCGGTTGGTCCAAATCGGTATAACACAGAGATTGTAGGAACACTCTATGTTTTTTGGAAGCACAAATGGCGTCATTAAGCTACAGTGCAATTTGATTGGTTTTAGCTTCATATGTTGTATGGATCTAGCCTTTGTGTCTCATAAACTGCTTAATGTGTCAATTGTGCTTTGGTCAGTAAACCCCAATTAAAACAAACTTTTGATTTGCATGGTATGTGAACCCAGAGTGATGCACCTTGTCGTTAGCCCATTACATCACTAATAACTCACTGTGCCTTGTAACCTGCAGTGCACAGTTTCTTTTCGTCACATTTAGCTGAAGTTCCAGTCCCTTCTCTCAAGAATGCTATTCCTTGGTGCTTTGCGCAATGCTTGGAACGGCACTGAAAGAGGTGGCAGACTCTCCTTCAGCCTGTTTTGTTGTCATTGTGGCTAACCTGTTGCCAGGGCAGCAGCAGGCTGCATAAAGACCAAAGGGGGTTGGTTGGGAGAGGGGTGGGGGAGAAGAGGAAATTTGCATTCACAAGCCGACTTTGATCTGCGGGCCATGAACCACCAAGCAGTTAGGTGAGCCATAGACTCTTGTGTCCTAGAACAGCATGACCCTTACATTGTGCAAGTGGCTTGACCGGTTGGCTAGTTTCCTGCTTTTTGCATCCTCTGCATCAAAGCGTCCTGCTCGCTGACCCGCTGCCTGCGGTAGTGCTTGGTCCCCTATGGCTAGCGGAAAAGGTGTCTTGGGAACATCAGTCGGCTGCAGAAGGAAGGAGCTGAGTGACTGGCAGCAGAAGCTGTGATCAGTAAAACCTCACAACTGCGATGCAACAGGGCAGGGTTGGTGTTGGGACTCTACTTTCCTAAACAGCATTTGGAATTTTGGGGGGGGGAGGGATTTGTTTGCCCCTTGAGCCTGCTGGGGCTTTCTTGGGCCTGCTGGGGTTTTTATGCACGCAACATTATCGGGACTTGTCCTGGATTTTGTGAAAGATGGTTGTTGATGTTTTTAAGGCTGTTTTTGTTCCTTGCCTTGTAAGAGGAGAGAATCAATAGCAATAGCACGTAGACTTATATACCGCTTCACAGTGCTTTACAGCGCTCTCTAAGCAGTTTACAGTGTCAGCCTATTGCCCCCAACAATATGGCTCCTTATTTTACCGATCTGGGAAGGATGGAAGGCTGAGTCAACCTTGAGCCGGTGAGACTTGAACTGCCAATCTGCTGGCAGCCGGCAGTCAGCAGAAATAACCTGCAGTACTGCATTCTAACCACTGCGCCACCAAAGCTTTCCCTCTATAGCAGGGCTGTCAAACACGCGTCCCGCGGGCCGGATGCGTCACGCGCTGGCCACGCCCACGCCCGGTTTAGCGAAAGGGAAAAAAGTCCCGATACGTCACATGACGATGCGAGTTTGACACCTCTGCTCTATAGTTTATTTGGCCATAGAGAGCAGGAAAGTGGCAGTCAATCTTCTGCTAAAATATATCGTTTGAAAGAAACGTATTTTGGGTTTACCATGGCAATTCAAGGAAGAGAAGCTGCACTGAGGAAAAGAAAGAGAAATTGATCCAAGCAGGGAAGAAGGTCAAGTTCTTAGCATCTACCCTTGTGGTGCTAAGCTTCTGGATTGTGGCTCAGCTTCAGGCCTCATGGATATACAGTCATGGTCAGTGGTCTGTTGTCGAGAAGAAAAAGGGTTTTGCTTCTTGGCAGCCAGGACAGTGAACAGGGTGGCATGGCCAGGTCAGAAGGCTGGTGTGACCTCAAAAAGACATCTTTCCAAGATTCCTCTGAAAAGTTACAGATACATTGGTTATCCCAGCTATACTTGATGATCTATTCTAATCTTGATTGTATATTCTGGCCTTGCTAAGGATGGTCTGTGGATCTCTATGTTGGGAATGCTGGGAGTGTAGTCCCAAGATGGCCATTTGGAAGACATCAGACAGTGGTCATGTCTGCAATTTGACAGGCTGTGGTGGATAGCTGGTGGGCAGACTTCTCTTTGACAGTCTGCAAGTTGAACAAGCTCATTCTGTGTGCATGCAAATATGAGACAGGCTTGGTTCGCAGAATGCATTTGCAGTACATGCTATGTTAGGAACATGGATTTTTTTTCTTGCATAGGTAGCCATTTGCTGGGGAATAGGATGAGTGTTATTTTTTTTTTGTCCTTTGATGTGGTTGCAGTTAGAACTCTTTTTTCTTGCTCTTTATTTGGGTGTGTGTGTGCAAAAGGTGGGCAAAAAGTTTAAACCTTGGCATCATCTTGGTGGTGGCGCAGTGGTTAGAATGCAGTATTTCAGGCTAGTTCTGCCAACTGCCAGCAGTTCGATTCTAACTGGCGCAAGGTTGACTCAGCCTTCCATCCTTCTGAGATCGGTAAAATGAGGACCCAGATTGTTGGGGGCAACATGCTGACTCTGTAAACCACTTAGAGAGGGCTGTAAAGCACTGTGAAGCGGTATATAAGTCTACGTGCTATTGCTATCTTAAGAGTGGTCTATGCCCGTGCTGGCGAACCTATGGCACGCGTGCCAGAGGTGGCAAGCAGAGCCCTCTCTGTGGGCATGCATGCCGTCGCCAGCTGCTCTTCGGGTTTCCGGCACGCATATACACGCCAGCTGGTCTTAGCTCGCACCAGAGCGCCGGAAACCTGAAGAGCAGCTGGCCGGTGCACATGCGCTGGTCTTCGGGTTTCCGGCGCTCTGGCGCACACGCACACACATTCCGGTTTGGGCACTTGGTGCCAAAAAGGTTCACCATCACTGATCTATGCTCTGGTTAATGGGAGGAAAATCCCTTAAGCGTGCTTAATGCAATATGTCAGTCAAGTTCACACAATCCACTGAGTCATACATGTAGAAGATGACCAGGCTGAGTTCAAGGGAGGGGTCAAATCAGTCATGAGTGCCTTTGCACCCACAAGAGATCTAAGTCCAGCCCACCGTGAATTCCTTATCTACTGCCAAATTGCTTTGACCATTAGTAGTTCAGATTCTTGTAGAGAGCTGGAGCTTTCAATAAATCTTTATACCTATTTGAACTGCCTGGATCTCCCGATTTCCCTGGGGCTTGATAATAATTATGGGTTTGTGTCTTAGCATGTACTGTGAACTCAGCCAATTATGGTTTAACCAAACCATGATTTAGTATAAATACAACCATCATCTAGCCTACAGGCTGATTTCTTGGTTTGGATGGGCATGGCTGTTCCTTTTTGATAGACCTGCTTTTGTGAGGTTTTTGGGAAGAATAATTTCTTTAAAACATTCTCTTTTTTCCCAGTGATCTACCATTGCTCTTCATCCTACTGAACATGTGTTTAAGACCAAGAGAGTTCTGGTGAAGAACAGACATTTACAAGACAAAAGAATTCATTAATCAGTTTGTCTTAAATATTTATTTAGAGTGGAGGAGCAGGAGCAAATTTCCCTGTGGGTGATACAAGGGATGGGTTCCACTTACCTTCCCTACCGGTTCACATCGCGCCCCTGTCACGTTGCGTAAAGGCCCGGAAATGACCCTCTGCGCATGCGCAGAAGCCTTTGCGCATGCGCAAAGGTTTTTTTTGCAAGCCGCAGTGACCAGAGGACCGGTTCGGGAGCGTGGACCGGCGGTCATCGCTGCCGGTTCTGCGAGCGGCGGTAAATTTCTGCTACCGGTACTAAAGAACCAGTCCGAACCGGCAGCAACCCACCACTGGTGATACAGCAGAATAGACTTAACTGTACTCCTGCTCTCTGTAGCCCCTGAATTTTACCCTTAGGAAAATTGTTATATCCCTTAAAAATAAACAGTCCTTTGGCCGTATGTGTTGTTTCTCTTGGAAGAAGTTTAGGAACACAGAAAGCCACAGGATAAAAATACAATCGCCCACTGGGCAACAGCCATTGAATTTACAAGTTTGTGAGTTCCTCTCTACTTGGATCCATTTCCCCCTCCCTCTTGCGGGATCCAACCCACCCTGTGTTACTCTCCTATTTTTTTCTTGTAGGAACCAAAAGAAGCTTATCTTGGGTCAGTATGAAGGATTGTTCAGCCTACTCCTGCTTTAAATCCTTGTTCTCTTTGATGACTTTTACGTCAGTTAGGAATGGGATGTCAATTTCCATGTTGGTAATTGATGGTGAGCACATTTGAGAAGAACAATGCTAGGGAACCGGGAGTCCACGAGGAGGCAACAACTCTTCCAAGGATCATATGAAACTTTTCTTCATTGCTTCCCAGAATTGGCACAGTTTGAATCCAAGATCTATTTAGAAAGCATGGTGAGCTTTAAGTGTTTTTTTCCGGTGAAACCAGTCTATCAGGGCAACCTGGTCTACTCAAATATGGGACGGAGCATACGGCGTCCGCTTTCGCCTTTCAGCCCCAATCCAGGAGCCTTCGCAGGCAGTTGCATTCGCGACAAACTATTTTGTGTTAAATTTAAATTTACCGACAAAGAAATAAAGGGATATAGCTATACTAGTCTCTATACTAACTTTTATTTCTTGTTGTGCAGAAATGGCTTTATATCAATCTATGCCTCCCGTGGGTGTAAGGCTTGCCATTGGTTGCTTTCCTGCATATGTCATAGGCTTAATTAATGCTCTTGCTAAATCTTATATTTGAGGCTGATTTTAACCGTGTTATTGTAATGTAAGTACTGATGAGTCAATACGAAATGCTTGCATCTACCTCTATTTGTCTTTTGGCTGTATTGTTTAAATTATTAAAAGGGACGAATTGTTTTAAACTTTATTTCTTTGTTGGTAAATTTAAATCTAACACAAGATGAGCTTTATACTTTGCCCTGAGCCCCAGTTTCTTCAACTAGAGTGTTTTTTTTTTAAAAAAGAAACTACAGTTCACCAGGATAGTACAACACATTAAACCACAAGTCATAGTTTAAGGGCCACACTGCGTAGGTTCTCATAAAACCCTAAGCATTGCTTAGTCTGGAGTGTGAACCGACGGAACAGATCAACGTGATAAATAGTTTACAATCGAAATAGAAAAATTAGACATTGACATGAGATGTTGCCTGTTTGTGCCTAGTGTACAGGTAGTCCTCAACATACGACCACAATTGAGCCCAAAATTTATGTTGCTAAGTGAGAAATTTGTTAAGTGAGTTTTGCTCCCTTTCTTGCCACAGTTGTTAAGTGAATCACTGCTGTTGTTAAATTAGTAACATGGTTGTTAAGTGATTCTGGTTTCCCCATTGACTTTGCTTGTCAGCAGGTCGTAAAAGGGGATCAGATGACTCCGGGACGCTGCAACCGTCATAAATGTGAGTTAGTTGTCAAGCATCCGAATGTAAACATGACCATAGGGATGCTGAAACGGTCATAAGTGTGAAAAATGGTCATAGCTCACTTTTTTCAGTGCCGTTGTAACTTTGAACAGTCACTAAGTGAACTGTTATAAGTCGAGGACTATCTGTATTGTCATGGTCTTTTTTACATGTCAGCACTCAATTCAGTTCCTCCTTGAAGGGTTGCTGCTGTGCTGTCTTGACAGGTAGGATCTCCCTGTTAGTTGCTAGATTTTAGCAAATAGGCTGCTATTCTTCTGTTTTCCTCCACCTCTTTCTGGCCATCCCCAGGGAAACAGGTTAAGTCCTCGGGGCCAGACTGCAGCTTTGCTTTTCTGCCCCATCCTTGGCACTAGAGGAGTTTCATTATCAGGAAGAGAACAAAAGAGCCTTCTGGCTTGCTTAGGCAAGTTGACAAATTGCAGAACTGGCCAGCCGGTTGTTGTGTTGCAGCTTGGGACCATTTCTGCTGTCTGCTTGTCCTAGTATTCCAGGGTGCCGTCCAATTGTCCAGGACACTACAAAATAAAAGATTTTGCTATATGCCCACTCCACCTGAGCCCCAAGCCCTCTCTCGTATTTCTAGGTTTTGATGACTAGAAAGCATGGCACGAAGACGGTTTTAATTTTAGTGGACACCGTTTACGCTGCACTGTAATTCTTCAGACTGTAGTCACATGATGTCTGGTACACTGAGACCTTGAAGTCTGATGGAGGTTGGCACGTCGTGACTCATTCATTCAAGAGTTGTGTAGTGAGAAAAGGAGCTTGTTCAAAGAATTTTTAAAGCTCTCCTAGGTGAATATCGTGTGCTGATGTAGATAGGCATAAATGAATGGAGGTCTGCTTGTTAGTTGCTGAGGTAATGGGAGGTAATTGGTAATCGGGTAATTGTCCTGCGTGGGGAGGATTTTCTGTGTGACTTTCTCAAAACAGTTTCCCATACAATACATAGTGCATTCCTGACTGTGAGTGACAAGGTCTCAATGAAATACCCTCAAGGCTGGATGGCTGATATTGCAGGAGCACTCTAGATGCCCTTCAAACCTTGGAAGTCCAAGAATTTCTGCCACAGCAGAGATAAGAGTCACTGTTTTTGTCTTTGGCCCTTATTGTTTGCTTGCCTAAGCTCATTTGCCTTTGACAGGATTATTTGTCAGGTTACTGTCAAGAGAATATAACCCTCAGTGGGGAGAAAGGTTGTATGGCAACTTTCTTCAAGGCCTAGAGAAGCAAGGGAGAAAGGTTGTAGGGCAACCTTCTTCAAGGCCTAGAGAGGCAAGGGAGAAAGGTTGTAGGGCAACCTTCTTCAAGGCCTAGAGAGGCAAGCTGACAATGTGGTCTAAAGTAGGAAGAAACCCAGTGGAACGTGGGCAACATGGATGCCAGATGTTGTGCTTGCTGTTGGTCTTCAAGGAAGCCACTTTCTGGGGGAAATGTAACAAAGGGAGGATCTCTTCTATTTTCTAAAGAGGAGGAGGGTGGCCTTTGGTAAGAACCAGAAGGCATCCTGTGGGTGATGGGAGGTGAGGCCATAGTCCAAATGAGTCACTAGGGGCCTCTCCTGCGTTACAAGACAGCTGGGCTTGTGGTTCTTTCTTAGGATGCTTTCAACAGTGGATCATCGGAAGCTGCCTGGAAAGGGTGCAATGCGATGAAAAACAAATACAAGGGAGTGCCTATCTGTGGCTTTCACATTTCCTCTGCCAGACAATACAAGCATTGTTTTGAGCCCTGCTCTTGTATGCACAGGCTTTCCATGAGGAGATGTTTGTCATTGCCGACAAAGGCTGGGCCACACAAGGCTTTGGTCTCTTTTTACAGGAATCTTCCTGCACTTCTCAGTTTCTTTGGCTTCCTTCTTGGCAGGCAACTTATTGCATGGGGTATTACTTAGAATGACTCTGTATATTTCCTGAAAAACGCTGGAGTTCCCTGCTTTGTTGCCCTTGACATTAGTTCTGGTGCTGTGTGCAGGGTCACTGCTGCTTTGAATGGAATTTTTGAAGTGCTGTATCTGGCAAATTCTTTTGGAAACAAATCCCAGGGGTTGGTTCTGCCCTGGATGGCAGATTAGGCTAAAACAGGCCTGGAGAGTTTTGTGGTCCAATGCTGTGCAGGGAATCAATCCAGCTATTATTTTAATAAGTTTTGTGAACCAGTCCATGATGATAAATTACAGTTTGACCTATTTGTTTGGGTATTGAAGGTTAGTAAACACAGTGGGTTCAGCGCGTGGTCTAATTATTTGGGTCTGCTTCTTGGAAAAAGTGTGCATAAGGTTGCAACCTCACTGGTTTTTTTTATAGTTTGTTTATTTTAAATATTTATCATACTGCCTTTTGGAGAGGAGCTCAAGGTGACATACAGTAAGTAGCACTCCCTTCTCCTGTTTTCCCACAAGAGAATATCTGTAGCTCAGGGTTGAACTGGAGTTCTTGGCGCTGTCTGAGCTTGGTTGTTTACTTGTGGATCTTTCATTACTTGACTAGGTAACATCATCAGCATGAGTGAATTTGGGGTTTTCTTCCTGTTTATGTACAGTAGCTTGCCATGCCAGTGTTGATGGGGGTGTGGTTTCCCCAGGAGGAAAATGGCACTTAAGTAAATGAGATGTGTAGCATGCCCTCTTGCTGGATCTGACGGATGGATTGACGCAGTCAAGGAGAGGTAATCCCTCCAAGGTTTTACTTAAACTTGCATTTTTTGGTCTGGAAAATAGTGTAAGCACATCCATTTTCATGATGCTATGCTGACACGTGGCTTTTATTAGACACGTACAAACTAGTCTTTTTGTGAAGCTCACAGACTACAAACTAAAACTGACCACCATTTAGCCTAGTGCGTTCCATGGATCAAGTCTGCATGGTGAATTTATGGCTAGCCATGTTCTGCAAACGTAACTAAATATACATGTACAATAACGGGGCACAAATCCAATCTGCTTTTGTTTTAATTGTACTCTTGGTGGCACCCACGGTTCTGACAAAAGCGCTTAAATTTTTTTTAACCCCGAAGGCTTTTTGAGATGACAGAAAGTGGCACATGGTTGGAGTTTAGCCAAAAAGAGGAAAATGGTAAAAAAAAAAAAAAAAAAAAAAAAAAAAAGAATCATCGTTGGAAGAATTTGGATTTAAGAGGCGGATGTATATTTTAACATGAAAAAAAATCACATTTAAAAAAAACACCATCCTTTTAATTGCTCGCTAACTTCTTCAACACATGTTCAGACCACTTGCTTACAAGTCATCTTGTGACCTGAACTGGAGACAAGTAAACAAGCCTGAGATAAAGAGAAGGTTTTGTGGATGTTGTGGTGTCTGCTGCTGCTATTTGCCGTCTTGATTGTTGGCTTGCAAGTAGGCTGGGTCAAGGGCAGATGCTTCTGGAGAGCTTACTGTAGAGATTGGAACACTACTATCATGTCACCCTTGAAAAGAAAGACCAGGGGTGACATGTTAGCAGTGTTCCAATATCTAGGAGGTTGGCATAAAGAAGAGGGGGTCAGCCTGTTCTCCAAAGCACCTGAAGGCAAGACAAGAATCAATGGATGGAAACTAATCAAGGAGAGAAGCAATCTAGAACTATGGAGAAATTTCCTGACAGTTGGGACGATGAATCAGTGGAATGACTTGCACCCAGAAGTTGTGAATGCTCCAACACTGGAGGTTTTTAAGAAGAGATTGGACAACCATTTGTTTGAAATGGTATAGGGTCTCCTGCTTGAGCAGGGAGTTGGACTAGAAGACCTCAAAGGTCCCTTTCCACTCTGTTATTCTGTCATTCTGTTCAGCAGATATTTTGACTTTTGGCCTTCCCTGAGCTGTACAAGGTAGTTCTCAATTTATCACTGGATGCTTAGTGATTGTTCAAAGATACTTATGACCCAGTTTTGAAGTTACAGCTGTTGGCCACACACACACACACACACTCACATGATCACATTTTGGTCTCTTCGATGATTTGGAGCCAGCTTGCCTTTACTACAGTATTCTTTGCCAGTTTCTGGCATTTATGTCCAATTTCTGGAAAATAAATGCCCATTGGGTATAATTGATTCACTTAATGACTGTTGTAAAAAAATGGTATAAAGTCCAGTCACTTGATCACTGGCTTAATGTACACATAGACTTATGATTCTAATTCTAAGCTCAATTATGGTTGATTATCTATACAGGTAGTCCTCGACTTATGACCACAATTGAGCCCAAAATTTCTGTTGTTAAGTGAAACATTTGTTAAGCGAATTTTGCCCCATTTTACAACCTTTCTTGCCTCAGTTGTTAAGTGAACCACTGCAGTTGATAAGTTAATAACCCGGTTGTTAAGTGAATCTGGTTTCCCCATTTAATTTGCTCGTCAGAAGGTCGCAAAAGGTGATCACCTGATCTTGGGACACCGCAACGGTCATAAATATGAGTCAGTTGTCAAGCATCTGAATTTTGATCACATGATCATAGGGATGCTGGAAAGGTCGTAACTGTGAAAAACGGTCATAAGTCACTTTGTTCAGTGCCGTTGTAACTTTGAACGGTCACTAAATGAACTGTTGTAAGTCGAGGACTACCTGTACTCAAAACAACGTGGTCTTCAAACGTTTGCAGGATTCACTTACTACGCAATGAAAAATACTGACGTATTGATTGTGAATTATTGTTATCCGTTGTGATCAGTTTTTTTGTTTGAGTGTTAGCATTAGTATTCTTAATAGAAAAATACAGTGGACCTTGTTTTTTCTTAGTGATATTTCTCAGTATCGCAACTTGGTATTTAGAGCTGTTATTTTAGATTTTTAATTTTTTTTTAAAGGCCTGAAAACTTTTAAACTCAGCGTGTCATCAATGCGTGAAAAGATTTTCTTTTCCTTCTGAAGAAACACAGCCCTGGATACCTTGCTTCTCTCTGTTGGGGAGGAACAATAGACAAGAGTAGCGCTTTTAAAGCAATTTTTTTTTGCATCAATCAAAGATATAACATTAATACTTGGAAGTTTGCAGGTGTGATATACTTAGCAATTTTTTTAAAATGAAATATGTTGTAGGTGTTTGATCTCCAAAAAATTGTTTATCAGCTGTTCATTGAGAGCCACATTAAAGTAACCATGACAAACATGCCTAATTTAAACAAATGAATAATGGGGATGAAAATATAAATTCTGAGTTATTTAAAATAAGTGTGGACAGATGCCCTAATTCAGGGGTGTCAAACTCAAGTAGAGGTGGATTCCTACTGGTTCGGACCGGTTCTATAGAACCATTAGTAATGTGGCGGCCTGGGTCGCTGGAACCGGCAGCAACCCAGGCCTGCCACGCCGCCGAGCTGGTTCTCTCGGCGCCGCCGTAGGCGCCGCCATCTTGTTTTTTGCTTCTGCGCATGCGCAGAAGCTTTTTTTTGTACTGCGCATGTGCGCGCACCTGCGGCGTGCCTGTGCGGCGCGTCCCTGAGCGAACCGGCAGTAGGAAAATCCGGAACCCACCCCTGAACTCAAGGCCCGTGGGCCGGATGCGGCCTGCGATGTAGTCGGATCCGGCCCATGGGGCCGTCTTGGTCTACGCAGTGCGAAGAGGAAAGATCAGGCCAGCGTAGCGTCGGCTCGGTCTACCCAATGCAAAGAGGAAACATGCCAGCAGTTTGGGGAGTGGTGTCAAGTTGGCCACGCACACCCAGTTGGCCATGCCCACCCAGTTGGCCACGCCTATCCCGGCCCCCCTAGGTCAATCACAGCCCTGATGTGGCCCTCAATGAAATTGAGTTTGATACCCCTGCCCTAATTCATTCTGGTACATTCCAACATTTGGGTAACACAGACAGACAGAGTTTCTGTTGTGGTCTGCCAGCGGCCTGTGCAGCTGGCGGCAGAGCCGGACAGCGAGGAGGCTGGTATTGTGATTCGCCAGCGGCCTGTGCAGCTGGTACCAGAGTCAGACAGCGAGGAGGCTGGAGAAGGCTTAGTGCCAGAGGCAGGGATTCAGCCAGGGCCTTCAGAACCTCCAGAGGCTGCCATGAGTGAAGAAGAAGAAGAGGAGGAGCCTGTTCTCAATGCATGCGTGCGCAGAGCTGCCAAAAGGCAGGAATGGCTCGTGAGGAGAAGGACTACTCGGGAGGAAGGATTGGGGATAATTGGCCACTCCCATAGCCTATTTAAGTGATGAGATTTGCAGGAAACAACTTAGTTCATTTCAAGTCCTTGTCTTTGAATTCAAACCTCTGTTCTGCCTGCAAATTGTTCCTGGGTGTTTTGCCAAAAAACAGTAAGAGTCATGTGGGTTATCTGCTGTTATCTGAAAGACTCTTCATCAGACTTGTGTTCTTTTCCTTGGACTATTGCTGACTGTTAAGGAGATTAATTAACAGCCGTTGCACAGAAAAGACTGGTTTACACTTTATTTGCATTTAGAACGACTGCTAAGTAAGACAATTAGTAGCCGTTACTATTAAAACAAGGTTTGTACGGACGCTGTTTGTGCTGTGTTCCTTTGTCAGTACGCTGGGTCAGAACAGTTTCAAACAAAGTTCTGGGTTGGACACTGCTACCTGTTCTGTTTTCAAAAATTGCTTACGTGGTGCTCCGAAGCATTCTTGCAAGTAATAAAGATTTGCTGATGCTTTTATTTGTAATATGACAGCAACCCATTAATTTGCTTAATTAAAAGAAGCTAAAATAAATTAAATGCCAAAAAAGGTTTGGCCTTTTGTGCCCGTGGGTATCGTATTGATTTACCTCTTGAGGTCTGGATACTCCAGAAGACATTTGCTGATGCCCATCCCTTAGATCAGGGGTCCCCAACCCGCGGGCCGTGGACGGGTACTGGGCCACGGCCTGTTAGGAATTGGGCCACAAAAGCGAGCGTGGGTAGCATGTGAAACGACCCCCAGTCCGTGGAATTTTTTTTTACCAAATATTAAGAATAGAATAGAATAGAATAGAATAGAATAGAATAGAATAGAATAGAATAGAATAGAATAGAATAGAATAGAATAGAATAGAATAGAATAGAATAGAATAGAATAGAATAGAATAGAAT
>QLTV01001458.1:2858365-2884420 GCA_003457575.1 Thermophis baileyi | reverse complement strand
GAAGGAAGGAGGGAGGGCAACAAACCTGGCTGGCACTAGACACAGCTTCAGAGGATGCTTTGAAGCAAAGGCGCAAAGGCTGGAAGGGACCTCAGAGGTCATCTAGTCCAACCCCCTGCTCCCTGGCAAAATGGACTGCTAAATTGGCCGCACCCACCCAGTCACATGACAACCTGGCCATGCCCACCCAGTCACATGACCACATGGCCATGCCCACCTGAAGCCACACCCGCATGACCTCCAAGCCACGCCCACAAAATAAGCCACGCCCACAGAACCGGTAGGGGAAAATTTCACATTTCACCCCTGAGTCAAGCTCTTCTCCAAAGCACCTGAGGGCAGGACAAGAAGCAATGGGTGGAAACTAATCAAGGAGAGAAGCAACTTAGAACTAAGGAGAAATTTCCTGACAGAACAATTAACCAGTGGAACAACTTGCCTCCTGAAGTTGTAAATTCTCCAACATTGGAAGTTTTTAAGAAGAGATTGGATAACCATTTGTCTGAAGTGGTGTAGGGTAGCCTGCCTAAGCAGGGGGTTGGACTAGAAGACCTCCAAGGTCCCTTCCAACTCTGTTATTCTAACAGCTCTAACAATTTTTCCTTTTGAATTGATTGTAGTCCAAGTGTTGTGTTGTTTAGTCAAGATTTCTAAAGCCAATTGCTGGACTGTATCTTGGAAATCTGAAAAGGAAGGAGAGTAATACATTCTTCTTCTGAAATGTTGCAATTCTCAATCATTCCAACTAGACATGCTGAGAGCAAAATGGAAATATGCTTTTCTGTGCAGCTTTTTCTTGCTCTTTAGAGTTATAGAAAGATGAGAAGTTTTTCACAGCCTGGGGACTATATTTCCTTTTGAAATATTTTGCATGGAGATTGCAGAAGTTAAGTTGGAGATGTTTGGATACCAACAAATGCGGGACAGGCGTTTTGAGATACTGAGTTTGGCTAAACCAGGATTTTGGTTTAGCCTATTTTGGTAGTCAGAGCAGCAACCAAGCAGCTGCATATAGCTCATGGATTGTTCACTTCTGCTATAAACTCTTCAGAAAAATAATACTAGTATCAAGTTTATGGGATTTGTCCTTTTTTTCAGTTCAGTATGACACGGTAAGAGGACTGGTTAATTGATCATTTCTTTCATCTTCGTCTGCTAGAAATTCTTTTGATGCTTGCTTGCAAAGTATTCTAATTTGGTCTCCAAATGGAACATACAACAAAGCTTGGGCTTTTTAATTTCTTGATTAATCTTGCAAATTTACCTAAGACTGAATTGGAGAATATAAAAGTGTGTAGGGATGGCAGGAGGTATTCAATTCTCTTTAAAGGATGTCTGAGAGTCCAAAACTAAATAAAAAGATTTAAAATCTTTGGTAGAGTTATAGGTGAGAGGGGTGGCATATAAATTGAACAAATAAGTAAATAAAGTCCCAAATTCTTGGGTCGCACATAACTTTTGATGGTCTTTCAAAAATGCAGGCAATTTGAAAATGTAATTTGGCAGTGACCAGGCCATAGTGAGATAGAGCTCAATGCCTGAAAAGGAAGTTTTGATACCTCTTCTACTACTGTTTAAATGTACCCTTAAGTTCTTTGGACCCAATTAGACCAACCTCTGAGTTTGCAGGGAGCTCTCCAAGGTTCTGAAGAGCTGAGATTTGACCTCTGCTCTTAGAACATGAACTGTCAGCTTTGCCTTAGTTTCCTATGTTTTCTTCTCTTCCAATGGAGGAAAAGGACAAGGACCTTGGAGTACTCATCTCAAATGATCTAAGTGCCAGAGCTCACTGTAACAGCATTGCCAAAAAGGCATTAAGAGTTGTTAACCTAATCTTGCGTAGCTTCTTCTCCGGTAATATTGAACTGCAAACTAGGGCATACAAAACTTTTGCTAGACCAGTTCTTGAATACAGCTCATCTGTCTGGAACCCGCACTGCATATTAGACATTAATACAATCGAACGAGTCCAGAGATATTTCACGAGAAGAGTCCTCCACTCCTCTACTCGCAACAGAATACCTTACGCCACCAGACTTGAAATTCTGGGCTTATAAAACTTAGAACTACGCCTCCTTGTCTGCCTCATCACTTCTGTTTTGGGTTCAACTATCCTTATTTTGGAGGAAGACACCTAAGCTCACATGTTAGAGGAAGCCAATGTTGGAATCAGCCCTGGACCCCAAGAACGCAACAGAATACCTTATGCCACCAGACTTGAAATCTTGGGCCTAGACAACTTAGCACTTTGCTGTCTTCGATCCGACCTAAGCATAGTACATAAAATTATCCGCTACAATGTCCTACCTGTCAATGACTACTTCAGCTTCAACCACAACAATACACGAGCACACAATAGATACAAACTTACGGTAAACCGCTCCAAACTTGATCGCAGAAAATACGACTTCAGTAACAGAGTTGTCAGTGCCTGGAATGCACTACCTGACTCTGTGGTTTCTTTTCCAAACCCCCAAAACTTTAACCTTAGACTGTCTACTGTCGACCTCACCCCATTCCTAAGAGGTTTTTAAGGGGCGTGCATAAGTGCACCAGCGTGCCTACCGTCCCTGTCCTACAGTCCAAATTTATTCGTATTCATTTCATGTATTCATAATCATGTTTATACTTATATCTGTTATCTAATACATGCTTGACTAAATAAATAAATAAATAAATAAATAAATAAATAAATAAATAAATAAATAAATAAATAAATAAATAATAAAATAAATGGATGCTGAATATGCTTAGCTTCCATTATGCTGATTTGAAGGTTCCTCTATTGAAATTTCTCTCCTAAAAGTTTTTTAAATTTCTGTGTCCCTTGACATACATTCCTCAACCCTGATATTACCTGTTTTGTGCACAGTTGTGGTCATTCTTGTTTATATAAAGATTGCTACTTGGGAAATTAAGTTGGTTGCAAGCATGTATTACTTTTATGTATCACCTTGTTGGTCAAAGGTTTTTCAAGATACACAAATTCATATGTATTTGCTCTTTACCAATATAATGGGGGGGAAAAGCAGAACGTTTTAAAAATGAAACTAAATACACCAGAGAATTGGGGGTGGGGTGGGAAGAGATAGGAGTCTAGTAGCACCTTTTCTAAGTACAAGTAGTCCTTGACTTACAACCATTCATTCAATGACTGTTCAAAGTTATAGTGGCACTGAAAAAAGGGACATGGCACTTTTTCACACTTACAACTGGGGCAGCATCCCCATAGTCACATGATCAAAATTCAGCTGCTTGGCAACCGTCATGTATTTATGACGGTTGCAGTGTGTTGGTGTCATGTGACCATCTTTTGCAACCTTCTGACAAGCAAAGTCAATGGGGAAGCCAGATTCACTTAACAACCATGTTGCTAACTTAGCAACTGCAACGATTCACTTAACAACTATGTCAAGTAACATCGTAAAATGGAGCAAAACTTACTTAACAACTGTCTCGCTTAGCAACTAAGGTTTTGGGCCCAATTGCGGTTATAAGTCGAGGACTACCTGTAAGTAAAATGTTATTAAAAGGCGTAAGTCTGATTCTAATCACTCTGTGCCTCTGATGGAAGTGAGCTGCCACCCAAGAAAGTTTATGCCTTTTGACATTTGTTAGTCAGAAAAGATGATGCTAGATTTCTGGTTTTACTTTTTGTCACCATCGATGAACACAGCTTTTTAGACTTTCTACAAAGTCTACCAAAGGATGAGAAACTTCAACAATGGGGACAGGAATTCCTGTCACACTAGAGGGCTCCAAATACCCTTGAAACTAATGCAGGGTTCGGTGGCATTGCAAGATCAAGAGAGAAGGACAGAATCATCTTCTCGGCCAAGAGGGGAGCTACAAAGCTTTTAGTGGTAGGGTTGAAGTCTGGTGAGTCATTTCCATCTTCCTTCTGAAAGTAAGGGGAAACCCCTGTAAGGAAACATGTCATGTGAAATTTTTCATCTGGAGGAAGAAAAGTAGGGCACCATCAAGCCACCTTGATGTATTGTCAGAAAAGGAGATTGAAATTAGTTTTTCTTTCAGACCCAGCCCAAGACCAATATAGAATAATCCATCCAAAGTCCAGTTCTTTATGTTTTACACCCAATAGACAGAATCGGTTATAACCTGATAAGATTGTATGTTTAGAATCTGGCTATAGTTTGAGCAAAGTGACTATTTCCTCATCTCCCAGAGCTCTAAACCTTCTGGAGACCGCTGTATTCTGGTTTCTTTGCAAGGAGCAATTGTACGGAGTGCTTGTGGGGTGATCTCAAGTCCTTTCCTTGTCCAGAGAGGAATTACAAAAAGCAGGTCTACTTGCCAGCTCTTCATTCTGCTGCAGTTATGTGGAGCCATCTTTAGTTCACTATTTCTTCCCTGGAAGTCAGGATTAAGGGGCGTGCATAAGCGCACCAGCGTGCCTACCATCCCTGTCCTAACGTTCCCATGTAATTTGTAAAATATCATGTACTCGTAACCATGCTTGTACTTCTTATATATTCACAATCATGTTTATACTTTGTCTGTAATCATATAGACGCTTGAGAAATAAATGAATAAATAAAAATAAATAAAAGTAAACTTGATAACATTTACACTGAATTATATTAAATACAATTAATGAACAATCACTCCCTTTTTTCACTCTGCAATTTGATGGAGGTGTTGTGGTCTTTTGGGAGGTCACAGTTTTGTGGTTCTATTTTACTCCTGATACGTCCAGATTGTATGTAGTTTTATTTTTATTTTTGTTGTTGTCTTTTGTGCAAATGTGGTCTCCAAGCTTCCTGGCCACAGTGGAAACAGGTGGTGCTTAAGCTGAAAGGATGTTTATTTTGAAGAAATGTCTACAAGACGTCAGGTATTTACTTATGTCAAGGAATATTCAGATACAAATGCTGGAAAAAACAGATTATTTGCTACCACTCACTAGAACTATGGAACAGCTTGAGTTATTTTATCTTAATTATTTTTTCCCCTGATTTGATCTCTTAATTAGAATATTGTGTTTTATCTCTCAACAAGTTTGCTAATGAAACTTTTGTTTGCCTTGGTGAATATTCAAGCAAGGAAAGAAAAGGCCTATTTTAAATCTGGCAGTATTAGAAACTCATACCATAACAGTGGAAAACTAATTAATTCATCTCTGGATATGAGCTTCCTTTGGCATAGTAACATCACTTGTTTGTTGCTTGGTTTGGTCTAGTGTTTGGGATCACGTATTCTGGGATTTGGGCTTTTATTGGTTTCTGTGATCTCTCCCTTTCCCCCCCCCCCCAATCCTCCAAGTTTATTTAGTCCATTTACCTCAGGGGTGTCAAACTCGATTTCAGTAAGGGCCACATCAGGATTGTGTTTGACCTCGGGGGGGCCTGGGTGGGCGTGGCCAGATCGATGTCACTTGTGTCGGGGGTGCCTGTGGTGGCCCAAGCGCTCTGCCAGTGAAAACGGGCTCTCAAGCTCCGTTTTTGGCTGCAATGGTCTCCTGCAACTCTCTGCCAGCGAAAACGGAGCTCCATTTTCGCTGGCAGAGGCAATGCGGGCCGATTCTTTTGCTGTTTCCAGAGCAGCCCCGCTGGCCAGATCTAAACACCCTGTGGGCCGGATCCGGCCCCCGGGCCTTGAGTTTGACACCCCTGATCTATCTGGTTTAGACTCTGCTTCCCGCTTGGCTGCGCACTTAAAGCAGTTAACAGAATTGAAAACAAAAGAATATATAAAAACATGAAAAAACCCCATAACATGTCAAAACTGACTTTCAATAGGTTGCATTCTGCTGCATGAAAGCCCAGTCTTAAATAAGTTGTCTATGTATCATGTATGGTGTAGTGGTTAAGGCACCAGGCCAGAAATTGGGAGACTGTGTGTTCTAGTTTTATTTATTTATTTATTTATTTTGCAAAATTTGTATGCCGCCCAACTCCCGAAGGACTCTGGGCGGCTCACAGTATATATATATATATATATAAAAGACAACAATAGAAACATATATATATATAAAACAATTTAAAAATACATCAATATTAAAATAAAACATTCACACAAACATACATGGGCCAATCAGTCAATTATTGGCCCCAGGCCTGCCGGAAAAGCCAGGTCTTAACGGCTTTACGGAAATAGCAATTGCAATAGCACTTAGACTTATATACCGCTTCATAGTGCTTTACAGCCCTCTCTAAGCGGTTTACAGAGTTAGCATATTGCCCCCAACAATCTGGGTCCTCATTTTACCCACCTCAGAAGGATGGAAGGCTGAGTCAACCTTGAGCCGGTGAGATTTGAACCGCCGAACTGCAGCTAGCAGTCAGCTGAAGTAGCCTGCAGTGCTGCACTCTAACCACTGCGCCACCTCGGCTCTTTTACAGTAAGGTGGGGGTTGTACGGATCTCGGGGGGAAGTTGGTTCCACAGAGTCGGAGCAGCTACAGAGAAGGCCCTCCCCCACGGGCCCGCCAGCTGACACTGGCTTATGGGACCTGAAGAAGGCCAGCCCTGTGCGACCTCACTGGTCGTTGGGAGGAGTGTGGCAGAAGGCGGTCACGCAGATAAACTGGTCCTAAGCCATGTAGGGCTTAGGACCAGTTTTTCCTTTGGCACAAAGCCAGCTGGGTGATCCTGGGCCAGTTACTTTCTCTCAGCCCTCAGAAGGAGGCAATGGCAAACCACTTCTGGAATCTTACCAAGAAAACTGCAGCTGTCACCCAGAGTCAAAACAAATTTGAAGGCACACTCCCTGCCCTATGATTTACTACTGAGCTCCCCGCAAATACATTTTCTGCCAAGAATAAGATGGGGTCTCCTTTCCCTTGACATGCATTTCCATGATAGGCCATTTTTTTTGCATCGGCCTGGACAGCCCAGCTCTCTGGGACCCAAGATTTCATGGTGCTTCTACATTGTTGTGTTTAGAGGAGATACTGAGATGGTCAGTCAGAATGCCACATAAGGTATATTCAATATTCATTGTTTGTCTTCTAAGCCAGATGTTTGAATGTTCAGCACATCATCAGAAGGATAAAATTCTATCTAAATAGCAACTCTTAAATATATGTTGTTACAATACATAATTACCATATTTTTCGGACTATAAGACGCACCAGAGCATAAGGCGCACCTAGATTTTGAAGAGGAAAACAAGAAAAAAAAATAGTGTTTGGCCTCCGCGCGTCCAGTTTTTGCCCTCCCCGGCCCCCAGGAGCACTATGCAGGCCTCCCAAACCCTCTGCGTGTCCTGTTTTCACCAAAAATGGGCCCGTTTTTGGCGAAAACAGGACGCACTGGGGAGGGGTTCGGGAGGCCAAAAACAGGGCCGTATTCGGTCTATAAGATGCACAGACATTTCCATCCACTTTTTTTTGGGGGGGAAAGTGTGTCTTATAGTCCGAAAAATACGGTACTACCTCCTCCTACCCACCCTACTGTTAACGGTAATGAATCTGTCTTTGAAGAGGAGTTTCCACTACCTTGACCCATTGATTTTCAACAAAGAACTAAATTCAGCTAAGAATCCAAATCTAAGCGTTTTCAGTCAGGACTAAATCCAGTTTCATTCAGCAGAGCTTACTCTAAAGCAGGGGTGTCAAACTCAAGGCCCGGGTGCCAGATCCGGCCTGCAGGGTGCTTAGATCTGACCTGCAGGGCCTCCCTGGAAACAGCAAAGGACCGGCCCGTGTTGCCTCTGCCAGTGGAGCTCGGGAGGGCCACCTCCATTTTCGCTGGCAGAGAGTTGCAGGAGGCTGTTGCAGCTGAAAATAGAGCTCGCGAGGGCCGTTTTCACTGGCAGAGTGCTTGGGTCACCACAGACGCCCCCGACACAAGTGATATCGAGCTGGCCACACCCACCTTGTCCCCCCCCCGAGGTCAAACACAATCCTGATGCGGCCCTTAATGAAATCGAGTTTGAGACCCCTGCTCTAAAGTGTATGTACATTCAGTTGCAAGTTTACTTGCCTGGATCAAACCCATACCTCTACCTTCTGCCTGGATGTAGTCGTAATGGCTCTGTGTGTGTGTGTGTGTGTGTGTGTGTGTGTGTGTGTGTGTGTGTGTGTGTGTTTATAGTTTGGATTGCTGTAATACCAAAAGTGAATTTTAAAAGTGAGAGAGGGGATGAATATGATCTGAAGCACAATTTTATATGCGAAAGATCACGATGGGCACTTTTAATTTTAAAGACATTTCTGTTGTAATAGGTTTTATAACTTTTGCAAGAGTAATTAAATTATTGAATAATTTTATCAAGATTAGAAACATGGAAGAGAGGATGAAAGATGCGTTCATCTGCAATACTAGCGATCCAGTGTAGTGAAACATTTTAAGGCATTCAGGAATAGATAAAGATGCTCTGTACCATCCCAGTGTAAAAACAGTGGCTTTGTTGCAAATAAATATAATGTGAGAGGTGGTTGTATCCTTTGCATGCTCCAATTTCCTATTTATGTATTTTTAATTGAAACAATCTCTTTCTTTCTTTCTTTCTTTCTTTCTTTCTTTCTTTCTTTCTTTCTTTCTTTCTTTCTTTCTTTCTTTCTTTATTTCTTTCTTTCTGTAAAGTGTGATTTGATGGGCATCAAGAGAGGCACATTGGTCCTCACGGCACCACATTATCTAATCTTGGCTTATTGAGATAAATGAATCTAGTCTATGGATTAATCCTGGTCCCTGCCCAAGCTGTTGAATAGAGAGATGCATTGGCCAACTTCAAGAATGTTAATGTCTGGATTGTTGCAGCAGCTTATACAACAAGGCTACACCTGGTCTCAATTCATCTTTAATGCTTTTAAGAAAACATAGAGTTAGAGAATGGTAGTGTTGGAAGGAACCCCCAAAGTTCATCTAGTCCAATTCTCTGCAATGTGAAGGAAAACCATAATGTTAAACCAATTATATCAGGGGTCTCCAAACTTGGCAACTTTTAAGACTTGTGGATTTCAACTCCTAGAATTCTGGGAGTTGAATTCTACAAGTCTTAAAGTGTCCAAGTTTGGAGACCCCTGAATTAGATCATCCATGAGAGTTGACTGTCCAGAAGGGTGCTATAAGCTGCCTTCTGATTTCCTGAACCATTTCTTCCATTACAAGTGAGTTTTCATGGGAAGTCAGGGAGGTGGAAAAAATGAGATGGGAAGCTAGAGGGCCCTCTAGATTCCTGGAAAAATAATTTGACACTAAAAGGTAGCACGTTCACCTAGGCTCTCCGCCATCTGATATATTTTAAAGGAAGTGCAAAAAAAAATAATGTATGAGTTTGAGGACTGTACAAGTGGAAGGAAGACATTTTACATGGTGATTTAGAGAAAATATATGATGAAGTGAATAGGCTTAACTTAAGACACGTTTTGCATGAGTGTGGCGGTGAGGATTACTAATTAAATATGATGACTTGATGTGAGATGGACATAAGGAATATGTGAGAATAAATAAATGCTTAGCAAGTGGTTCAGCAATGAGTCACTATAAGTAAGATAAGGTTTGCGTAAGTTCCCCTAATGTGTTTCTGGATAAATGTATAAGAAATGTTTCTGGGGAGGGACATGGATTAAGGTAAAGATAATTTGCAAGATAGAAAGAAATGGAGAGCTAAAGTAAGTGGCAAAAACTAGAGTGTCTTTATCTTATGCCTTTTAATTTTTTTTTTTTTTTGCTACTTGTCGATCAGAAAGGTCGGCAGTTTGGCGGTTCGAATCCCTAGTGCCGTGTAACGGAGTGAGCTCCCGTTACTTGTCCCAGCTTCTGCCAACGTAGCAGTTCGAAAGCACCTAAAAAATGCAAGTAGAAAAATAGGGACCACCTTTGGTGGGAAGGTAACAGCGTTCCGTGCACCTTTGGCGTTTAGTCATACCGGCCACATGACCACGGAGATGTCTTCGGACAGTGTAATGGAGATGAGCACCGCCCCCTACAGTCGGGAATGACTAGCACATATGTGCGAGGGGAAGCTTTACCTTTACCTTTTAAGTAAGTAACTACTTAGTAAGTTGTAATTAGTAATAGTATAATGTTTCTTTCCTTGAAAAGGGTATGTATTTATATTGTGTAAGAAGCCTGCATGCCACCAAAAATGCCATTTTTTCTCCTCCTTCAAAAGTTAATGAGGAGCCCCAAAATGTTCTGATGTCACCTGATATTATAATGTTCTGTCCTTGCCAGGTGCACCTTTGATTTTGAAGGGAAAATGATACCATGAAACATTTCTGGTGAACGATATACTTCCAAGTCAGGGAGATTTTGGCAACAGATAAATTTGTGTAATAAATCTTTTATTAGTCGTGAGTCAGTTCTTGGGAAAAGCCTAAAAAATAGCATTCGAAAATAGTTGAGAATAACTTTTGTTCTGTGGGCTGCATTAATAATTGCTGACCAAGCCATGCCTGAGCCCGTGATGTCATTGGTTTGCAAATCATGGTTTTGGAATTAGGGCAGTTAACATCTCTGTTGAATTTCTCTATATGCAATGCTTTCATTTTCTTGGACCGCCTTTGTACCTAGCAAAGAAAACTCCCTATACATTTGCTAGTGCATTCCTTCACTGGTGAATTGTATATCAAATACTTTTTTAAAAATAGTTTTAACATTTTTATTGAGTTATAAAGTATTGTAAAATACAACATACAGAAGTAAATGGAAGAGCAGTGGGGGGTGGGTGGGAAGGAGGAAGAGAAGTGAGGAAAAATAAGGAGAAAGAAAGAAAGAAAAAGAAGCATTGACTTCCGACTCTCTGTTACAGTATAATAAGGCATTAACATCAAATCACAACATTTTGCTTTCCCATAATATTATAAACAAGCTATTTCTGTAAAGATCTATCAGTCTACTTCGGTGGTTCTCAACCTTCCTAATGCCGTGACCCCCGCCCCTCCCCCTCCCCACACGTGTGAGTTGCCAGACGAGAAGCGATGAGGTGACAAAGGGCGTGGCACCAAGATGGCGGGCTAGCATGTGCGGCCCTTCCGTTGGCGTCTGCGCATTCGAGGGCCGCCCGTGCATTGCACCGTCCCTGGGTACTTGTATGTGGACGGATAGAGGAGCGGTGTCTCGGTTCCTAAGACCATCGGAAATATGTGTTTTCCGATGGTCTTAGGTGACCCCTGTGAAAGGGTCATTCGACCCCCAAAGGGGTCGCGACCCACAGGTTGAGAACCGCTTGTCTACTTGGTAAAGCCCAAAATCGAAGTTTCATTCTTTTTCACATCAAGCACGAAGTTCAGAAGTGGTTTCCATGTGGAAACAAAAGTACTTATATTCTCCTGTGCGCTGCTAGGGAGAGTCCAAGCATGGGAACAAACTCTGGTTGGTTGTCAGGGACTGAGTTTAATTTTGCTTGAAGTACGCCCTCTATCTGCTCTACCAGTCAGTTTTCAAAACTCAGTCGAGTAGAAGGCACGTTGTATTTTTTCTCCACTTCCTGGTTTTAAAACGACTGAATTTTTCCCCCAGCTTGGACTCTTCTTACCGGCTTGATTTCTCCTCCACCTTATCGGGGGCGTTTTCGAGGTTGCCTCGTTGCCCTGGAGCCGCTATTGCTGCCGGCGGTGTGCTGGTTAGCTGGTATGCAGGTAAGAACCGCCACCGCCTTGGTTTGGAAGCAGCCGGAGTCCCTGCCCTGCGTGGGCTATACTCATGTAGCGTGGAGTGGAGCGTTTGGCAGCTGAGAGGGTTCGCCTCTCCTCTGTCGCCTGCTTGGCCATGGCAACGCTTGTCGCTGTCCCATTGGCTGCAGTTATTTATGTGAGTGCCTTTTGGGGCTATTGTTTGAGGCCGCAAGGCTCGTTTCGCCTTGGTTTCTAGGCGGCGGCCATTTTGCCTCAGCAGGGTGCTGCCTGTTGCCGGGCAGATTAGTGGTGGCCATTTTGAGTGACAAGGCCGATTCCTGGACACTAAGTGTGCCGGCGGCCATTTTGGAAGCCGTTAGGACAGCGAGGCTTCCAATCGCCATTTTGCGAGCGATTTTCCTCACAGTAAGTCGCATTGTTTCGCCTTGCGGATACTTTCGAGCCTCTGCTTGCTGTTACACTTGAGGAAGTCTGGATGAGTGCTGCCTTCGGGGATCCATGGATCTGCCACCACCCAGCCCAATTCGGCCATAGCTATAAAATCCGGAATCCCTGCCCTTGGGCTATACTCCTTCAGGACCCTTGAGACCTCTCCATCCATCGACGCCTCCTATTGACAGTTGGGGTTCCAGTACCTTGCCAATTCCACCTTAATGGCTGGCAAAGCCAATAAATCCAAGGGGGAGGAAGCATCCACTTCGGCTGCCCCCAAGAAGGCCATGTCTAAAAGCCATACCTCCTCTAAGAAGAAGGCCAAGGCTTCTGGGTCATCATCTTCATCTACAGTGGCCCTTAAAGACACTGAGAGGAGGCTTCGGGCCTTGGACAAACAATTTGAGAAGGCCCAGAAACAGGCTGCCATGTCTCAGGCATCTCAACCTTTGCCTCAGCTGCCACTCCAGGCTTCATTGTCTGCGCGGCCTTTGCTGCCTTCCCTGTCTCAGGTGGATTCTCCTATGCAGCTTGCCAATCCACCTGTCCCTACTGGGACTGCAACTGAGAGGGATTGGTCCCCAGACCGACCTTCAGTGGCTCAGGTCGTAGACCTTGAGGAGGCCCCTTTGCAAGAGATGCCAGCCCATGGGGCCAGTCTTACCCCAGCTCCACCTCCCTCTACTTCAAGGGCATCTCCTTCGGCCACCTTTACCCCCACAGTGGTGGGGCTCCGTCCAGGGGTGGATGCCTGGCAACATCTCCCGCCAGAATTACAGGACATGATTGCCAATGCCTATTCCCAGGGCATAGCTACAGGTCTCCAGCAAAGCTCTCCTTACCCTGCCATTCCTGCCCCTATGCAGGAAGTGTGGTCCAATGTGAGTGAAGCTTACTCTTGCCACTCATTGGAGCTTGGTGAAGCTTCCATCCGTGGTGAAGGGAGCGTGATAGATGAGGAGATGTCTGAGGACGAAGGTCTCATTCCAGACCAGCCGGCATTCACTGGGCTTTTCAAACCGGCCCTGTTTAAAATGCTGCTCCACAAAGCCAAGCTCACCGCGAACCTGGGTGTAGCTGCAAAATCTTCTGAGCCATCTGTAGGTTTTGACCCAGCTGCAGGTCTGTTCTCTGAGCCTGAGCGAGAGACTGAATTTCTCCCATCGTCAAAAATTTTCATAGATACCATCAAAAGATCTTGGGCCCATCCTTCCGCCGCTCCTGGCCCGACCTCAGCGGAACGTAAATTTTATGGGTTCGGTCCAGAGGTAGATGAGCTGTTGCAGCTTCCCACTGTGGACACTCCTGTGGCCAATCTGGTGTCTTCAGCTGTTTTTCCATCTGAAGTGTCGGAGGGCCTTAAGCCTGACGACTGGAGGGCCGAGTCTATGCTGCGTAAGTCCCACCAAGTGGCCGCTTGGTCTGTGAGGGCAGCTACAGCTGCTTCATTCTTTAACCGAACCTCAATCATGTGGATCAGGGAGATGCAGTCTAGATTGGGCCCGGAGGATTCCTGGCTCCACCAGGATTTAAATAAGCTGTTGACTGCAGCTGAGTTCTCTGCGGATGCGACACTCAATTCCGCTAAATTCGCATCTTGAGCTATGGCAGCTAGTGTCACCTCTTGCTGCATGCTTTGGCTCTGCAATTGGCAGGCGGACGCGCGTTCTAAGTGGTGCCTGGCAGCTGCACTTTTCACAGGGGAGCGCTTATTTGGTGACTCCCTAGACTTGATCCTGGTGGAGGATAGGGACAAACGCAAAGTTTTGCCCAGAGCACAGAGGAGGGCAGACAGACGGCCCGCTCCATTCTTTCGCCGGCAGCCCTTTCAGACTGATTCTTCCTTTGGTGGGCCCCAGTCCCAGAGGTTGTATTTCCAAGGGGCTGACAGGCAGCAGGACAGGTCTGCACCCAGAGACAGGGGCAGACAGTTCACCCAGTCGAGATGCCCCTTCAGGGGATCTGGGTCTCGGGGTTTTCGGAGATCTAAATGACTCCAGAGGGGCTATTCCCATCGGCGGCAGGCTTCAACATTTTACCGCAGAATGGGAGCTAACGTCTTCTGACGCCTGGGCTTTACAAACCATCAAATTGGGCCTCACTATAGAATTTGTCTCACAGCCCCCCAGCCGGTTCATCCGGTGCCCCATTTCATCCGATCCCACCAAACGGGCATTGATGGAACAGGAGATCCACCACCTACTAGATATCTCGGCCATAGAGAGAGTGCCCCCGGGACAGGAGAGGTTAGGATTCTATTCAGTCCTTTTCCTAGTTCCCAAGAGTTCGGGTGGATGGAGGGCCATCCTCAATTTGAAGCAGCTCAATGTGTACGTAGCGTACAAGCGCTTCAAGATGCAGTCCCTCAGGTCCATCTTGGGATGCATCAGCAACGGGATTGGCTCACTTCCATCGGCCTCCAGGAGGCCTCCCTCCATGTGCCAGTACGTCCATCACACCGGAGATTCCTGAGGTTCTGTTTTGCCGGGACACATGTTCAATATCGAGCCCTACCATTCGGGCTTTCATCAGCGCCCAGGACCTTCACCAAGCTCCTCGATGTGGTGGCGGCGTATCTGAGGGCGCATCCATTACATCTTCAATGTTACTTGGACGACATAATTATTCAATCAACATCGCCCCAGCGTGCGCACGAGGACCTCCTGTTCACCATTCGGACTTTACAGGCACACGGCTTCTCGGTGAACTTCCCAAAGAGTCACCTGACTCCCACCACCTTGCTCCTGCATCTCGATACCATCATCAATACGGTGACCTGCGAGGTCTTTTTGTCACCAGAGCGCCAAGGCAGCATTACTTCTATGGTGCGGATCGTCCGTCAGCAGCGGCGTGTGCCTTTGTCCCTACTTTCCCAGTTGCTGGGGAAGTACATCTCTTGCATCGACGTGGTGCCATGGGCGAGGTTGCACGCTCAAGCTCTACAATGGAGCCTATTTCCCTACCAACGGGCGAGAACCAGCCATTCCAATGCATTGGTGAGTGTGTCTCCCGCGGTCCTACGTTTGCTGCAATGGTGGGTGCCTCCAGCTCTTCAGAGGGGCTGCCTCTTCAGAGAGCCCGCTCATGTGACTGTTATGACGGACATCAGTCTGTTCGGGTGGGGAGCTCATGCCTGCTCCCAGATGACCCAGGATCGTTGGACACCGGCGGACTTGGTCGGCACCAACATCAACTTGTTGGAGCTTTGAGCAGTGTCCTTGGCTCTTCCACATTTCCAGCCATTGGTGTCAAACTGTCATGTCCTCGTCCTGACGGACAATGTGGCGACCCGTTCCCACATCAACCGTCAGGGGGGCACGAGATCCAGACCCCTCATGAGGGAAGCAGAGGCACTCGGATGCTGGGCAGAGCAGCACATGAGGTCAATTCAAGCGGAACACATCTCGGGCTCCTCGAACGTGCAAGTGGACTGGCTGAGTCGCTCCGCCTTGGAGCCGGCGGAGTGGCGCCTGCACCCAGCTCTCTTCGAGACATTGTCCCGGATGTTCGGCAGGCCGGTGGTGGATATGTTTGCAACTCGTCTCAACACACAACTCCCCAGGTTCTTCTCCCGCTTCACATCCCAAGGGGCGGAGGGGGTCAATGCCCTCTGCAGTCCGTGGCTGAGGGGGCTCTTGTACGCCTTTCCTCCCCTTCCCCTCATCCTGAGGGTGATTCGGAAGATATTAGCAGAGGAGGCGGAGATACTGCTGATCACCCCTCATTGGCCCCGATGCCCTTGGTTTGCGGACCTGGTGGAACTCTCTGTATCCCCCCTTGGTGGATTCCCGACCACAAAATCTCCCTCAGCCAGGGGGCCCTGCTCCACCCAGACCCTCAATGGTTACATCTGACCGTCTGGCACTTGAGGGGGACCTCTTGCAGGGGGGACAGATTCTCAGACGAAGTGATTTTCACCATTCAAGCTTCTCGTAGAGACTCCACCACTCGCATTTACAACGCGACCTGGTCGGCCTATCGTAAATTTTGTGCCCAATCACAGCTCGATCCGCTGTCAGTCTCGATTCCCCAGATCCTCGCCTTCTTACAAGCGGGATATAATAAGGTGTTGGCGCCCAATACCCTCCATCGACATGTGGCCGCCTTGTCCATGGTCCTCCGTCTGGACAATTTTCGTTCTTTGTATTACCATCCAAGTGTCTGCAGCTTTCTGAAAGGAGCGGCCAATTTGAGGCCCCAGGTTGTCCATCGATATCCCTCCTGGGATCTCTCTCTGGTCCTGCAGGCGCTCACGTCCGCCCCATTTGAGCCGTTGAGGACGGTATCACTCCGGTTCCTGACCCTTAAAACAGCCTTCCTGGTGGCGATCACTTCGGCTCGGAGGGTTTCAGAATTGGCGGCGCTCTCTGTGCATCAAGACTTGTGCCATTTCCACCCGGACAGAGTTGTCCTATGCCTGGATCCCTCATTCCTTCCTAAAGTCAACTCCTGGTTCCATCGGGCCCAGGAGGTGATACTGCCAGACTTTTGTCCCAACCCGAAACACCAGTTGGAACACCGTTGGCATAAGTTGGATGTCAGGAGGGCTCTCCGGATTTATGTCCATCGGACGGCTTCGTTCCGAAAGACTGAAGCGCTCTTTGTCGCGTTTCTCCCAGCTACTATGGGTCGTAAGGTCACGGCCCAGACTATCAGCCGCTGGCTTAAGGCATGCATCGCCAGGGCCTACAAGGGCCAGTCCAGGCCGGCCCCAGGCAGAATCACCACACATTCAACCCATAGCGCGGCCACCTCAGCAGCCTGGGCCACGCAGGCTTCCATCGAAGAAATCTGCAGAGCGGCTGCATGGTCTTCGCCCTTCCCGTTTGTCAGACATTACAAACTGGACTTGTTTGCCTCTGCTGAGGCTGCCTTTGGCAGGCGGGTGCTACAGAAGGTCTGCTCCACTTCGGCTCCCCTGGACCAGCCTTCTCCCGCCCACGAGACTTAAGCTTGGGTATATCCCATGCTTGGACTCTCCTTAGCTGCACACAGGAGAAGAGGCGTTGGCTTACCTGAACGGTCTTCTCTGTGCGCTGCGGGGAGAGTCCAAACCCGCCCTGGCTTATGTGGTCCAGGGTCGCGGCACCTACTACTTGACTGTCCTACATCGGATGTTCATCTACGCCTTTGTTTGAAAACTGACTGGTAGAGCAGATAGAGGGCGTACTTCTAGCAAAATTAAACTCAGTCCCTGACAACCGACCAGAGTTTGTTCCCATGCTTGGACTCTCCCCGCAGCACACAGAGAAGACCGTTCAGGTAAGCCAACGCCTCTTCTTTTCTTTAATCAAAGTGGTCAATTTTGCCATTTCAGCCAACTCCCTCAACTTTTGCAACCATTCGTCCATAGTAGGAATCGAAGTGTCCTTCCATTTTTGTGCATACAATAGTCTTGCTGCTGTCAACATATATAATACATATATAATAACAAAGTTCCAAATTTTTCTCCCCAGTTTGCATTAGTGTATCAAATACTTTTGTGTATCAAATACCTTTGACCCAAAATTTTATAATAATAGTATTATTTATAAATAAATAGTATTTATTAAATTTATTTGCCATCCATCTTGCTTTGAAGTGACGAATATTAAGAGGGCAATCAGTTTAAAAACAGGGTCATCTCACCCTGATAAATAAAGACAGAAAATAAAAAAAATTCATAGTTAATAAGAAGCAGGACAGTATTAAACATGCACCTTCAGTCTTCTCTCTGAAGCGCACGTACAAAGCGTTGAAAGATGGAAAGTTCCGACACCACCCACTATGGAGGTATGGTTGATGAGGTTGACAGATTTTGCTGAAATAGATAAATTGACTTATTTGATTAGAGAAAAGATATTATCTATATTTATTGGTCACTGGAAGCCTCTTACGGACTTTTTGCTTAAAAAAGAAAAATAATGAACGTGTGATTTATGGTTTTGATGATCAGACAGAATAGATTATAGAAAGAATATGATGCAACTTTTGAGAGAAGTTATATTATCTCTCTCTCTCTCTCTCTCTCTCTCTCCCTCCCTCCCTTCCGCCCTTCCGCCCTCCCTCCCTCCCTCCCTCCGTCCCCTTGTATGTACTACAGTGAAAAATATTGGAAGCCACTTCTTGATATATTTTTTCTTTTCTGTTTTTCTTCAACTTTTTTTCCTCACACTTTTAGCTTTTTCTTTCATTTCTTTATTTTTCTTCTTCTTTCTTTTACTTACATATTCATTTGTATCAATTTTTATCTTCTTGTTTAAAAGTTTCAATAAAAACTATAAAAGACATAGAACTTTAGATAGCCTGGCATAAGGACCATTATAATCCAATCTGGGTCGGTCACCGGGAACAGAGGTTTAGTCTTCTGAGCTTTCGAACTCTTGCTGGAGCCCATCCTCAGGGAACTTCTCTCTAACATTATAATCTTAGCATTAAAATAGAAAGAAAGCTTCATGCTATGCCCTTACCCTCTGCATTGCAATAGATAATCTCATTCAAGCATCTCAGATAACAGTAACAGAGTTGGAAGGGACCTTGGAGGTCATCTAGTCCAACTCCCCCTTCTCATGCAGGAGACCTATACTAGGGATTCGAACTGCCGAACTGCCAACCTTTCTGATCGACAAGCTCAGTGTCTTAGCCATGTTAATGTGACAATTATTTTGATCTATAGTGAATTGTAAATTCGAATGTGGAAAAGGGTGGTGGGGATAATTCAATACAGGTAGTCCTCAACTTACAACAGTTTGTTTAATGACCACTGAAAAAAGCGACTTATGACCATTTTTCACAGTTACGACCTTTGCAGCATCCCCATGATCATGTGATCAAAATTCAGACGCGTGGCGACTGGTTCGTATTTATGACCGTTGCTGTGTCCTGGTGGGGTGGGTGGTCACGTGATCACTTTTTGCGACCTTCTGACAAGCAAAATCAATGGGGAAGCCAGATCTGGTTATTAACTTATTCAGCTGCAGTGATTCACTTAACAGCTATGGCAAGAAAGGTCGTAAAATGGGGCAAAACTCACTTGAACAATGTCTCACTTAACAGAAATTTTGGGCTCAATTATGGTCATAAGTTGAGGACTACCTTGTAGATGCTTGGAAAGAAATGATATAAACTACAGGAAGAGAGGGGGAGGGGTAGATAGAGGGGGAGAGTGGAGAGGGAAAGATTTTCAACTCAAAATTAGTTTTTGTCCATGTTCTGACCTAGGCTTCCTCATAAATCACAAATGTAGTCCCAAAAAACCTCTTTTTATTTCAACGGCTGTGCATTCCCAGCTGTAATAAGTCCCAAACAATTTTAATTAGTCCGACAGAAGTTTGCCAAAGTCTTTCGGGAGAAGGCTGATAAGCACCCACCTTTATCTCTCTTGACACGCTGCCAAAGACCTAATTGGCAAGTTGCTTGGCAAGGCTAAACAGAGCTGCTGAGTTACACCGAACAGAAATGAACCAAGTTGCTTCCTGCAATGCTCACATCCAATTGCTCCTCTTTTATGTCCTATGGGAGGGGCCAATCATCTCCCAGCCTTACTCCCGAGTAGCCCTTTTCCTCCTTAACTGTTCTTGCCTTCTTGCAGCTCTGCGCATGTGCGCATTAGGAACAGGCTCCCCCTGTTCCTCTCCCTCGCTGATGTCAGCCTCTGGAGGCTCCGGAGTCAGCACAGAACTCCCAGATGGCCCAGGCCCCATCTCTGCCTCCGACACAGAGCCTTTTCCAGACTCCAGGACTGGCCCATGTTCCTCCCCAGCCTCCTCGCTGTCCGACTCTGCTGCCAGCTCCACAGGCCGCTGGCAGACCACAAGCCATGTCCACTGATTATAGTAAGTAGCCTCTGGTATAATGCATCATGGCTACTGGTGCTTATAGTGCTGATAATTTTATTTATTTAAATTTATAAGCCTGCCAAATCAAAAGTCTCAAAGCAGCATACAGAATGAAAATCCTTTTAAGAAAACACAATCCAAGTACAGAAATGCTAGCATGCTGGGGAAATATGCAAACAACCGCTACCCATCAGTAATCAAGCGGGGTCACAGTCCTGGCCGCTGAGATTAGTTGAGACTTAGCCAAGTTTTTAAAGCTTATCTAAAGGACAGCAGGACAAAAACGTTGCTTGCTCCAGTTCTCTGTCATTGTGTTAACGGGGCTACAAAAAGCATGCTCATCGATGGACTTAAGCTATTGCATTTTATTATTGATTGTATATGTTTACTATTTTATTACACAAATTAACAGGAGCAAAATGATGACAGTGTAAGAGGAGGTTAAAAGAAAGCAGGAAGGAGGAAGAAGAGGAAAGAAATCTTGAAAAATGTCTCATAAATAAAACTCAGATGACGGCTTGAAAGTCAGTTTTCTTGTCCTGCTGAAAAATAGTTAAACGTAGACCTATATCCCATATGAACTTCCAGCTATTGCAAATCAAGTACCAGATTTGTCCTTTCTGTTCTGACAGATAGTTTGGGGAGGGAGAAGCACAAAATGACAAATTTCTTGCTGTCTTGCTATGTATCAAATGCAGAGAAATAACTAAACAGATCATATGCATCATTAATCCACCACAGTCTAAAGTCTTAATTTAACTTAATTAATTAATAGCTAGAGGCCAAAAAACAATGCACAAGAGGAAGTCGATTACAAAAGGAGATTATTTATAAGTAATATTAATAACATTCTAACAATTCTATATAAAAATAAAATAACATTGAATAGAGCTCAATTTTCAAAATACTTCTCTCCTGGACATTTCACTAGAGAAGATCACACTTTTGGAATACTGCATCCGGTTTTGGTCACCATATTATAAAAAAGATTTTGAGATTCAGGAAAGAGTGCAGAAAAGAGCAACAAAGATGATTAGGGGGCTGGAGGTGAAAACTTATAAAGAACGGTTGCAGGAACTGGATATGTCTGGTCTAGTGAAGAGAAGAGAAGGATGGGGTGTCATGATAACAGTGTTCCAATATTTGAGGGGCTGCCATAAAGAAGATGGGATCAACCTATTTTCCAAAGCACCAGAAGGCAAGACAAGAAACAATGGATGGAAATTAATCAAGGAGAGAACCAACCTAGAATGAAGGAGAAATTTTCAAAATTGAGAACAATTAACCAGAGGAACGGCTTGCCTTCAGAAGTTGTGGGTGCTCCATCACTGAAGAGACTGGACAGCCACTTGTCTGGAATGGTATAGAGCAGGGGTGTCAAACTCAAGGCCTGGGGGCCAGATCCGGCCCATGGGGTGCTTAGATCTGGCCCGTGGGGCTGCCCTCGAAACAGCAAAGGACCGGCCCACGGTGCCTCTGGCAGTGAAAACGGCAGAGGGTTGCAGGAGGCCGTCACAGCCAAAAACAGAGCTCGGGAGCCTGTTTTCACTGGCAGAGCACTCGGGCCACCATAGGCGGCCCCAACACGAGTGACGTCGAGCCAGCCACACCCACCCTGGCCACACCCACCCTGACCCCCTAAGGTCAAACACAACCCTGATGCGGCCCTCAATGAAATTGAGTTTGACACCCCTGGTATAGAGTCTCTTGCTTGAGCAGGGAGCTGGACTAGAATACCTCTGAGGTCCATTCCAACTCTGTAATTCTGTTATATCTTTGAGCGGCATAAAATACTAAAAGTACATATGTTACTTCCCCCCCCCCTTCCCTCCAGGAACTCAGATGAAGGGATCACCACTCCTTTTGTCTTCCTAACAACATCTGTGGGAGATAGATTTGAGTTTAAATAGCATCTTGCCCAAAACTGTCCAGTGACCTCCAAGTTTAATTGAGGATTTAAACTTTGGCTGTAGCTGTGTCTCCCTTTAGGACTTTCTCCACTATACTAACCTGTCCCAGTTTCAGAAATGCTGCCAAGGTCAGATGTGAACAAGCTGAGACTTGATGGATTCATTCCTATAACAAGGCACAGTTGGCCAACACCCCTCCCACCCCAAAACATGATCCAAGTTAGTGGGAGACAGAGGCAAAAATACCTGAACCTTCGTTTTACTATAAATAGGGCTTGCATTTTAGACTTGGCAGTTGCTAGGTTTCTTCTTTAATGTCTTTCTTGATTCCCTTCCTGTTGTCCCAGATAGCCTGCAAATCACTTTGGCCTTAGGGCACCCAGAGTTGATTCACTCCCAACTTGGCAGCAGAAGCCAGATTTCACATTTCTATAGAAATAACTATTTGCCTGTCTAGCGTGAAGCAGATGGGAAGTTTCTCAGCAAACGGTACTGCATTAATGCTGAACATGTTCTCCTCTTCTGTGCATTTATTTTTGAACGTTCTGTAATCTCATTGTCACAATACAGTTACAGTAGAGACTGTCCAGAGACAAAGAAAAATCTACCTCCTCCTCCTCCTCCTGCTCTTCCTCCTTTTCCTTTGTTGATTGATTATTTTGTATGAAATTTTAGTTTTGCCATAGCATCCATGTTGTAGCAAAATAGAGAGCTGGAGAGATACTGTAAGGTATTAGTTGACCTTTAATGATCCAATTCTGGATGGGATGGTAGTTAAAAAAAATTCAGGGTCTATCCAAAATTATGAAGTATGGGGCACGCACAGAGCAGATTTTAAAAAGTGCTGCAAATGTGCTTTTTAGTAAATAAACAAAGCAGTATATAATGGATCTGTTTGCTGGTCTTTGGACTCGGATGATTGCTACTAAGGTTATCCCAGAAGATCCCCTTCAAGCAGGAACTTTCTCTTCCTATCCTTCTCTGATCTTGCGAAGATGCAGCTTAACCCAGTTTTTGTTGTGGCATACAGTTTTATCTGTCTACCTAAATCTCTGAGCCAAATTTGTTTGTTTCACTTTGGTCTGTTGGGATTCTTTTTTTTTTAGCATTCGAAGTTTTATTAATGTAAAATACAAAAGAAAATAATAGGAAAATAAGGGAGGAAAAAAGGGAAGGGAAAAGTGTAGGGGAAAGGGAAAGAAGAAAGAAAAAGTGTTGACTTCCAACTCCTTTTGATGCTGTAGAATAAGATAATAGAAGAAACCTCAACTTTTTACTTCTGTGTAAGAATACGAACCAGCCATTTCTACAACAACAAACCATCTAATCGGCAAAACCCAAAATCAAAGTTTCATTTTTCCTCCACCCCTTGCACAAAGTCCAAAAGTGGTTTCCAAGTAGCAACAAAGTTGCTTGTGTTCGTTTCTTTAATCAGAGGAGGTCAATTTGCCCATCTCTGCTAACTCCATCAACATTTATAGCCATTCATCCAGAGGTGGGTTCCTACCGGTTCTAACCGGTTCTTTAGAACCGTTAGTAACTCGGTGATGACGTCACGGAGCCGGTTCCGTCGGTGTCTCCGTGGGTGCCGCCATCTTGAATTTTGCTTCTGTGCATGCGCAGAAGCTATTTTTTTTATTGCTGCGCATGCGTGCGATCCTGAGCGAACCGGCAGCAAAAGGATCCAGAACCCACCCCTGCATTCATCCATTGTAGGAATCAAAGTGTCCTTCCATTTTTGTGCATAAAGTAATCTTGCTGCCATCAACATATATAACATCAAAGTCCCAATTCCTCCCCCCCCCAATCTTTTTCCTTTAAACCCAAAAGAAAAATCTCTGGTTTTATCTTTATATTCACTTTTAAGAACCTTCTGATCGGATGAGATTCTTAAGCTTATTTCAGCTATTTTCCCCCTAAGTACACAGGCAAAAAACTAGAGTTGGCTGGCAGTTATCCGCTGGGTAGCATTTAAGTGGCATGGTGGAGCCAAAAGGTCCCTTCAGAGCTGCTCTTGGGAAGGGAAAAAAAAAAAAAGCAGCTATCGAAGGCTGCAGAAAATAAGCTAGGTTAAAGAAAAAGAAAAACATTAAAGATAAATGGGACTGTTTATAAAAAACCAAATGATTCACGAAAAAAGTACAGTTTTAATGGCTTTGTTACAGCAAGCGAAATGAGCGGAGTAATGAAATGCTAAGGTTTTACACCCTGTGGTAAATGCAGAGAAGGAAAGCATCCAGGCCAGAACATAAATCCTTCAGCAAGCACACACATAACACAGACAAAACACACACACACACACACATATCTTGAGTGGCGCTTATAAGTCACTTCAGTTATCTCCAAGCTGGGGAAGTTGTTGAATTAGTTCAAAGAAACCTGCTAGAAATATGCATACTGACGGGGGCGAGGGGACGGCTGTAGGTGCCCACTTGCAGACAGGAAGGGTGTAGTGAATGGAATTTACCACAGGTGCAACATTCAGAAGCCCACATATTTTGCAATAAACAGGAAACCACGTAACCAGCATCGAAAATAGAAAAGAAAAAAAAGGTGTGTGTTTGTGGGGGGGAGAGAAATAATAACCAACAGCTACTCAGAGGCTCTGATTATTCTAGTGCCTTTCCTAGACTTCCTCATTAATTTTGGTGCCTTTTCTAGACTTCTTCGTTACTTTTGGAGCTCCTCCCCTCCATCCTTTAAAAGAACACAAGAGCGGAAAATGGAAAAGAGGATTTTGGGAGAAATAGTACCCATGCATTTCTTCCTGTCACCTTGGAAAACGCTGCTGGGTTCACCAAGCCAAAGCCACAAGTTATTCTGAGCTTCCTTGTCTGCTTCATTTGATCTTCTTGATTTATGGGCAGCCAAAACAGTCCCATCACTTTTCATTTTTCATCTAGAGCAACCATATGTTTTCCAAAGTACCCCAGATGCAAATGTACATTTCTAAGTATATCTCTGGTAGCTTTATGTCAACAGTCCAAAAACAACTGTGGGCATCAAAAAATGTGAACACAAGCGTGTGTGTGTTTGTTTGTGTGTGTATGCATATGCATATGCATGTATATTCTGTGTGTGTAGATACACACAAATACACACACACACACACACACACACACACACACAAACACACGAGTCAGCATGAAGTACTGTCTGAGGCGTTGGACTCTGAATGGGGAGATCCTAATCCCCCTTCAGGCACAAAAGCTCCCTAGGACACGTTGGGTCAGTCGCTCCCTCTGAGTCCAACAGCCAGGATGGTTCAGTGGAGAAGGTGCTGGACTAGGAAGACACAAGGTCTCGATTTCCCCCAGCCATGGATACTTCCTAGATGACTTTAGGCCTGTCCCTCTCTCTCAGCCCAAGAACCAATGGTGAAGGAGTTGGACTGCCATCATAGAGATGTGTTCTAGATCATCCTTAGCCATGAAAGCTCCTGGTGGACCGAGGGCCAGTCCCTCCCTCTCAGTCAAGAGATATGGTGGAATAGTGCTGAAGATGTTGGATTAGAACAAGAGAGGCCAGGTTAAATCCCTTGGCCATGAAAACTCACTGGCTGGCCTTTTCCAGTTCCATTGACGTAATTTTCCTGTTCAGCATCACTTGTTTCTCCTCCGACAAGATTGGCAATTGTTGTTTATTTAGATATGCTTCAATGTCTTCTTCTTTGATTCCGTCTGCTTCGTAAAGTTTCTTATAGTAGTTCTGGACAACCTTCTTCTTTTCTTCTATTTCGAATCTTGGATTCCCTTCCTCATCCAACCGTTATTGAATTGTTCTCTTTGTCTTCTCCTTCCTAAGTTTATGGGCTAACCATCTCCCAGTCTTATTCGCTTGTTCAAAATAAATTTGTTTCATTCTTTTTATATTACGGGATATTTCTTCCTGTGTAATCAGATTCATTTTTTGCTTTATTAAGTCCAGTTTTTCTTTATCTTTGCTATTTAATGGCTCATTTTGCATTAGTAACTCCTGGTCCTTTAACTCCTTGTTTAGTATATTCCACTTTTCTTTTTGGATTTTATTCCGCTTTGCTATATAAGCAATTGATAGTCCTCTCACATAAGCCTTCATAGTATCCCAGACATTTTGAGTTGATGTTTGTTCCTTAGGATTTTCTTTGAAGAAGTAGCCCAATTCCTTCTCTATTTTCTGTAAATATTCCTTTTCTTGCAATATATTTTGATTTAATATCCATCTAATCCTTTTTTTTTAACTTTCCCTTTCAATTTTAATAATACTGGGTGGTGGTCAGCCCATCTATTAGCTAATATCTCTATATTTATTGTATCCATAGTTAGTGTCAAATTTGTCCATATCATGTCAATGCGTGAACAAGATCTAT
>QLTV01001458.1:2804973-2854803 GCA_003457575.1 Thermophis baileyi | reverse complement strand
GTAGAATAAATAAAAACAACCAATATTTTGTCATCCATATATTGACAGCAGCAAGGATTATCTATGCCCAAATGGGGAGAAAAGATGCAGTCCCATCCAATATAATGATAATAAATAAGATCATGGAATGTGCGGACATGAATAGGCTCACTATGAGAATAAAGGATAAGGAAGAAACGGCTTTCTATGGAATTTGGGATAAATTTTATGACTGGTTGAAGGGAAAAAATAAAATAAAATAGAGGTATGTTTGTTCATTTTTTATTTATGTAAGTACAAAATGTTACACGAGTTTTGAGTGCACATAGACAACTGAAATAGTGATACTGATATATTGATAAATTGACATTAACTTACGAGAAATATATAATATGCACATAAGATGTATGTAATATCTAAGATACGTTAGGCTGCTTTATGAAATTGGAATTTGTCTTGTGATTTGTGGTGTTAGGTTTGTGTTTTTCTTTTTGTTGTTGTTTGTTTGTAGTTTTGTTTGTGCATTTATGTATATATGTGATTATGTACATATGTATATACACATTATATGTTTGTTCCTTTTTTAATACTTTTCAATAAAAATTTAAAAAAAAAAAAGAAAACTCACTGGCTTTCTTGCGGCCAGTCTTTTGTGACCCATAAGTTGTGGATGCTCCATCATTGGAGATGTTTAAGAAGAGAATGGACACTCATTTGTCTGGAATGGTAGATATATAGGGTGTCCTGCTTGAGCAGGAGTTGGACTAGAAGACCTCCAAGGTCCATCCAACTCTATTATTATGTTATTTTCTTCCAGCCTGATCTCCTTACAGGCTAGTTGTTCTGGGGAAAATAATGAGAAAGAAGAAGGAAAGGAAGGAAGGAAGGAAGGAAAGAAAGAAAGAAAGAAAAGAAAGAAAGGAAGGAAGGGAAGGAAGGGAAGGAAGGAAGGGAAGGAAGGAAGGAAGGAAGGGAAGGAAGGAAGGAAAGGAAGGGAAGGAAGGAAGGAAAAGAAGGAAAGGAAGGGAAGGAAGGGAAGGGAAGGAAGGGAAGGAAGGAAGGAGGGAAGGAAGGAAGGGAAGGAAGGGAAGGAAGGAAGGAAGGGAAGGAAGGAAGGAAGGAAAGGAAGGAAGGAAGGAAGGAAGGAAAGGAAGGAAGGAAGGAAGGAAGGAAGGAAGGAAAGGAAAGGAAAGGAAGGAAGGAAGGAAGGAAGGAAGGAAGGAAGGAAGGAAGGAAGGAAGGAAGGAAGGAATTAATTATGTATCTTACAAACACATCCCTGCTGCTAGTTTATGGCTGTAATAAAGGGTTGACTTGATTGCATAATGTGGCAAAAGATCCAATGAGCAGCATAGGCCAGGCATGTCTGCTACTATTAATATGTGTAATTTTCCTACAAATTAAAAAAAAAAGAACTTTTTATATGTTTGGTCAGAATTTTAACAACTTAGTGAGAGAACTTTGCAAGCTTCAGCTTAGTACTGAGCCAGGATGACGAGAGTTTTGTATAAGAAGCCATGTGTCACTGAGGTCATTCTTTTTCGGCCTGACGTCGGCCATGTCCAATTCCATCTGTCTGTGCCAAGAGAAAAGCCCCTTAGGAGAAGGGGGGGGGGGGGAAAGCAGCCTGGGACAAGTTACTGGGAGGAGTACAGTTAAGAGCATTGTTGCCCATAGTGAGGGGCGAAGTGCCCTGGCATTCCTGTTGGAGGAGGGAAAATCCTCTTGGCTGCGCTGTGGGGCCTGTTTGTTTACCTCGTCAGGTGCAGATTGATTGGGGGCTGCTAGGGAGTTTCTATTCTAGGTTTTCAGACAGCAATTACATTGGGTGACCCACACACACCCGCAATTATAGCATGTCTGCACAAACCAGCAATTACAGATCTTTCTCCCTGAGTATTCTAACCTCCCCCCCCCTCTCCCCCCCCCTCTCTCTCTCTTTCTCTTTCTCTTTCTCTTTCTCTTTCTCTGTCTCTGTCTCTGTCTCTGTCTCTGTCTCTCATTCTCTCTCTCTCTCTCTCTCTCTCTCTTTCTCTCTTTCTCTCTCTCTCTCTCTCTCTCTTTCTCTCTCTCTCTCTCTCTCTCTCTCTCTTTCTGTGTGTATGGATGCACATATATGCATGTATTTGTATGCACACACATACAGAAGCACACATAAATAGATAATTAAAATTGTTTGTATATATATCTGTGTACATTTGCAGTGTGGGTATATATCTGTGTAGATTGATGTGTGTCTTTGTGTCTTTGTAGGTACACACACAGAGATACGATAAACACACAAACCAGTCATTATATATTTTTGTCACTGAGTTTTCTAACCGGTGTATATGAGTGTGTGAATATGGGTGTGTATGTCTATAGGTAGGTTCATATGTGTATGTATACAATATAGACATGTTGCATTTATGTATATATGTAAGTGCATGTATGTGTAGATATGTATGTATTCTTGGGCATGTGGGTCCTTTTGTTTGCAAAAGTACAACATTTTGCAACTTTTTACCTGTCCAGGTAAGGGAGCTCTAAGGCAAGTGAGGACAATTAACCAGTGGAAGAGCCTGCCTCCAGAAATCGTGGGCGCTCCAAACACTGGATGGTTTTAAGGAGAGGCTAGACCACCGGTGTCAAACTCGATCGCGTCACGTGACGTATTGCAACATTTTTTTCCTTTGCGGAGCCGAAGTGGGTGTGGCCTGCGCATGACGCATCCGGCCTGTGGGCTGCCAGTTTGACAGGCCTGGTCTAGACAGTCACTTATCTAAAATGGTATAGATTCTCCTGCTTGAGCAGGGGGCTGGCCTAGAAGACCTCCAAGGTCCCTTCCAGCTCATTCTATTCTATTAAAGTGGTTCCTTGTGTAGCTTTTGGATCCATTGATGGGAGGTGGAGTTTCTCCCTGAAGCTGGGTTCAGACAACCCTAGTTTACCTTTTAACACTCCCGTGTTAACCGCTACTTGCGTCTATCTTTTTTCTCACCATGCAAGACAATGTCTGTCCCCGAGGGAGGGGCAAAGCAGTTTATGCAATTTTACGATCCTTGGATGTCCTCGCCTGCGGCCTGATGCTTATATAAATATAATCCCCAAAGGGAAAAATGGAGAAGCAAACGAAGTGAGCCGCCAGTTCTTAAAGCTGCATCACTGCTCTTATAAGAGCTTAATTGGAATGGGAACGATTGGGGCTGGGGAAGGGCCAAGGGAACAGAGGCTGATGGAGTGGGCCTCCCTGTTCCGTCTCATCCTCTGTGATGAGAGAAAGCTGCCAATGCATTTAAAATCCTTTGTAAGTTAAGGACATAAGGCAGTGTTTCTCAACCATAGCAACTTTTAAAATGTGTGGAGTTCAACTCCCAGGAAATGGAATAATTGGGGGGGGGGGAATCCTCCATTACATCCCTATGGGGATGGCCAGCTGGACAGCAGCTTGGAATGTTGGCAATTTCTCCATTCTAACCCCGTCCCTCCTAGTCATGTGGCCCAGAACAGAGGGGGGAGTAGCTGGCTGGGGAATTCTGGGAGTTGAAGTCCATACATCTTAAAGTTGGGATGAGAAACACTGTAGAGCAGGGGTGTCAAACTCAAATTTCATTGAGGGCCACATCAGGGCTGTGGTTGACCTCAGGGGGCCGGGTGGGCATGGCCGATTGGGTGGGCATGGCCAGCTTGATTCCACTCCCCAAAATGCTGGCATGTTTCCTCTTCGCATTGGATAGACCAGGCCGAAGCCATGCTGGCCCGATGTTTCCTCTTCACATTGGGTAGACTAGGCCGAAGCGACGCGGGTAGACTGGGCTGAAGCGACACGGGTAGACTGGGCCGAAGTGACACGGGTAGACTGGGCCGAAGCGACGCAGGTAGACTGGGCCAAAGGGATGCGGGTAGACTGGGCCGAAGCGACACAGGTAGACTGGACCGAAGCGACACAGGTAGACTGGGCCAAAGCGACGCGGGTAGACTGGGCCAAAGGGATGCGGGTAGACTGGGCCGAAGCGACACAGGTAGACTGGGCCAAAGTGATGCAGGTAGACCGGGCCAAAGCGATGCCTGAGTTGAAAATGGGTGTTGAGCCTTCTCTTGGAACTGTTGAAAGGACTGTGTTGTAGATTGAAGATAGATGATGTCATATCCCACCCTCTCTGGTCAGAATGCAAATGACCAGCTGTCTGCAAGGAGTATAAATCCTTCCATTCCCCACCATCCAGTCTGAAGAAGCTTCTTGGATGAGAAGCAAAATGTCGTCAAAGAAAAACCAGAAAGTCCAGTTGCCTCTTGAAAAAGCACCTTTGGGACAACCATGACCTGGATGACTGAGAATCTCCATAGACATTTAGCTGGAATGATATTTGTTGGGGTTGACCAAGAGGTAAATTTCTTGCATCAATCAAGAGGTCAAAGTAGATATCTTAATTACATCCTGTCAACTCTCTGTAGATCAGGGGTCGGCAACCTTAAAAACTCAAAGAGCTGTTTGGACCCATTTCCCAGAGAAAACAAAACACCCGGAGCCACAAAACCTGGGTGGGCATGGCCAACTCGATGTCACTCCCGAGTCACATGACACCCCCCACCCAGCTGTGCCTACCCAGGTTTTGTGGCTCTATGTTTTCTTTTCTATGAGAAAAAGGTATCTCTCTCTTTTCCCTCTCTCTTTCTCTCTCTCCATCTCTCTTTCTTCCTCTCCTATCTCTCTCCCTCCCTCTCATCTTTCTTTCTCTCTTTCCCTCTCCCCATCTCTATCTCTCTCTCTCCCTTCCTCCATCTCGCTCTTTCTCCCATCTCTTTCTCCCATCTCTCTCTTTCTCCCTCTCTCCCCCCTTCTCTCTCTGTGTGCTGAGGAATGATTGCCACCCCCAATGGGGGCTTCTCTTCGGGTGACCCTTCTCTCCCTCTCGTGACTCCCCGGCTGTGGCGCGCGCGGGGAGACCCTCCTCAAGAGAGCGCCAAAGCGCAGCAAAGGCGCATGTGGAGGGCGGGCGGCGGCTTGCTTAAGGAGGGTCTTTGGACGCGGCTTATCTCCTTCCCTAAAGATCCGGCCATTGCCTTGCCATGTCCCATCCTGTCCCCCCTCCCCGCAGCTCTTCGGCCGAGCGGGGAGAGCCTGAGCTCCAGCCCGAAGGGGCAGGAAGCGAAGGCTGCCTTACGCGCAAATGTGGCATGAAGGCAGCTACAGGGCTGCTTCTCTCCTGTCCTAAGGATCCGGCCATCACCTTGCTGTGCCGCCCCCACCCCGCATGAGAGGAGAAGGAGGGGGAGGAGGGTCACCGGAGTGAAGGCAGTCTTCGCTTCCTGCCGCTTTGGGCTGGATGGCCCCCCCCGGGGGCGGCTGAGGGGGTGGGGGGGGGGGGGGGGTTGGACACAGCAAGGCGATGGCCAGATCCTTAGGGCAGGAGAGAAGCCACGTCCAAAGACCCTCCTTAAGCGAGCAGCCACCCACCCTCCGCGCATGCCTTTGCTACGCTTTGGTGCTCACTTGAGGTTCTCCCTGTGCATGCGTACCCTCCTGGCCCCGCCACAGCCAGCCAGGGAGTTGCGAGAGGGGGAGGAGGGTCACCTGAAGGAAAGCCTCCGCTGGGGGTGGCTATGTTCCTCAACCAGTGCCAGAGAATCAGCCCCGGCTGCTTCTCCATTCCCGCCGTCGCCCTTACCTTCTCAGGCCAGGGGAGGGAGGGGAGGGCGAGGACAGCCAGTGATGGGACAGGGAGCCACAGCAGGGGCCCAAAGAGCCGCATGCGGCTCTGGAGCCGCAGGTTGCCGACCCCTGGTATAGATGGTATAAGCAAGCTTTTGGGCCAGTAGATACTTTTGAGATTTTAAGAGCATTTTGTCAGTGCTTACAGAAAAAACGGATTCCTTGAGAAGCAGATTAAGGCCCAAATGGTGTCTAGTATAGAGGTATGCAGAAATAACTTTTGATGAAGAATGCAGGAGATGTGAATAGAGATGGGGAAGGAGGAACCTCTAGTCCTGGGAAAAGGGAAAGCATAAGAAGGAAACTCCAAATAACCCTGCCTTAATTCTGTTCAGTATTAGAAGGGGCAAAGGGAAACTCTCAGGCTTTCAAGGTTCTGCTATCCCTGCAACAATAGAGGGTTATTCCTGTAACCCAGGGGTCCCCAAACTTGGCAACTTTAAGACTTGTGGACTTCAACTCCCAGAATTCTCCAGCCAGCATAGCTGGCTGGAGAATTCTGGGAGTTGAAGTCCACAAGTCTTAAAGTTGCCAAGTTTGAAGACCTCTGCTGTAACCCATTCAATGTGGATTTTCTAACTTGGCCTATCTCAAAGGACTGACACTAATTTCAAAGCCCATGTGGTGTAGCAATGAAATTCTAGAACTAAGACTCAAGGGCTTATATCAGTGATGGTGAACCTTTTCGGCACCAAGTGCCCAAACTGGAATGCGCGTGCATGTGTGTGCATGTGCGCGTGCCAGAGCGCCGGAAACCTGAAGACCAGCTGGCTGGCACGCGCATGCCTGTTTTTTGGCTGTTTTTGGCCATTTTCCGGGCCCTTTTCAGGCCGTTTTCAGGTGCTCTGGCGCCCGTGAAAACCAGCTGGCCGGAAACCAGAAGAGCAGCTGGCGACGCCGCGGATGCCCACAGAGAGGGCTCTGCGTGCCACCTCTGGCACAAATACCATAGGTTCGCCATCACGGGCTTACATGTTTGCATTCAATTTGCAGGAAATATTTCCTTGCAGTTCTACACATATTACACATTAGAACAGTCCACCTAAGTGATTGGCAAGGCTGACAGAGAATGGCAAAGCACATTTCTCTGCCAATTCTGATTTTGGAAGGAAAAAAAATATACAGTACGTGAATATATGTCGCAATAGCAAAAGTTTATCGGCAATGCTCGGTCAGGTTTTCTGAAGAGATTTGTAGAGGTTATCTTGGGGGGGGGGGAATCGTGATCTTTGAGGATTGGTAACTGTCTTTCATCCCAGTCTTATTTTTGAGAGATGTTGGAAAGGCAAAAAAGGTGGGGACATACCTCATGGGCTGCCTTGAACTTTCAGAGAGTGGGCAAGAGAGAAAGGGACTAAAAGTAAAAAAAGAGAATATTGGCCTGATCAAGGCTTTGCTGCTGGGACTGGCAACTCTTGTGAGAGGGGAAGGATGAAGAAAGAACACTTTTTTGGCTCTCTGCTAGCTAAGAGGAAGCAGACTTTTTTAGAATCATATCTCACTGAAATGTGGGGAAGGAAAGAAATGGGGGGAAACCTTCATGAGTTGGCCCTGTGCTTGGGGTTTTGTGCCCAGATTTTCACCTTCAAAAAGATTGGGACTCTTGAAGGCGCAAAAGGAGAAGGGGACAGGAGAGGGTGAGATGGTTAGAGAGTGTCATTGACGCAGTGGGCATGAGTTTGGACGGACTTTGGGAGACAGTGGAGTGCAGGGGGTCACGTGGTCCATGGGGTCACAAGGAGTTGGACACAACTTAGCAACTGAACAACAATAAAGATTGGAATTCCTAGTCTCTGGATTAAGGTTAAGTTTAAGGTCTTTGATTGGAAACACTTAGAGCAGGGGTGTCAAACTCGATTTCATTGAGGGCCGCATCAGGGTTGTGTTTGACCTCGGGGGGCCGGGATGGGCGTGGCCAGGGTGGGCATGGCCAGCTCGACGTCACTCGTGTCAGGGACGCCTGTGGAGGCCCGAGCTCTGCCAATGAAAATGGGCTCCCGAGCTCTGTTTTCAGCTGCCACGGCCTCCTGCAACCCTCTGCCAGCGAAAACGGAGCTCGTTTCACTGGCAGAAGCACCGCGGGCTGGTCCTTTGCTATTTCCAGGGTGGTCCTGTGGGCCAGATCTAAGTACCCCATGGGCCGGATCCGGCCCTTGGGCCTTGAGTTTGACACCCCTGACTTAGAGACTAGGAATCTGTCTAGGCACAACTGCCTCTGTGCAATTGTTGTGCTCATTGGGCAGGGCCATAGCAAAACACCAACAAGAGAGCCTTGTTTATTATGGGTTTCCCCCCCATTCATAGGGCTCTGGATCATGAGCTCTTTCCCTTTCTTCCACCGAAGGTTACACACATATGAGTAGGGAAGCTGGAAGGCAGGCTGTCTATCTGACTCTTCCACAACATAAGAGAAGGGGACCAAATTTGGTGTAGTGGAGAACAAGCTGGCAAAAATACAGGAATATTGCTGGATCAGATGGGAGGGGTGAGAAAAAAAAATTCCAGAAGGAACCCTCCCCCCAAATTACATCCTATGGGAATGGGCAGTTGGACAGCAGCTTGGAATGTTGGCAATTTCTTCATTCTAAACCCTCCCCCCCCCTTCCTGGTCATGTGGCTCAAAACTGAGAGCAGTAACTGTCTGGGGAATTCTGGGTATTGAAATCTACACATCTTAAAAAGTGTTGCCATTTGGCATGCAATTGTCTTATTATCATTGATGCAATTATTTTTAAATTATTATCATCGATGTGATTATTTTTAAATTATTATCATCGATGTGATTATTTTTAAATTATTTCCTTGACATGCTTGTTTTGGAGTTCTTTTTCCTCTCTAAAGAATTCCTTCTGCAATTGAATCCTGAGGTTCACAAATGATGGGTTAGCCCAAGTAAAACAGCTTTTCTCTTCTGGTTTTTATTTGGTATGTTTGCTTGGGACAGGAGTGATGTTTCTAGTTTCGAGTATCATTTTACGCTTTCCAAGTTGCCAGCTGGCAAAAATATATTTTGGACTTGCAGTCCATTTTAAATGCATGCCCATGAACTGATTTAGAAGATGGTTTGGTACTAACCAAAGTGTTAAAACTGAGGCCAGTTTAAGATTAGAGTAATGTTGGGCAAAATGTCCTCAGGAAGCATAACTGATTACTCTGATAGTTCCGTGTTTTGGGCCAAGAGGTCATAGTGTCCTTTTAATGAGTGCCTTGCAGGGGGGGGGGAATCTACATTTTATTTCTTCCAATTCTCATCCAGCTTGGTGAAAAAAAGAACTTGCTTTTGAAGTTCCTTCAAAAGAGAAGAGATTTTGGTGACATAGTTCTGAACGGATGTGACAATCTTGTACTTTTTTTTAGTTAGTGTGGTTCAATGATTGGATTTGCCTGATTGAGGGTAGACCTCTCTTTTGGGTTTTTACAACATCCCTGGATTCCTACAATCCATGATGGAACTCCAGTCGTTCTTTTTCTGATTGCAAAGTTTGGGAAGTCAGGAAGACTGCAGTACAGGAGACCCTATACCTGTGATGGTGAACCTCTGGCATGTGTGCCAGAGGTGGCATGCAGCACCCTCTCTGTGGGTACGTGTGCTGTCGTCAGCTGGTCTTCGGGTTTCCGGCGCTCCGGCGCCCGCTTTCTGGTTTGGACACTCGGTGCCAAAAAGGTTCGCCATCACTGCCCTATACCATTCCAGACAAATGGTTGTCCAATCTCTTCTTAAAAACCCAAAACTTCTGAAGACAAGCTGTTCCACTAGTTAATTGTTTTCACTGTCAGGAAATTCCTCCTTAGTTTTAGGTTGCTTCTCTCCTTGATTAGTTTCCATCCATTGCTTCTTGTCCTGCCCTCAGGTGCTTTGGAAAATAAGTTGACCCCCACTTCTTTGTGGCAGCCCCTGAGATATTGGAATTTCTTTCATATCACCCCTAGTCAACAATATTGGCCCTGAATTAAAAAACACACACACTTAAGCACCCTGAGAATAAGGTAGAAATCTTTTTTTTTATTATTATTTCTGTTTCTTTTTGTTTCTCTAAACTTTTGCAAGAGACAATTCTGAGGAACACATCCTTTTTAATTATCCTCAGTGGCGTAAAGAGAGATCCATCACTGAAGGATTTTAAAAGAAGGCAGTTGAATCACAAGCCAAGGCAAAGAAGTATAATCAATAACATGATTTCTGCACAAGTTGATTAACGGTGTGATTTGATAGCTGAGGACAAGGAACTTCTCTTGCTGTTTGGGGAAATTAACTTCTCATCCAAAAATATCTGCCGTAACCACTAGATAATTACTTGGGGTTTAAGAGCTGACTTGGCCCGTTCATTGCAGATGTATATAATTAGGAGCAGGGTAAGAAGAAGAAAGTCCTGAAATACGAATATCCTTGTGGTGTGTATGTATTCATTTACTAGCACCCTCAACCTGTCTCAGGCATGTTTTACCATTACACTTCAGTTCAGCTAACATCTTCAGTAACAAGAGTAGTGGCAAAAGATTATCAAATAATGGTTTATCCACTATTGCTGATACTTAATTTTTTAGACTTTGATGATTTCTGAGGTTATAGTATTGAAGCTGTAATCCAAGCCAGCCCAAAGAAGAAAAGTTATGCACACACACAGAGGTTTTCCTGTGATATTTACCTCTGAATAAGAGTGGGGAATGGGAGAGAACAGCCTCTGTTCCTGTACATGAGTTCTAGTCCTGCCTTAGGCATGAAAGCTGGTGGGCGACTTTGGTCCAATCACAGAAGACTTGAATTCTAGTCCTACCTTAGGCACAAAAGCCAGCTGGGTTACTTTAGAATAACTTTATACTAAAGTAATTCTAACTCTTAACTTTGGGCCAATCACCAGGAAACTGTGAGTTCTAGTTCCATCTTAGGCATGAAAGCTGATTGGATGACTTTGGACCAATCATCAGGAGATTCTGAGTTCTAGTCCCACCTTAGGTATGAAAACTGTCTGGGTGATTTTTAGCCAGTCCCTCTTTCTCAGCCCACCTCACAGGGTTGTTGTGGGGAAAATAGGAGAAGGAAAGAGTATTAGGCATGTTCACACCTTATTTTTTTTTAAATATTAAAGGCAGAATATAAATAAATGAAAACAAAGAAGTATATCTTGTTGTGTAACTTTAATAGCTACTGGTCAAAATGTAAACTGAACAAACCAAAACTGAACAAACTGATAGTCTGGATATACAGTAGTTTGTGCAAATGAACACTCTCTGTTCACAGGGATAAGGAAGTTGCACAATTTCTTGAATTTCTGTGTTATACTGCGCTCTAGAAATGTGACTGAATGAAAAATGATGGCTTCTTTTGTTAGTCATAGTAATAGGTATTTTTAAGTGTTAGCTACAACAATATCTTTAGTAACTCCTGCAAAGCAGAAGTCCACTTTTTAAAATGATTTCTTTCACATTGGCTTATGCATGGAATATATACATAGATTTTTGAAGAGTACACTATAAAAACTCTTTTTAAGGGCTGATATAAATTGTAAAACCGCAGAGATAAAATACACTCAGCAGATTTTTTTTAAAGAAAAAAGCAACTAAAAACAACACAGGAAGCCATTTTATTTCAGGTTCAAGGGGTGTCAAACTCTGGGCCCTGGGCCGGATGCGTCACACGCTGGCCACGCCCATGCCCGATTTAGCGAAGGGGGAAAAGTCGCAATATGTCATGTGACGCTGCCGTAATGACGCAAGTTTGACACCCCTGCTCTACCTGATCCAGTATTGTCCGCGTGACTCGCTTTAGTCCTCCAAGGTCCTGGAGTGAAGGTATTCTTCCATTAATGCAGTGTTTCCCAACTCCAGCTACTTTTAAGATGAATGGACTTCAACTCCCAGAATTCCATGCATCTTAAAAGTTCCTCAGGCTGAGATACGCTGCATTAGTGACTACCCAATTCTGTTTTGGCAGTTGAATTTGGGAACTCCTCAAATCAAATCAAATCACGGGTTGTATCCCTGAGCTAAGATCAGAATTAAATATTGTTGGAGAGGTTGCATCTCACCATTTCTGTCCTTGCTTCAGCCATTCCCACTCCTGTTGTGCAGCTAGATTAAGTTTCACAGATGGGATGGAAGAAGTTGATTCCTTTAAAAATGACAATATTGAACCCAAGGCTACAACGTCCTTTGTTATTCTTGGTTCCTGTTATTCTTGGTTTCCTCCCTTGCCATGAAAACCTTTAGCGTGGAGGGTCATGATTTCTTCTAGTCTGGAATATCTTTTAATAGTAAATGTTGCGAAATGTGCAGGTTTGTTCAGGCAGGCTGACATTTAATTTTTAATGAAGTTTGTACTAATAAAACCCTAACAATATAAGCTGCATGACTGTGCAACGTTTCTGAATGAAACGTTGCACAGTCGTTTGGCTTTGGTGTGGCCTGCTAGGAACTGAAACCTAAAAATGATTGGGGGAAGGAAAGAAAGAACATTAGGTTTAATTTAAAATAAACTGAATTAGTATGCTACATCATCACATATTTCATAGTTTTGTTTGTCATATTTGGGGCATCCATGGGGAGTCAGAAAAGGCAAGATGATGGGGTTTGTTGGGGCGATCAAAGCCTGCCCCCTTTTCATATATGTGTAGAATCTGGAATACATATAAATAAGATTTGGAGTTTTAATTGCATGGCCCTCGCTACCATCTTGCTGGCCTTTATGGCCCAGCTGGCCTTTCCTGATCATATTTAACTTGGGATGTTTTGGAGAGTCTTGATGTACTCAAGGCTTCGGTCACCCATGATTTACAGCTACAGCATTTCCCCTAGAGATGGACAAACTGCAGGCTTGCGAGATCCGTATAAAATAGAACAAATTTGCAGAATAATGACTGGAGGCACATCGCAGAGAAAGTGCTGGACGTAAAACGTTGGCTGACCAGGATCAGATGTTCTGCATTTGAATTGGATCCAGTATTGTACACAATTTACAGAGAAGAACCATTTTGTGCAGCAGGGTAGAGAGGTTCTATGAGCTGCGATGGCGCAGTGGTTAGAGTGCAGTACTGCAGGCTACTTCTGCTGACTGCTGGCTGCCTTCAATTTGGCAGTTCAAATCTCAGCAGGCTCCAGGTTGACTCAGCCTTCCATCTTTCCGAGGTGGGTAAAATGAGGACCCAGATTGTTGGAGGCAATACGCTGACTCTGTAAACCGCTTAGAGAGGGCTGTAAAGCACTGTAAAGTGGTATATAAGTTTAAGTGCTATTGCTGTGCATGCAATCTTCCAGCCTTTTAGCACATTTTATATGCCCCTTTACCTGAAGAAATTGGAAGAGAGAGAGAGAGAGAGAGAGAGAGAGAGAGAGAGAGAGAGAGAGAGAGAGAGAGAGAGAGAGAGAGAGAGAGAGAGAGAGAGAGAGAGAGAAGATAATCCTTCATTATAGAGCCTTATGTTTAATCTAGGGCAGAGGTCTTCAAACTTGGCAACTTTAAGACTTGTGGACTTCAGCTCCCAGAATTCTCCAGCCAATAGCCGACAAACTTTAAGACTTGTGGACTTCAACTCCCAGAATTCTCCAGTCTTCTCCACAAGTCTTAAAGTTGCCAAGTTTGGGGACCCCTGACCTAGGGCATCTGTGGTAAATTTGCAATTGATTCTGGGATTTTGTCATCAATCAGGAGACATGACCAAGCTGTTAAATCTTGCTGATCATAAAACCCTATGTCCAAAACTACATTTATCTCTATTTGGATGCAGGCTTTCATCAGCCCCTCCTTAGCAACTGACCTCTTGTTCCACGGCCTCCGACTCTCATGTTTGTTTCAAGGAATGTCAGTTCAGATGTAACATGTTCTCCACCTTTAGGTTTTCTCTCCCCCCCACCTTTTTTTCTATGACCATATCCTGTTGGGGCTTTCTATGTCTCATCTTAAGTTAAATATTTCTTAACCAAAGATATATAGCCCAGCACCTACTTGTGATAAAATGCGTGGGCTACAGCCAGGCTCCTTTGGGAGTACAAATGCTTTTCTAATTTTAGCCACCTCAACTTCCTTTTCCTTTCCTCCCTTGACACGTCATTAAGTCAGACTCATTCAGCTTGTTTTGCATTTTCCCCAAATAGGCCTTTTTTTTTTGCTTTGCGAATGCACCGGTCAAAACTTGAAAGTGGAAATTTAAATCTCTGGAACCTCATCCAGTTTTGGCTTCTGCTATATCAGTTTGTGTCGGAAAGAGTGATAGAAGTCTGGTTTCTTTAAGGGTTGTGGCATCAGGTAAAAACTTGGTGTTACTTCCTTTTGCAACGTATTTCAATTGTACGTTTTTGAGTCTGCTGAAGTTTGAAGTCTAGATGAAAGGAGAATAAAACTTGCAGTAAAATCAAGATTGACCTCTGTGTGTGATGGTCCTAGCATCATAGCAATAGCACTTAGACTTCAGAGTGCTTTACAACCCTCTCTAAGTGGTTTAAAGAGTCAGCATATTGCCCCCAATAATCTGGGTCCTCATTTTTACCGACCATGGAAGGATGGAAGGCTGAGTCAACTTTGAGCCGATGAGGATCGAACTCCTGGCAGCGGAATGGGATTGTTCGCCTTGTACCCTTGGCTGCGCCTGATTCGCCACCAGGGTTCCGCCTCCTGCCATTCACTCCTAACGTTTCTCCGCAGCTGACATGTCCCTAGCTGTTTGCCCCGGCCAATGGGCCCCAGCCACTCCGTCCCAGCCCCTTCATCCCGGCCCAGTCACCGAAATACGGTTCACCCCGGGCTTTTGGGTGCACGGGACAGTTCGTTGCCAGCCAATCGGAGGAAGGGAAGGGAGAAAGAGAGAGAGAGGGAGAAAGTGTTCCATGTCATACATCTGTCTGAGTTTCCTCTCCAGGGTTTGTTTCTCCACCCAGTCGCCGTGGGTCCGGCGTTATCTTCTAGCCACAGCTGCCTTTGGCTGTTCAGGAGTCTTGCTGGGGGGCACACCCGCAATGCCACCTCCCCCACCCAGGCTCCCACTCAGGCTCCTTCGGAGTTGCAGGGATGGGCACGGGGGTTCTTAGAGAGTCGGGGGGGGGCATTGTGGGGCAGGTGGGGAACTGCCTGTCTCGCTGCCCCCCCCCGCAGTGCAGATTCTCGCTCCGGCTCTTCCGGGGTTCAAAAGCACTGCAGAGCCAGGATGCGCCCCAGGCCGCCTCCCCCCCCGCCCCTCTGAAAGGCAGGGGCCATGGGCTCATATTGCAGCAACAGGACCACCTGGGGGGACTCATGTAATTGATGGGGAGGGGGACAGAGACTTGGTTGCAGCAGCAGCCGTCCCAGCACCCGTTTTGCAGGGAGAGACGTTCACCGGGATTCTGTAGGACCCTCCCCATTAGGGACCCCTTTTCCTTCTTTTTCTGGAGTGGGGGCTCCATTCCAACACCCCCCACCTCCCCGCCTACCTCATCCTGCCACACGATCCCGCTCCGGCTACTTCTCCGGAGTTTGGGCGCAAGGAAGGGAGTTCGGCCAGGTGGGCGGACGGGGAGGTCCTGCCGGAGAAACGGAAAATGAAAGCAGGTGGAGGGGACAAAGGGGAGGGGGACACTGCCAATGGTGAGTCCAGGTTGGATTGGTGGGGGTGGGGGGGAGGAGATGGACAGGGAAAGCCCATCCAGGCCACCTGCTTCGTGGGCAAATGGGCCGTCCAGCAACTGGCATTCGGACAAGCCACCCGGCTTAGCGCGAGTTTTGTTCAGTTTGGGCCTTTTATGTGCGGGGGGAGAAGGGGGCTGCAGTTGTGTGAACCCAGGCACTTTGGGTGGGTTAGGGTTAGGGGTTAGGTTAAGTGAAACGAAATGAAATTTGGGGGCTTCTGAGGGACAGGAGGATTGGGAACGGGGCTTCCTCCAGCGGAGAGGGTCCAAGAGGCACTGTAAAAACCCCGCCCCGCCCAAAGTGCCTGGGTTCACACAACTGCAGCCCCCTTTCCCCCCCCCGCACATAAAAGGCCCAAACTGAACAAAACTTGCGCTAAGCCGGGTGGCTCGTCCGAATGCCGGTTGCTGGACGGCCCATTTGCCCGTGAAGCAGGTGGCCTGGATGGGCTTTCCCTGTCCATCTCCTCCCCCCATCCGCCCCCACCAATCCAACCTGGACTCGCCATTGGCAGTGTCCCCCTCCCCTTTGTCCCCTTTGTCCCCGGTGAACGTCTCTACCTGCAAAACGGTGCTGGGGCTGCTGCTGCTGCAACCAAGTCTCTGTCCCCTTCCCCATCAATTACATGAGTTCTCCCCAGGTGGTCCTGTTGCAATACGAGCCCGTTGCTCGGTGGTCCTGTTGCTGCAATAGGAGCCCTGCCCCACAATGTCCCCCCAACTCTCCAAGAACCCCCGTGCCCATCCCTGCAGCCCCGAAGGAGCCTGAGCGGGAGCCTGGGTGGGGGAGGCGGCGTTGCAGGTGTGCCCCTCCCAGCAAGACTCCTGAACAGCCAAAGGCAGCTCCCCTTCTGCCCCACAAGTACCCTCCCGGCCCAAGCGAGCGCCGTGCTGCAGCTGGTCCGGCTTGTCAGTCACTTGTGGCTAGAAGTTAATGCCGGACCCGTGGCGACTGGGCAGAGAAACAAACCCTGGAGAGGAAACTCAGGCGGATGTATGACATGGAACACTTTCTCCTTCCCTCTCTCTTTCTCCCTTCCCTTCCTCCGATTGGCTGGCGGCAAACTGTCGCGTGTGCCCAAAAGCCCGGGGTGAACTGTATTTCAGCGAATGGGCCGGGACAAAGGGGCTGGGATGGAGTGGCTGGGGTCCATTGGCCGGGGTGAACAGCTAGGGGCGTGTCAGCTGCAGAGAAACGTTAGGAGTGAATGGCCGGAGGCGGAACCCTGGTGGCAAATCAGGCGCGGCCAAGGGTATGAGGTGAACAGTCCTAGACCCCCTGATAGTGGGCAGTGAATTAGCCTGCAATATTGCATTCCAACCACTGCGCTATCACTGCTCCTGAAGACCAGGGGTGGGTTTCTCCCGGTTCGGACCGGTTTGCCCGAACTGGTAGTGACCCGCTGGTGATGTCACGATGATGTCACCGATCCGGTTCAGTCGGTGCCGGTCCGTGGGCGCTGCCATCTTTTTTTATTTAATTTTCTTCTGAGCATGCGCAGAAGCCGAGTTCTGGCACTGTGCATGTGGTCGCCATCTTGTTTTCGGCTTTTTTGGGGGGGGGATTTTTCGCTACTGCGCATGCACACACCCACGCAGCGCACCCACGCGGCGTGGGAGAGAGTGAACCGGCAGCGAGGTAAGTTGGAACCCACCCCTGCTGAAGACACTGGAGGCCTTACACCATTGCCATGTTTCTTACCTTCCATTTTTAATTCTCCTTACTTCAAGTGGGGAAAAAACCCACAGGAATCCTAGTGTGGAGAAAATAACACCCACCCATTATGCTAGCCTTGTCCCATCTTGGTCTATACCTTCAGATGGGTAGACTTCAGCTTCCAGAATTCTCAACAATGATCACGTTGACTAGGGAAGATAGACAGTTGATACCTACTTGTATGCATCAGGAAGGACTTGGGTTGGGGAATGCTGCCTTGAGAAATAATTTGATCAGGGTGGATAAAAATCAATGATTTAAAAAAAAACATTTTTTTAATTTAAATCGGATTTTTTTTATTTTTATCAGATTTATTTTAATAAAATACTTTTGGAGTAAAAATCTATCTAAAGATATTTTTCTATTTAAGATACATTAATAATTTGTTTATTCAGCATGAAATGGAGCTTAGTTATGTAGCATGACGCTGTATATTCTGCAATATCGGGACTCGCTGAGTGAACAGCACGTCAGAGGAGGAACTGCTGTGGGACAGAGATGACAGTTGCTCTTTAAAAATTATGATTTAAATCGAGTTGATTTAAATCAAGCCTTTTTACTAGTGATTTAAATCATGATTAAATTGTGATTTAAATCGACTTGATTTAAATCAAATCCACCCTGAATTTGATATACTAATGTCAAAGTATTTTATCTTGATTAGATCAGAAGAGCCTAATACGATCTCAATCCAGACAAATGCCTACCAGAATTGCAGTAGAATTAACAATTTATACCAGCCATTATGAAGCCACAAATCATTTAAAAACAGAGAATAGAGTAAACTTTGCAGCAACTGTCTGGCTTTAGATTGAAAGTCAAGGAGCAAAATTCACAGAGCCTTTCATGTGATTTTAAGAATTCATAATGCAAATATGAAAAATTGCCAAGACCTTGGAAAAAGATTGTAGGTATAGGGGTTACTTTTCACACGGTCAGAGGGAAAACAACTTAATATCCTATCTGGCCATTACCAAAATAAACGAAAGATGGAAATCAGGCCTCACTTCCCCCCCCCCCCGCCCCAAAAGCAGGGCAGCCTATTGCATAGCTCAGACAGGAGAAAGAGGTGCCAAAATTGAACATTGAATTCACTATATATTAGGCACACTTTTAATACTCACTGGTTGCTGTAATTCTTTTGTAGCTTTTCTTCAGACAGCATTTATCGGAAGCTCCTGAATTCTTGTGTGGCTGTTAATTATTTCCAACCCAGCCTACCTGAGTAAAACTCAAGAGCAAGGAGGAACTATATGGACCTCTCTCCATGGAAGATATTAAAATCAAAGAGCCGTTTAGCGCTTACAAGCAATTGGTTGCATCTGGATTTTTATACCGATAAGCTTTAAGTGTCAACCTCCCACTTATACAGAACTCTCCAAATGTTTTGGAATGTGCATTGAAATGTACGCTGGTATAGAATTTTCTGGAGAGGATCCCCGAAATGTATCCAGAGTTAGGACAGCCTTTCACAACTTATTTTCCTTGGATATAATCGGATATAATTCAATGGGTATAATTCAGTATCCTTGAAATAATACTCAGATCTCAGGGAATCTGTACATTAATAAAAGAGCCAAGGTGGCACAGTGGTTAGAGTGCAGCACTGCAGGCTACTTCTGCTGCCTGCCGGCTGCCTGCAATTTGGCAGTTCGAATCTTACCAGGCTCAAGGTTGACTCAGCCTTCCATCCTTCCGAGGTGGGTAAAATGAGGACCCAGATTGTTGGGGGCAATATGCTGACTCTGTAAACCGCTTAGAGAGGGCTGTAAAGCACTGTGAAGCGGTATATAAGTCTAAGTGCTATTGCTATTGCTATCTGCAGCTCATGGTAGTTAGCATGACCTGAGTTGCATTGTGGAACAGTTCCCACCACTGCAAGCCACTAGCATTACGTGGCATGAGAGATTGAAAACAATGATGCTCCCTTATTTTTAACCATGGTCTCTTGTTGAACCCCAGGGGTCCATGGGACCCCACTTGGAAAAAGCTGGTCTAGGGTATTGACTTGATGATAAATTAATCCAGAAGTATAGATAGTCCTCGACTTACGACCACAACGGAACTCGAAATTTCTGTTGCTAAGCAAGACATTTGTCAAGTGAGTTTTGCCCCATTTTACGACCTTTCTTGCCATAGTTGTTAAGTGAATCACTGCAGTTGTTAAGTTAGTAACACGGTTGTTAAGTGAATCTGGTTTCCCCATTTATACTTGTCAGAAGGGGATCACAAGACCGTCATAAATATGAACCGGTTGCCAAGCATCCGAATTTTGATCACCTGACCATGGAGATGCTGCAAAGGTCATAAATATGAATAGCAATAGCAATAGCACTTAGATTTATATACCGCTTCACAGTGCTTTACAGCCCTCTCTAAGCGGTTTACAGAGTCAGCATATTGCCCCCAACAATCTGGGTCCTCATTTTACTGACCTCGGAAGGATGGAAGGCTGAGTCAACCTTGAGCCTGGTGAGATTCGATCTGCCAAACTGCTGGCAGCCGGTGATCAGCAGAAGTAGCCTGCAGTACTGCACTCTAACCACTGTGCCACCGCGGCTCTTGAAATATGGCCATAAGTCAGTGTTGTTATATCTTTGAGCGGTCACTAAATGAATGGTTGTAAGTCGAGGACTTACCTTCATAGGTCACTTTCTAACAAATAAAGAAAACCAATGAAATAATAGAAAATACTTGTAGCTCGCGTTTTAGATTTTGGCAGTGGTTTACTCTCCAAGATGCTCTCCATCAGCTGCTGCTGATGTTCCTGACAATACTTGGTAAACCTCCCAAGGTGTCCCTTGCGTCTACCCACTCGGTTTATTTTCCTGAATAAGTGGGCAAAATTCCAAAGAAACCACTAGGCTGTATCCATCCATCAGTTTTAATATCTAAGAAGGCTTGTGGGGCCCATGTGGAATCAGAGACCTTTTGGGAAATAAAGATGATGCAAGTGGTTGCCAGTTTGCCTTCCAGCATGTCTATGGATATTCTCAGTCATCCAGGTCATAGTTGCTTTTTTTCATTGCTGCTTTTTTCAAAAGTCAACTGGACTGTTTTTTGAGGAGGAGGAAGAAGAAGAAGTTTCGCTTCTCATCCAAGAAATTCTCCTTCTCCTTCTCCTTCTCCTTCTCTTCTCCTTCTCCTTCTCCTCCTCCTCCTCCTCCTCCTCCTCCTCCTCCCTTCCTCCTCCAAAAAACAGTCTGGTTGCCTTTTGAAAAAAGCACCTTTGAGAGTTCTAGCATGTCAATTACCTAGTATTCATTGTCTTACATTGAAAGAATCTAAAATGAAAAATTAGATAGAACAGGTGGGAGGTGAATACGGGCATCTTGTTTCATCTGAACACCATCTTGAGTCTCATGAATATCTTTATAAATTCCTCATTCGAGAAAATGGAATGTAATCTGTCAAAACCCCCAAAAGTAAATGTTCTCCTATATTTTGAAATGCTTAGACCAAAAGTTACTTGGTTTGAAAATTAACAAAGGTTGGGTAATTGCCAGATAACAAAGATAAGACAGTCTTATTTGTCGCTGAGAGTTACTTTTGAGAATCCGTATTGATGACATGTTGATCTATAAAACAAGATGCTGGCCAGATCAAGACTATATAAAGAAAAAAGCCCAATAAATGAATCGAGAGGAGGATGTTTCTGTTCCATCAATGGCTGTGGTTATAGAAGCATTTATTGCTGAAAACTCAAGATGATGGCAGTCAATCTTTTATATGCTCCAAAGCTAAACTATATTAGCCTAGGAATACCCTACTGGAGCCTAGCAGGACATCTCAAAATTATAGGCAAACTGGAAATCATAAAAAGATAATGGAAGGAAACAATGGTATACTCATATTCTTATTGTTGCCAAGAAAATTGCATGGATGGCACCATGAAACTATTAGGATTTCCTATATCTCAAGTAGAGGTTATCTGTTGTATTTGAGAGTTCTTAATAACTTTGACCAAAAATGTAGGTTCTTTGTTGCCAGTTCTTGATTCACACTCATTTTTAACTGAGTGAATTGCAATTCCACCTCAGGTTTTGGAGTCAATTGGATATGATGGTAGTCCTGGTGTAGATTATACCATTTTTTTCTCTCCCAAGAGAGCCACCTTACAAATATCATAATAGCTCTTTTAATTATGCTCATAATATCTTCATTTCAGCATCATACTTCCAACCTTGAGACTGATCTGGGAACCCTTCCTATGAAACCTGAACCAATGATTTCTTTTAATGGGTAGGCAGAAAAGAAATGTTTAAAGAGAAAATGCAACTGGTTTTATAATGCTACAAAGCATTGCCAATGTGGGAACTTCATATTCTAAACAGATAAGATGCATGGACTTCAACTCCCAGAATTCCTCAGCCAGCAATGGGAATTCTGGGAATTGAAGTCCACATGTGTTAAAACTACCAAGGTTGAGATACACTGTTTTAGCAGGTTAACTCAGCCATTCCAAGCCAGTTTAGACTAGAGCTCTCATCACTTCCAACCCCGTGCAGCTATCTTTTGATTGCGTTTGTGGGAGGGTGTGGAGGTGTCATTCCCCTCGTCTTCTTTTTGCTGAATGTTGCACATGGCCTTCCAGCCATATTCCAGCCAAGGAATTAGTTTGTGTTTGTGTGTAAAAGAATGGCTACATTTGAGTTTGCTCTGTTTATAATGAAACATAATTAAAATGAAATATACTTCAGATGATTATTCCCCAGTTATACATAGTATATATATATATATATCTCCCTTCTCTCTCATTAGAAAAACACAATTGGGTGGAAGTTTTTGGAGGCCACATCCAAAGTTCTGGGAGGGTTGGGTTTGTCTGTGACTTGGGGGCCACCAACTGCTCCTCCACACTCTGAAGAAAAGGGAGGCCTTACAACCACTATCGTTTTAGCATCCTGCAAAAATTAGAATTTAAGGGCAGCCCTCCACACAACACTTCAAAAAAGTAGTGCAAGCTTTTTTATTTTATTTTACAGAATGCATTCCCATCTGTCTGTAATATCAGTGACTCCACTTCTATCCGTGACAAAAATTAGGTTCTAAAAATAAAAGGGATAGATTAGTGCACCCTTGTATACCCAGGAATGTTATCACCACAAACACTACAGGGCAGGGGTGAAATGCTCCCGGTTCGGGCGTGCCTGCTGGTCGTCGGAGAGCCGGTAGCGACGGCAGCGCTAGGCTTCGCCCACCCGCCCAGACGTCGCCATTTGGGTTCTTTTACCCTCTGCGCATGCGCAAAGCGTTCTGCGCATGCACAGAGAGTAAAAGAACCCAAAAGGCGGCGTCCAGGCGGGTGGGCGAAGCCTAGCGCTGCCGTTGCTACTGGCTCTCCGATGACCAGCAGGCACGCCCAAACCGGGAGCATTTCACCCCTGCTACAGGGGTATAAAGCCCCCACACCTTATTATTTGCTCTGTCCAGGTTGTTCTGCCTGTTTCCTGGAACAAATGACCTGCAAGACCTTTTGGTTATCATCCTGCTATCTTGTCTGTGTCAGCTCTTATCATGTAACCAGCCATCATATAGATATTCCTCGACTTACGACCACAACTGAGCCCAACATTTCCATTGGTAAGCGAGACAGTTGTTAGGTGAGTTTTGCCCCATTTTACGACCTTTCTTGCCACAGTGCTGAAGGGAATCACTGTAGTTGTTAAGTTAGTAACAAGTTCGTAACATGATTGTAAAATGAACCTGCCTTCCTCCTTGACTTTGCTTGTCAGAAGATCGCAAAAAGTGATCACATGACCAGAGGTGGGCTTCACATACTGTAGCAACCGGTTCGCCCAGCACCGGAAATGTGAGCGTGCGCGCGCTAGCTTCGCTCACGCATGCACTATCTGCGCATGCGTGTGGCGTTACAAAACATGGCAATTTGCTCATGTGCGCCATCCACGCATGCCTGCAACATCAAAACACAGCGATATAGGACAGGATTGCACCCGGGCGGGTGGGTGGGGGTGGGTCGCCCGCAGGTCGCTACTACCGGTTCGCCCGAACCGGTCCAAACCGAACTGGCTGAATCCCACCTCTGCACATGACCCCGGTACGCTGCAACAGTCATAAAATACACGCCAGTTGCCAAGCATTCAAATTTTGATCATGTGACCACAGGAATGCTACAACAGTTGTAAGTGTGAAAAACAGATATAAGTCACTTTTTTCAATGCCGTTGTAACTTCAGACGGTCGCGAAATGAATGGTTCTAAGTCAAGGACTACTTATAGCAAAATCCTCATTCACATGCTTGATAATGGCTCGATGTTTCTTCCTTCTCTGGTTCACCCATCTTCCCAGCTCCCCCCACTGTTTCCCCTATTTCAGCCCTCCTGAACCACGTTTCAGATGCCTCGATCATCTCAACTTGACGAAGCACCATCTGGAGTGAGTCCCTGTTGCGTCATTTTACGCCTATCAACGTTTTATGCCAGCCAGCACGTTTCTCCCTAAACTAGTCTGATCCCATTGATTTTAAAGCCTGCTAAATTGTCTCAGTTGGTAGCGTGGATTATGGATCTCATTGTTCTTCTTTAAAGGTCAATGACCTAATCCCAATTGATTTCAGATCAAAAGCATCGCATGGCTTTGGCTTTCTGCTCTATCAGTGAGTGCAGCTCACACACCACCTAGGAAATAAATTGTGGTTGCTGTTCTAAATACGGTGTGGGGTTCCCAGCAGGCAGAGAGATGCGTTCCGCCGTGGTGGGTGATAGAAACTCTCCTTTAAGAAGGCTATATCAATTTTATTGGTGGTTTAACCACAGGTTTGAAACTTGGGGATTGTTTGGTTGAATGTCATTACAATTTTTTCCCCAGGTATAAAGGTGACGGTGTTAGGAAGGTCCTTGGTGCTCTCTGAGCTTGGTTGTTTTCTTGCAGAGGTTTCATTACCCAAACATTTGCATGCCGCTCACGCAAATGGAGCACGCACGCACGCACTCACCTGCTGCTTACGCAAGTAAGGATGTTCGCATGCTCGCTGGTCATTTCCATGGTCCAATTGCAAACCCCTCACAATCCACTAGTGGGCCATAGCCCACAGGTTGGGGACCCCTGATCTAGACTGAGCACTTGGGAGAGTCAACGTGGGCATTGATTGAGACTTAAGTGAGTCAAACTTAACTCTTTGTTGAAAATGCTACTTGACTAATTGACCAGATGAAATTCAGTGGAGGTTGGATCTTCTGTAGGTTTTGTTTATCAAGGTGCACACATACAGACCCTGTATTATTTCTGACATTAAGCTTTAATGCCTATCCTTGGTTTTTCTGTTTCCCTCAATTGCCTTCCTCCTTACTGGTAATAGTAGTAATGCTGCACTCGTGTCAGAAGCGCCAAGCACTTCCGGGTTGAAAGGATTAGCCGGTGACGACACCGTTACCATGGGGATGCCTAGTTGGGGGCTCCTTACATGTCCCTGACAGGAGCTGAAGTGAAGGACGGGAGCTCAATCCTGCCCCATGGTAGCTCTCGGGTCTCCAACGCGGGTTTGCTAACCCCCTGCCCAGCGTTCCGACCACTTGAGCCACCATGCTCCAATGGTAGTGATAATAAACACCCACGGGAATGATGCAGTGTGAATCATTCCAAAAATTGTGTCTAGAAAAAAAAGAGGAGCGCTTGACTGGCCTTTCCCTGAAAAAAAAATAGAACAGATCCACAGCTTTCTGCTTCCCATTTTTTCCTTCAGAGGCAGCCTGATGAAATACTTTATTTTAGAGCAGGGGTCTCCAACCTTGGCAACTTTACGACTTATGGACTTCAACTCCATGCGCTGGCTGAGGAATTCTGGGAGTTAAAGTCCACAACTCATAAAGTTGCCAAGGTTGGAGACCCCTGTTTTAGATGACTATAGAGGCTGAGTGAGAGAGGGAATGTGTAACATATCTTTCCAAGTGGAGTGGGTAGGCCATCCAGTTTTCTTCTGCAGCTAATTTTTCCCCCCAATAGGGATATTTTTTTCCAACTTCAACTGCCTCTTCTTCCTCTGTGATATGGTCATCTTCCGTTGCAGATAATAGGAGCTGTTCTCTTGCTTACTCACCAACTCATGTATTTTTTTTTCTTAGTCACTCAGCTAAGATGTAGGTAGAGATATGACCCGATGCCAGGAAGCTATGAGATGTTTCGTTGTTCACATCAAAATACCTGATAGCAGTTCATACTGGCAGCATTCTCTATCAAGATGTGCATTTATTGGTAGACCGTTTATTTACACAAAGACTCCCAGGCGAAGTCATCTCCCAACTTCAAAGATTTTGCACCTGAGTAGAAGGAAGTCATTTGGCCTGCGCTAAAGGTTTGTAATCGGGACAGATGTGATCTAGATTGAAGAGTCTGCCCTGCGTGCTCATTTAAGTTGAATTAAAGTCGCCTTTAATTCTTACGTGGTAAAGTTGAGACACAGACAGATACCGTGTGGTGCTCAAATTGGATGATCGCAATTTGGATAACCCAAATTAATCACATCAGGATGTGATGGTATTCTTCTAAGATGTGGTAAGCAACTTTAACCTCTGAGGAAAAGTGAGAGACAAATTCACTTATTTGACCTCATTTTAGCTTCTCAAGCTTTATTTTCGGGCCAGGTCTTCACGAAGAAGATAAAATTGGTGTGTGTCAGCGATGTGCCAAACTTTGTTGGCATTTTTTCTCCAATTATTTTGAATCAATTTGATGGAAAATAACTGCTTATGCCTTTGCCATCCTTACAGAGGAGAGAAAAACATCTCTGTGAAATTTTCATGAGTAGGGTTTTTATAACAACTTTTATCATTGTTGTAAAGTGCTTGAAGGATATGTCTTTCATTACACAATTATCTCACTTACAGCCTCCTTGGCTTAACATATTTGTGTTGACTCTCACGATGGTATATCACTGAAGATTTCCATTTTCATTTTAGTAGCTTAAGTCTAGCCAAGGAGACTGCATATGGTCAGAGATATGTGCAATAGAAAATAATACCAGAATAACAGAGTTGGAAGGGACTTTGGAGGTCTTCTAGTCCAACCCCCTGCTCAAACAGGAGACCCTATACCATGTCAGACAAATGGCTGTCCAATCTCTTAAAAACCTCCAGTGTTGGAGCACCCACAACTTCTGGAGGCAAGCCGTTCCACAGATTGATTGTTCTCATTGAAATTTCTCCTTAGTTCTAGGTTGCTTCTCTCCTTGATTAGTTTCCATTCATTATTTCTTGTCCTGCCCTCAGGTGCTTTGGAGAATAGCTTCTCCCTCTTCTTTGTGGCAGCGCCTCAAATATTGGAACACTGCTGTCATGTCACCTCTGGTCCTTCTTTTCATTAAAAGAAGGAGCCATGGTGGGGAAGTGGTTAGAATGCAGTACTGCAGGCTAATTCTGCTGACTGCCAGCAGTGCAAGTCTCACCGGCTCAAGGTTGACTCAGCCTGCNTAAAGTACAAAATATTACCCAGACAAAAATAGTTAAAACAAGCATCTACTTATTTCACATCTGAACAGGTAACTTAAAATTATGTTTATTGAGTGGCAAAAGTGGCAGAAACTTGAAAAGGAGTTGGGAAACTGGAACGTGGGACTCCCAATCAGAACATCCTTTTTAAAATTAGTGATTTATTTGTAAAATACAAGATAGGAGAATTCTGTTCTTATTTGACCCACATAGATTATTATTTTTTTCTAAAACCTAAGCATTTACTTCATCCTTCTGACTCTTTATATACGAACGGTTAGGTTCAACTATTAGGAAAATGTGAAATTATACAGTGCAGATTAACATAGTTTCTTTTCCATGTAACAACCTACCATTTTTTCGCTACCAAGCTTTCTCAACTCCTGCCTAGGGCTATTGGGCACACAATGCCAACTCATAACCCATGCCTATTAAGAGATGCTGGAGCGCTCATGAATTTTATTCTGAAACCCCAGCACACAAGGAGGGATTAAAGTGCCAAAAGAGAAATTGGCAGGAAGGAAAAATACGAAGTAATCTGACAAACTGCAAGTCGTAGTGGGCTGGAAATTTGGACTGATTGCAGCTTAGCAGAAAATAATAATTTTGAATGTCAACAATGGAATTGAAATATCTAGTTGTGTAAATGTACTCAGTGAGGACAACCCTTTCCTGAGAAATAATGGAGCCAGTTATAAATGGAGCTGTGGAAAGGATATTTGACTTTCAATCCAAACGCCAAATCAACCAGAATAATTGCTTATTTGCTTCCTGGGGGCATTTTCAAATTTTGATGTTTGCATTTGGTTATGTTTTGAAACTTATTGCTGATGATCGTAGACGCATTGCTGGCTCAATACTAATAACTGCGAAAGGGATCTTAAGAGTCCTAATGGACAATCACTTAAATATGAGCCTGCGGTGTGCTGCAGCTGCCAAAAAAGCCAATGTAATCCTAGGCTGCATTAGCAGAGGGATAGAATCAAGATCACGTGATGTGTTAACACCAGTTTATAGCAATAGCCCTTAGACTTATATACCGCTTCATATGCTTTACAGCCCTCTCTAAGCGGTTTACAGAGTCAGCATATTGCCCCCAACAATCTGGGTCCTCATTTTACCCACCTCAGAAGGATGGAAGGCTGAGTCAACCTTGATCCTGGTGAGATTTGAACCACTGAACTGCAGCTAGTAGTCAGCTGAAGTAGCCTGCAGTGCTGCACTCTAACCACTGCGCCACCTCGGCTCTTATAATGCCTTGGTAAGACTACACTTCGAATACTGCAGTCAGTTTTGGTCATCACGATATAAAAAAGATGTTGAGACTCTAGAAATAGTACAGAGAAGAGCAACAAAGATGATTAGGGGGTTGGAGGCTAAAATTTATGAAGAACGGTTGCAGGAATTGGGTATGTCTAGTTTAGCAATAGCACTTAGAATATCAGCATTTCCCATGTTCAGTATTCAGAAAAAATAATAACAGTGTTGGTTTTGTTGATTGTTATCTTTGTCGCTGGCTGCCCTCTGTCTTGTTTTTACAGTGTATACAGGAAATGGTCTGACTAGTATCAGTCCATTAAATTCAAGGAATCTATCAGAAGGAATATCTTTGCTATTCTGAGGAGGGAAACGCATGAAAATTGTAATGCAAGACCAAACACGTGCCAAATAGTTACAGGACTTTCAGCCCAAAAAATCCAGAACCAGTTCTGAAGAAGCTTCTCAGATGAGAAGCGAAACGTCTTCGAAGAAAAACCAGAAAGTCCAGTTGCCTCTTGAAAAAGCACCTTTGGGATAACCATGACTTGGATGACTGAGAATCTCCATAGACATGTGGAACCAATCAGAATATCTTATTAGGCTTAGTAATAAAGTCGTGCATAAACAAACAAATAAGGAAAGCTTGTACATTTGCTGTGTAATTGAATTGGCAGCTGGAGGGAGGGGAGACAGGACCCAGCATAGAATGTATCCAAGAACATTTGAATATAGAATAATAATCTGAAAAAACACCTCCGCTGATTAAGAACATTTTAATCGCACAGCCTGATTTCATGTACTTTACCAGTCATTCACTCAGAGCTTTCAGATTCTTTTTTTTTTTTTTTTTTGCTGCTGCCTGCCAGTCTAGGAGAAGACAGGAATTGAGCAACAGAGGCAAAAATAGTAAAAATTCAAAGTACGGAGTGTCCTTGTTAATTAACTGCCTCGTTTAGCAACTGTTTGCAGTTACAATGGTCACGAAAACATAATTTTGCATCCAATCCTCGCATTTGTAACTGTCCCAAAGCTGAAGTTAAGATCATAAGCACAGTGATTTTAGTTAGTGACTGCTTTGCTTAATGACTGAGTTATTGGCCCCACTTGTGGTTACTAAATGAGGGCTAGCTATAGACTTCAGAAGCTCCCACTGGATCTCTCCAAATTTGAAAACGAGCGATGGATGATATTTCGCTTAAATTCAATGGGATGGCTTCAGAAAGGAAGAGAAGTGCCACCCTACCTTTGCTGTGTAGGCAGATTCACACACTTCGATCGGTTTGACCCATTGCTTCCGGAATGGCTGTATTCACGTGTTGCAGGAAGCCAAAAACAAAGAACATTGTGCTCGTTGGGTTGGAATCCAGCCATAACACTGAGCTCTTGATTATGACATAGGAGGGATAAATCTTGAGGGTTGGAAGGGAAAACGTATCCAAAACAATAATGAAGCGAAAAGAAGGCTGATGTGCTTTATCGGTTTTGATAATGCGTTATTTTAATTTGGAAATAAATATATGCAGTGTTCTAGAAGTGGATCTTTCCTTGGAGGGACTGTTGGTTACAACTGACTGGTAAATTGGAATTGCATTCCAAAGAGGTTGGAATTGGCTGGGCCAATTCAAATTTCATTTGAACTTTAAATAAAATAAAATAATCAACTGTGATTATTCTGTAGTTCCCCCCCCCCATCCATTAAAAATTACAATTTGAGTAAGTCCTACATTAATAGATTCAAAGTTGATGGAGAAGTGCAGATAATTAATTCTTTTGGGTGCTTAGTGATTAAATTCAGTGTAGCTTCCCATCCAAATATGTGTGTAGATACAAACACTGAAAGGGATTCCATTCTATTCTCACAGTAACATCATGAGGTGAAGAGATGAGGAGAAATCAACTTGTCTTTCCTTCTAAGATTTATACTCTAATGGGTAATAACACTTTTTTTTTAAACTTCTCCCATGCTAATTTAATGATTTCAATGAAATGGGGAGCTTTGATCCCAGTCATATCTCAAATAAGTAGAATTAAATTTGCTGGCTATTTAAAGTGGTAGGGATTCCTGAACCTTGAGAACTTCAAGACGGGTGAACTTCAACTTATAGAATTTGCCAACTGCTAGTTGCAGAGGTTGAGATACACAGGTCTGAAGAGTTAGCGGACTAATTTATTGATAAGGTTCAATGAAAATATATACAGGTAGTCCTTGACTTACAGCAGTTCATTTAGTGACCATTTGAAGTTACAACAGCACTGAAAAATGTGACTTGTGACCGATTTTCACACTTACGACTGTTGCAGTATCCCCATGATCACGAGATCAATATTTGAGGCACTTGGCAACTGGTTCATATTTATGACGGTCGCAGCGTCCCGGGGTCATGTGATCCCCTTTTGTAACCTTCTGATAAGCAAAGTCAATGGGGAAGCCACATTCATTTAACAACTGCGTTACTAATTTAACATCTGCAGTGATTCACTTAACAACTGTGGCAAGAAAAGTCATAAAATGGGGCAAAAGCCACTCCCTTGCTTAGCAACAGAAATGTTGTGCTCAATTGTACATGTTAACAGCCTGTACATGTTTGCAGATGCGTTTTATCTTCTTCAAACACCTCATGTTTCCCGATAGGCATTCTGAGGCCTTATTAAACCTCTTTCTCTCCCACCATAAGTAGACTCTGGTTATTTGGAGCCATAGCTCGCTATGAATGAATAGCAGAGATGGGGCTGTAAAACAAAGAGCTGGCTTTGTCTTCTGATGAATTAAGATAGCATGTGGGTGGCTGGTGAATAGCAGAGACTTCCTTCAACCTCCTGTCACTGAGCGTTTTCTTGTGTTTTTCATTTAAAAAAACCTCAGCCCGACCTTAATACTCAGAACAAAGAATTATTTGCAGTTTAATAGATGTAGGCAGAAATGAACATTACTTACATATAAGTTACGAAGGAGAAAATGTTGTTTTTTTTTACAAATATGAAACCTGAGATAATGTTATGTAGAGTTGTGGCCCAGTTGAGTAGAACTGCTGATATTTCTCAAGCTGCCTTGAAAAAAACATAACAAGGAGAGTCAAAATCCTGAATGGAATTACGCAAATTAAAAGAGCAGAGATGTGTACAAAGAACAAGTGGTTCTAAGCAGTTGAAGCCACTGGAGACTGGAAACTTATTTCTTAGTTCTTTTTGTGTGTGTGTGTTGGTGGTTTCATGCTACATCTGTACTTCCCCTCCTTACAAGAGATTCAGTTCCATCTGTACATGTTGGTGAGAAAATAAATTATTGCTACAGCCCGGATTCTTGATCCAGCTTTTTTCTATTCATGGGAAATATAGAAAATCTGATGCTCATGTGTCTTCTAGTCAGTGCTGACTGCTTTTAACTGCCTGAACAAGTCCCTGCAGGGTTTTTTGGCAAGATTTTAGAAGTGGTTTACCTATTTTCTAGGGCTGAGAGAGAGTGAGTGACCAGTGAGGTGTGAGGAAGGGTGAATGCAGCCTGGATGCATTGGCGAGAACTCACCTGTGTGTTATGTGACAGACGAATGCCAACCCTTAAATCTAAGATTTACAACACAACCATCTGCCCTGTTGCACTCTATGGCACTGAATGCTGGGCAGCAACAACAGGGACCGAAAGCTATCTCCATGCCATGGAAATGCGAATGCTCCGTTGGATCTCGGGCATCTCCCTTCTTGTCCACATCACAAATGACACCATTTGACAACATTTTGGTATGGCACCAATTCTAGAGAAGATGAGAGAAGGCTGGCTCTGCTGGTATGGACATGTCCAGAGAGCAGCACCTTCCACCGTGGCCAAGACTGCCTACCAACTAGAAGTCAATGGCCGGCTGCCTCGCGGGCGTCCAAAACAGAGATGGAAAGACACCATCAACAAATATATGCAAGCCACAGGCCCTGCGCCCTGGAGATGCAGCTGACCGTGCAAAGTGGCGTTCAGTGATCCAAACAGTGGACCCTGCACTTGCGGGAATATGCTAGGAAGGAGGAGGAGGAGGAGGGGTGTGTGTGAGTGTGAGTGTGAGTGACCCAGATTGCCTGACTGGATTATATCCTATAGGTGGATTTGGGCCTAAAATGAGACTAGGACTCAGTGTCTCTTGGTTTCTAGACTGATATGTTAACCATTGTACCAACATGGCTCTCCTCTTGGGAATCTAATGACCATTTTAGGAAATAGTTTTCAAAGTGATTGTAGATCGTAAAGATTAGAGGTCTTCCTCCCTGTTTCCACGGGAGTTACATTCCAAGTTTACTGAGAATAGAATAGAATAGAATAGAATAGAATAGAATAGAATTTTTTATTGGCCAAATGTGATTGGACACACAAGGAATTTGTCTTGGTGCATATGCACGCAGTGTACATAAAAGAAAAGATAAGTTCGTCAAGAATCATAAGGTACAACACTTAATGATAGTCCTGGTACAAATAAGCAATCAAATAGCACTTAGACTTATATACCGCTTCACAGGCGACATATATACTAGGATACAATATAAATCGTAAGGATACAAGCAACAAGTTACAGTCATACAGTCATAAGTGGGAGGAGATGGGTGATAGGAACGATGAGAAGATTAATAATAATAGTAATGCAGACAGTGAATAGTTTGACAGTGTTGAGGAAATTATTTGTTTAGCAGAGTGATGGCGTTCGGGGAAAAACTGTTCTTGTATCTAGTTGTTCTGGTGTGCAGTGCTCTATAGCGTCGTTTTGAGGGTAGGAGTTGAAACAATTTATGTCCAGGATGTGAGGGATCTGTAAATATTTTCATATCATATGGGACAGATTAGTAATGTGGATGTGATTGGAAAAACTGCAGGAGACATGGTGACCTTGTAGATGAAGCAGTCATCTTCTTCAGGATTGTGAGATCTTCTAGGATCTTAACTAGGTTCAGTAGGTTCTAAGCCAAGACTTGGAGGGGTAAACTCCCAGTTCAGTATTTGTGTCTCTGTCCAAGGTGCTGACACTGAATTCGTTGCATGTTTCAACTCGTGTCTGTTGGGTTCTGCATTTTGTATGTGGTTGGGATTTGCAGGAACTTTGTCTCTCCTCTCTAGCTACTGATTATTCTATATTCTGCTTAAGTATTTATCCAGATTCTTTTTCCAGACATGCCCATTCCTGTGGTTTTGTATAACATATTAGGATAACTACTTTGTGATTTAGTCCAGCAAGTATATTTAACATAGACTTAAATGGCTAAATTCAAATAACATGCTAACTCCTATAGGTGAATTAACAAAACACAACTGATGTATTCATCTAACAAGCTGTGCTTAATGAATAGACCATGTTACAGTTAATGTGCTGGCCTAATTTTTCCAGCAAGCTAACAACTAAGTTTCTATGACAAAATGAACCCCAAATCACATTTTGTTGAGCAAGTGCAAGCAGTGAGTTAATTCAGTAAACTATGATTCACTGATGTTCCTTGTAATGTTTATTTTGCTAATTCAGATTTAAATTTGCAACACAACTCTCTTCTAAGAGATATGAATAGGATTCTATTTGATTGGAAAGGCAACAATTCTATCCCCTTAATAACGCAAATTAGTTGAGTTGGCCTTCTCTGAAGTTTTAATGAGAATATTTGCATCTGTTAAATTTTTTTGCATTAGGTGCATCTCTCTGCAGTATAGCCCTCTCAGTAGTGACTCTCTGTGAAATGGACTCATTTGGTAGCGTCCTCTTTCAATGAATTTCCATCCAATCCTGATACTTTAATTCCCCCCCCCCAAAAAACTAGTATTTTGCAGGTGTATAGGTCTACAAAGAAATTGATACTGTATTCTTAATATATTTGTGGCCACTAACCAGATGTCTGCTTTCAGGCAAATGCTTGACAACATGTAACCCAGTATTCTACTCAAGTACAATTCCCAATATGTCTTATCATTCTCCATATAAAAATAATAAAAGCGGGATAAAAACAAATTTAAAGTTAAATAAATGTATTGGTTTAACATATTCAGCTGAGAAATAAAGTTATGGTGTTAGAACTCCAATCATAAGTACATGAAGATTGAGCATTCTAATTAACTATAAGAAAACGTCAACTAGTAGTAGTTTCCAACTTCTCGTAAGCGTTTCTTAACCGAAATGTTGAGTGGGGGGGATGTGGGTGGGCGGAAGAGAAGGAAATGCATAGATATCTCAGTTCTGACACATGTAAGAGTCTCGGTGACAAGTCTATTTAAAGCTCTGGTTTGAATCTAGCCCTCTCAGAGAATGACATTTATTAAACTTTAGCTGTCACTCAAAACAACTTACCATAGAGCTGCAATTTTCCCCCCCAAACACAATACCCCTTTAATAGTTCAGCAGTAGGATAATAAATAGCAATAATGGTGCTCCCGCTTTCAATTGCAGAATGAGGGAGGGGAGGAGGCAAGCTGACTCGGAACCCAGAGCAAATCTGGTCTGCGTTCATCTCAAGACAGCTGCAACTGCACCCACACCCTTCTTGATTTCCTCCCTTTTCTTTCAATGAAAGTAAAACTTCATTTCTAGGTTCTGAGGGCTCTTCCAAAAATATGGAAAAGCTGTCAAGTTAAAACAAGGCTGGAGCTTCCACGTTTCTCAGATTCCAGGTTTATTAAAAATGAGATATTTGAGTTGACCCCCTTCTCAGGAATGTAACATGAGAAGATTCCGAAGGTGTTTTTTCAAAAGGCAACTGGACTTTCTTTGTTTTTCCTTGGAAGAAGTTTTGCTATCTCATCCAAGAAACTTCTTCAGTTCTGACTGAATGGTGGGGAATGGAAGGATTTATATTTCTTGCAGTCATCTGGTCGTTGAGGCCACTTGGAGGTTTATCTGTGCCCTCAGAGTCACCTGAATAGTGCAGATGGTTGTGGAACCTTCTTGAAACTGCTGAAAGGACTGTGTTGACCTGGACAACCATGATTTGGTGACTGAGAATCTCCATAGACATGTGGGATGGAATGGGGTCAGGTAGAGTTGAACCCAAAATAATCCTCAATTCCCTACTCAATCTAGAGATCATTTGGTTGCTGGAGCGAGGAAGAAAAGTCACCCTTTTGTTGCTCACATGATTCTTCTCCCTCTTAGCTTTTTAGCATTTATATGAAGGTGTTGGAAGAGGCCATCAAGATTCACATAAAGGGAGAGAGGATGTGGAGTCAGATACACTTAAGTATATAATCTCAGTTAGAGATGCACTACAAATTGGAACCTGCTGCTTGGCGGCTTTAGGGATCTGGATGGAGATTAAAAAAAAAGTTGAATCCCGGCATCATACAATTGCTGTTTATCTGCAATATTGCTCCAGTGGTAATTTGGATGATAGCAATTCCTCTGAAGAAGCAGATCTGTGATTTGAGGATCTTCCTGGACTTCTGCAAGATAAGCCAGGCCAGGGGAGACTGTCCCCAGTTTCAATTGATACACCAATTGTAGCTCTTCCTGGGGAAAGAGGTCCTAGTGATAGTAACACATTTCCTAGTCATCTCTTGGAAAGACTATTGCAATATTCTCTACATAGGGCTGACCTTGAAGATTACTGAGAAGCTGTAATTGATACAAAAGGCAGTGACCAACTTAACGGTAGGGGAAAATTGCAGTTCTCATATTGCACATGTTAGAACTTAGAAATAACCTTCAGGATACTTATCAATGTGCTGGTTTTGACCTATAAATCCCTACAGGGCTTGGTCTCCAGGTTTAGTAGGGTTTCCTCCCTGAAATGAAACCAACCCATCGAGTCATGAGCAATGTTCTCTCTGACATTGCAAATCGCTGCGCGGCAGTTGGAAACTGCTGCGCGGTGATTTCCTGTCACGTGCGCAGCCGCACAGCCGCGCAGCTTAGAGGGAACATTGGTCATGAGTGGGCATCATGAAGTTTCCCCATAGCGAGAAACTTGAGGGTGGCAGGAGTCAATGCTCCTCAGTTATAGCCCCATTTCTTTGGAATAGCTTCTCTCCAGAGATTCATAAGGTGTCATTTCTCCTGACATTCAGGAAGACAATGAAAACTGGATTCTTTAACGAGGTTTTTTAATAATGCTACCATATTGGAAAGGTACAGTAGTGTTGGGTGCATCATTGAAAGACCAGGTTAGGGAATAATAGAAGAAAATATAAGTAGCTCAGGACTACTGTGGAGTCTTGGTGCTCTTGGAACGTGGTTCTTTGCTTGCAAGCAGACACTTCATTACCCAGCTAGGTAATATCATCAGCACTAATGAGTGTGGGGTATGCTCTCTGTTTATATACCAAACTTGCACTGCCAGTGATAGTGGAGGATATGCTTTTCTCCTTGGTAGTTCCTTGATTAAGGTACACGATAATCAACTATTGAATTTATTTCAGCCAAAATGCATTTAAAGTGGTAACTATCTTTTGAAGTCCAGCATCTCACATAAGTAGCAGGAGCAAAACTCCTGCCTGTTTTCTTGTCGGTTCTCAACTTTTTGCAGCAAAACAGAGTCTTAAAAATTAGAGGGTGGTTTGAGATTCACAGGAAGACAAAAATAGACCCTTTAAAAAAGTCCTGGACCAAAATAACCCAATTTGCTGACCTTTTCCTGTTATTCATTAAGCATCACAAAATGTATGCTTGCCAGCCTGATGGGTCATGAAGTTGAATAAGGGTACTGTAACCAGTGAAAGCCATTCTTTCCCCAGCTTTAAAAGAGCAGTTTCAATTATTTGCAACAAATACATTTTCTAAGAATCCAAGATTCTATTGTTCTGCCTTCTTCATTCCAAATAAGCTTTTTATCAGACGACTATAAGATGATGCTCTTTTGGGGTTCAGCTCCTTGCACGATGGCCGAAGTGTCATTAATATGGCTTCAACTTGCTGCGGGACAATTCAACAATTCAATTTAAGTATTTAAAATAATTTTTAAAAATATTTTAATTCTTGTCACTCACATTTCATTTTGTCCCTCCTTTTGCACCCTTTCTTTAATGATTCTCTAGAACAGGGGTGTCAAACTGGTGTCTTCACGTGACGTATCGGGACTTTTCCCCCCTTCATTAAACCGGGTGGGGGCGGGGCCAGCACGTGACACAACTGGCCCTCAGGCCACGAATTTCACACCCCTGCTCTAGAAAGAGTGCAGAGAAGAGCAACAAAGATGATTAGGATGATTAGGGACTGGAGGCTAAAACATATAAAGAACGGTTGCTGGAACTGGGTATGTCTAGTCTGATGAAAAGAAGGACAAGCGGTGACATGATAGCAGTCTTCCAATATCTCAGGGGCTCAAGCTATTCTCCAAAGCATCTGAGGGCAGGACAAGAAGCAATGGGTGGAAACTAATCAAGGAGAGAAGCAACCTAGAACTAAGGAGAAATTTCCTGACTGTTAGAACAATTAATCAGTCGAACAATTTGCCTCCAGAAGTTGTAAATGCTCCAACACTGGAAGTTTTGTAAGAAGAGATTGGATAACCATTGGTCTGAAATGGTATAGGGTTTCCTGCCTAAGCAGGGGGTTGGACTTGAAGACCTCCAAGGTCCCCTCCAACTGCTATGCTATGCTATGCCATGCCATGCCATGCCATGCCATGCCATGCCATGCCATGCCATGCCATGCCATGCCATGCCATTCCATTCCCATTTCTTTGATATTAGTGTAACTCTTGTTTCGTGGTGAGTTTGGCCGTGCCAGGTTGTTCTAGACCCAATGCAGTGCTTGGGTTTCGAATTGTCCACCTTCTGGTTGACAAACCCAGCGCCTTAACCACTAAGCCGCTGCGCTTACTCGGGTTTATATCTCACGATGTCCTGGGAGGCTTTAGTTTCATAACTTCCTCTCGGGCTAATCTGGAGGCTCACCTTTTTTTAATACAAAGCCTTGAGTTCAGTAGAGAAAAGGCAGGACATCGATGTAAGAACTACATCTTCTGCATCTACAGCCTTGGGTGAATTTTTTCATCCATCTGTCCTCACAGCGGGATCTGCAACAGTTCTGGTTCTCCCCCCCCCCCCGCCATAGATGCTTAAGCAAATGGAGCTTTTGGTCAAATCCACAGATTGACAACTTGGCTCCCAGACGTCTGAACCGGCGCCTTGGCCACCTGTTTCAGCCAGCGGCCTTGGCTGAACTGGCCTTGCAGCCAGGGGAGCTGCCTGCACCCTCACCAGCCTCTCTTCCTCCCCCCCCCCAAAACTGGAGCTGTCAGACAGAAAGCTGCCGTGCTTTTTCCATCCTGCCATCTGTTTGAGGCGGGCATTGTAGCTTTTGTGTTACCCAGCTGAGGTAATGTTCTGTAGCAGCCTGGATGGGGGCCGTGGTGGGGGTGGAGGTGCAAGGAGGGAGGCATATTGAAGAAAGCCAAATCATTCTCCTTTCATGTGATGTTGACCCCCCCACCCCCGGTGTCAGTTTGGAGAGCCCCCACGTGGTTCTCCTTGCCGTCCATTTCCAGGGGCTCTAAAAGAGCATCAGGGGACAGTAGCCCAGGGAAGCGTTGCTTTTCCGCTGGTGCCAGCTCTCCTTGCCGGTGAAAACCTGATTTTAAATATAGAATCCTTCGTTGCCATAACGACCATAAGAGGTTTTTTTTTTTTTTAAATGTGCCCTCTCCCTCTCTTCTAAAGAAAGCATTCCAGTTTGAGAGGCTTGCAAAGTTCTGCTGTTATCCAACAAGCAAATCACGGCTTTTGATTCATTTTGAAAATGCCTCAAAAAAAAAAAAAAAAAGAATAATAAAAAAAATTGCTGGGATTCGTTATCCTCAAAGGAGGCGGGGGGGAGGGGGATGAGAGGGAGAGACACATCGATGGAGGAGTTTCTAAGGCTCCATCTGGCCTTCGGATGCCTGGCATGACCACACTTCCATGCAGCAGGGATTCTGTAGTGAATGAAATTTGTGTGTGTGTGTGTGTGTGTGTATACGCGCGCACGTGAACGTGTGCATGTCTTTACATGTGCAATTTCCTCTCCCTCTTGCTTCTATCACCCTAGAATTATCAGACTGTAAACTCATGGTGGGTGGGTGGGTGGGAGGAAGGAAAGAAGGTGAGAAAGAGAAAGGAAGGTAGGAAGGAGAGAAAGAGGAAGGGAAGGGAAGGAGGGAGAGAAAGAGGAATGAAGGAGAGAAAGAGAAAGGAAAGAAGGGAGAGAAAGAGGAAGGAAGGAAAGAAGGAAGGAGAGAAAAAGAAGGAAGGATGAAGAGGAAAAGGAAGGAAGGAAGGAATGGAGGGAAAGGAGGGAAGGAGAGAGAGAAAGGAAGGAAGGAATGGAGGGAAAGGAAGGAATGGAGAGAAAGAGGAAGGAAGAAAGGAAAGGAAAGGAAAGGAAAGGAAAGGAAGGAAGGAAGGAAGGAAGGAAGGAAGGAAGGAAGGAAGGAAGGAAGGAAGGAAGGAATTATGATTTCACCAGAAGCTACTCAATTTTAAATCATAACTACTTCTATTGTGGTAGGGAAAGCTAGAACTTGAAAGACTGAATGTTACAGGGAATGATCACAGCAACCAAATATTCTCTGAGAACAATCTGACAAATTTGTCAGTTGTCACAATTTTTGAAGTGTTTTCAGCGTGCTTTAAGCTATGATTGAAAGATGGGGGAGGGAAAGCCAAGCTATCGTGTATTTTTTTTTTAAAAAAAAGCGGGGTTCCAGGCATCATTGTTCAGGGAAATAATATGATATGATACAGTATATGGTATATGACATATGATATAGTATAATAAAACTGAGTATATGTTTTAAAAAAGAGAAGGGATCTAAGAATCCAGTTTGATGCAGACTTTTGGAAAATAGATGTGATTAATAATTCTCAAAACGATTCAAACTGTCTAGACTCCTCACAGCTTGAGGTCATTGAGCCATAATGTTACTCCGCCATCTTCATGCTCTGCTTCTTCCCCCCCTATGCCTGATTAAAGGTCCTGATATTGATCTTTGAAAAACCTAAAACGGGGGTTCATAAATTTGCAGATCAGGGCTGTTGTGGTGCTTAGAGTACCTTTAAAGGCACATGGCTGTTTTATGTGACAGAAGGTGATTAAATAGATGATTAAATATGATGATATTATGATATATTAAATAATATGATTAAATAGATGGGGGCAATTGGGTTAACTTCACTGAAAACACTTTGGATTTTGACTTAACTCTTAAGTATTTGTAATCCTCGACATACAACCATTCACCTAGTAATGCTTCGAAGTTACAACGGCACTGAAAAAAGTGACTTATCACAATTTTTTTTACATTTATGACTGTTGCAGCATCCCCATGGCCACATGATCGTGGTCATGTGATCACGACCGTTGCAGCATCCCCATGGCCACGTGATCGTGGTTATGTGATCACGACCGTTGCAGCATCCCCATGGCCACGTGATCGCGGTCATGTGATCACGACCGTTGCAGCATCCCCATGGCCACGTGATCGTGGTTATGTGATCACGACCGTTGCAGCATCCCCATGGCCATGTGATCGCGGTCATGTGATCACGACCGTTGCAGCACCCCCATGGCCACGTGATTGTGGTCATGTGATCACGACCGTTGCAGCACCCCCATGGCCACGTGGCTTCCTCACAAAATTCAGCATCTGAATTTTGATCACGTGACCATGGGGATCCTGCAACGGTCCTAAGTGTGAAAAATGGTCACAAGTCTCTTTTTTCAGTGCCGTTGTAACATTGAACGGTCATTAAAGGAAAGGTTGGAAGTCAAGGGCTACCTGTAGTTGCCAGGAGTAGTCAGGGGGTCCCATAATTCTGAAGCATGATGCGTGGGAAACGTGGGCGCCATTAAACACAGATGGCAATTTCCAGGGGCAGCCACCGAGCTCGGAATGACTAGAATAGAACATTCTTGTCATTTGCCAGTGCTCCAGTATAAATAAATGGTTGGAGTGTTGTAAAAAGTGAGAGATAGTTCTGTGTGCTGAAAATAGAGCCACTTCAGAGCTGGTTTGTTTGGAGAAGAAGTTTGATCCTGCCGCTTGCCGTGCTGGAAATGTTTCTTTTGGGGGACACAGTTGGGTGTAGAGCAGGGGGGTGTCAAACTGGATTTCTTCGAGGGCCAGATCAGCATTGTAGTTCTCCTCCGCGGGCTGGCTGCGGGGAGGGGGAAGATGGGTCGGCTACCTCCTGCAGACCTTTGCCGGGCAAAAGGGGGCGCGGGGGGCATTTTGGCTGGCAGAATGCTGCAGGAGGCCGTCCAGGCTGAAAACGGGGTGCGGGTGGGCTGCGCACGCCCCTCTGTGCCCCATTTTGGCTGCCAGAGGTACCACGGGCTGGTCCTTTGCTATTCCCAGGCCGGCCCCGCAGGCCAGATTTCAGCACCCCGTGGTCTGGATCCGGCCCATGGGCCTTGAGTTTGACACCCCTGGTGTAGAGCAACCAAGCTGAAAGATACTTTAGTGTGTTTTTCAACCTTGGCAACTTGCAGAGGTATAGACTTCAACTCCCAGAATTCATGCTAGCTGGGGAATTCTGGGAGTTGAAGTCCACACCTCTTCGAGTCACCAAAGTTGAGAAACACAGATACTTAACATGTTGGAGATCCCAGCTGTGAGTCCTTCATATTGTGTCTACTTAGATGGGATTTTTTTTTTTTTAATGTGACTGAGCGAAAAGAGCTTGTCAGGATTTTACAACCGTGCCCACATGCTGTGATACTCTGGCTCATCATTTTGGAATGCTTGCCTTACCCTAACATTTGCTGTCTCAGCCGACCCAGGCGTTGCCTTCTGGGGCATTTCAGCTTCTGAGCCAATGTAATGTCACCACTTCTAATCTCACACCTATGATGCATGATGGCTTTTCAAAGTGACATCCGATCTTCCAGGGCAAATGCTGAGCATCACAGCATGAAGCTCAGCGGTCTCAATAGGAAACTGTGTGTGCCTCACGCTGCCTGGGCGTCTTTTAAGCCCCACTGGATTTAGTGCAGTTTACTCCCAAGTAAGTCTGTCAACCACCTATTCTCCAAAGCAGGGGTCTCCAACCTTGGCAACTTTAAGACTTGTGGACTTCAACTCCCAGAGTTCCTCTTTCCTCCAGCTTTGCTGGCTGAGGAACTCTGGGAGTTGAAGTCCACAAGTCTTAAAGTTGCCAAGGTTGGAGACCCCTGTTCCAAAGCACCTCGGGGGACGGGGGGACGGGACAAGAAGAAACGGATGGAAACTTATCAACTGCAGTCTTAGCTGTAATGTACTGGAATTATATACAGGTAATCCTCGACCTACGACCACAATTGAGCCCAACATTTGTGTTTTTAAGTGAGACATTTATTGAGTTTTGCCCCATTTTATGACCTTTCTTGCCACAGTTGTTAACTGGATCACTGCAGGTGTTAAATTAGTAACACGGTTGTTAATCTGGCTTCCCCATTGACTTTGCTTGTCCGAAGGTCGCAAAAAGTGATCACATGGCCCCGGGACACTGCAACGGTCATAAATATGAACCAAGCATCTGAGTTTTGATTACATGACGTTTTGCTCCATTTAACGACTTTTCTTGCCACCGTTGTTAAGTGAATCACTGCAGTTGTTGAATTAGTCACACAGTGGTTAAGTGAATCTGGTTTCCCCATTGACTTTGCTTGTCAGAAGGTTGCAAAAGGTGATCACATGACCCAGGACCGTCATAAATAGGAGTCAAATGCCAAGCGTCTGAATTTTGATCACATGCCCATGGGAATGCTGCAATGGTTGTAAGTGTGAAAAAGGGTCATACGTGCCGTTATAACTTTGAACGGTCACTAAATGAACTGTTGTAAATCGAGGACTACCTGTTTTGGAAATGTATTGGAATTAGAAGATGCACCCAGCTATTATTTGGGGGGTATTTTCCTCTTATATACAACTATGTGGTGAAAATGCCCCCCTCCCCTGAAATATAGCAAAAACCTATTATAATGTACTTGAATCCCAAAGGTGCTTTTTCAAGAGGCAACTGGACTGTCTGGTTTTTCTTTGAAGACGTTTCACTTCTCATCCAAGAAGCTTCTTCAGCTCTGACTCATTCTTCAGCTCATTCCCCACCATCCAGCCAGAGCTGAAGAAGCTTCTTGGGTGAGAAGTGAAACATCTTCAAAGAAAAACCAGAAAGCCCAGTTGCCTCTTGAAAAAGCACCTGTGGGACAACCATGACCTGGATGACTGAGAATCTCCATAGACAATGGATTTGAATGTTAAGCTCTGGTTTTTAAAAAATAACAATACCATTTAGTGTCACCTTCATCTGTCATTGTTTCAGCTCTTTTATAGAAAGGTTCCAGAAAATAAATTGACTCTGCTTTTTAAGAAAGTGTTTTACTTACAAAGGTAGACATCGCCAATGTCCCAAGGAAAACAAGCAAGCTTTGTTTCCCCATTCAAATTATAATTCTCATTTCTCCACCAGACTCATGTTTCTGGATCAACTTCCTTTTGCTCATCACTTGGCAGAGCATTGCGGAAATCGGTGAAGAGGAAGCTGAAGGTGGATTTTCAAAGGTGAGAGGCCTCTTAATCAAATATTTTTTTTCATGGGTTGTGGCTGTCTTTAAGATAAAGGAAAAAGAGTTAAGGTACAATGGGAAATAAATCTAGTGATTTTGTTTAGAGGTGAGATCCTAAATTAAAGGATACATCTGGAACCCCCAACACAGTTGTGGAGTGCCACAGATTCTTCATTCCTGAAATATGCATGGTAGGATGGACAAGTAATTGCAAAAAAAATGGATTCTTTGTTTTTCCTTGAAGATGTTTCACTTCTCATCCAAGAAGCTTCTTCAGTTCTGAAGAAGTTCTGAAGAAACTGCTTAGATGAAAACTGAAGAAGCTTCTTGGATGAGAAGCGAAATGTCTTCAAGGAAAAACAAAGAAAGTCCAGTTGCCTTTTGAAAAAGCACATTTGGGACAACCATGACCTGGATGACTGAGAATCTCCATAGACATTTAACTGCAAAACAGGTAGCATATAGAAGGTCTTTGTTGTTGTGGTTTGAGGAAACATCTGAACCCCCTTTTTTTTAGTAAGTGTCAGGTAGGCAGTTGCAATGTCTGAAATTATGTTGCAGGCAAGTGCTGTGTTTGTGTGCTGAAGCATTTTTCAGAGTTCATGTGTGAAAATTAATCATCTGATTGTCATCAACTAGGTTCACAAAGTCATCACATCGGCTGTGTGTTTTTGGCTCAGCCCACTGAAACAAACAAAATGTTAAAAAGTTATGATATTTATGTAGTTACTTACCAAGCACATCTAAATTATATTAAAGTAACCAAAATACCTTTACAATCCCCAAGGCATGTCACAACTTTTGAGCACCCCTAATGTTTGGAAATTGAAAGTTGAAAAATTTAACACGCCCTATCAGTGGGTTAACATTCCCTGCGAACTAGACCATGATAACCTTTTCAATAAACTATGGCTGAAGAAATCCTTCTTTATGTCAACCTAATTGGTGCTAGAGATATTGACTCAGCTCTAGGAGCAGCAAGCAACTACAAGAGCACCTGAGGTTTGTGAAGAAGCTGAAGAAAGTATGTCCAGATGCATAGAAAACATGTGTCTTGAAATGTCAGTGGAGGGCTGAATGTTGGTGCTGTGTTATGGCTGTGCTTGTGAGTTATGCTTGTGGCATTATCATCAAGCTGGATAAATCACTTTTCTCCAGAGGTGGGATTCAGCCGGTTCGGACCAGTTTGGGCGAACCGGTAGTGGTGACCTACGCGCACGCTCACATTTTCGATTCTGGGCAAACTGGTTGTTAAATTATGTGAAGCCCACCTCTGCTTTCCTCTCAGCTTTTATCAAGTGTATTGGGCACTAATTCTAGAATATTCATTCCGGGGAAGAAATGGCAAACTGAAGATTGCTGTGCTGTGGCAGAATGAATAGTTAGTGAGTAGATTGGCTCTTCTTCATTCCTCTCTGGACAAGGAGAGGACTCGAGATTGCTCACAAGTGCTGCGGGCAATTTCTCTTCATGAGGAGATTGCAAGACAGCTCTGGGAGATGAGGATTAGCCATTTTAGCTCAAACTATGGTCAGCCTTTATGGACACTGAGTTCACATACCTTTTTTTCTAATCACTTTTGGAAATTGCTTGTTAATTCTTTTTGAGCTATTAGGAACTTTTAGACTGGTAAATTTACAGCTCTGGATGATTTTCCTTCAATCTTTCAGTACAAGTTTAAGGACTTAACTTTTTTTTAAATAAACAGCAAAAGGGTGATTAGAACATTCATTCTGGAAAGTTACACATTGACTAAGAGTCCAGATGGATTTGAAATTAGAGTTTGGAATTAATTAAAATAATCCTTCTGTGGGAAAATGCATTTGCTTTGAATTCTTTAAGATGCTATGTAGGATATACCAATGAAACTGGCTGATGTCTTAATTAAAACAGGTTTGCAAATAAATCAAAAGAGTGACTTGGATAATTTTCCTATATTGGATTTACAAAAGAGACTCATTAAAGCTTTGAAGAATTTTATAAGAAAGAACAAAGAAAAAATGAAAAGAAATAAAATTCTAGGACATTATTTGAAGGGATTAAAGATCAAGATCATTAAAATGAAGGAATATAAAGACGGGTTATTTGATCAAAGTTAAAATAGATATGTTGTCATCTTCAGAAACCCTTAATGGGCTTTTGCTGATCAGGATTGAATGACGAGACTTTAAAGATTTGTTTATAGATTAAGACATCATTAGTTGTATTTTAAGAGAAACTGATAATTTACTAAAATTATAGTTGTTGTCATGAAAGGAGAAATCACTTTTTTATATATTTCATTTTTGTTAGTATATTTTTTCTTTTCTGTACTTTCTATATCTTTTAGTATGTGTTAGTTTTTAATCTTTTAAATAGTAATGTTTAATAAAATTACTATACAAAAAGATGATGAAATTATCTAGTCTCATCTAAATCCTGACTATATCTTGCTGAATTAATTCAGTCAAAAAAAAATTAGAACATTCATTGAAGAGATCAGCCTCTGATGAATACACCATTTGTTAACTCAAAATTCTTTTTTTTTTTTAAGTTGGGGTTGGGAGGAAAATGCATCCTGCCTTAAAATATGCCTGATCTCCATAGAGTTGTAATTTTGGCAGGTTCTAAGAACAAGTTCAGTAGTGTTCTACGGCTTAGAGGAGGCTGTGTTTTATATATTTATATACTTGCATACGTACCCACACACATTGTAGCTCCAGTGTGAAATGTATAAGCAGGTGGCATATTAAAACACACGCATGATTTCCTTTCAGGAAGGTTTCCACCGGCCTGTGTTTTCACTGCCAGCCGTGCCCTTGTTTGTCAGAGGGCAATTCAGAAAACGTGGCCATCTGAGAAGGGAGATGGAATAAAATTGTAGCTTCTGGATTGCACTCAGTTCTCTTCCCTATTGGACAAACCATTGCCTGTGAAGGAAGCCCATTTCCTTTGACTAGTTTCCTTCAACTTTGGCAGCTTTAAGATACGTGGGCTTCGGTTCCCAGAATTCCCCTAATCGTCATGTCAAATTTGAGAACTTCTGCCCTAGATGTTTGGTCAGAGGTGTCAAAGGTAAATAATCAGAAGTATTTGTGGAGCTCAGACCAGAGAAGAGTTTATTATTGCTACTTTTGTACAAGAATCTAATGATCAAAACTAAATTGGTGCTAGATAAAGGTCAATGGAATTCTTGGGGGAGCTGGACTTAGCTCTCTTGTGGCAACACAAAGACTCCAAACTGATGACATGTTTAACTCCGCCTTCTAGCTCATCCTGCTTTTGTCCTACAGGAGGTTAGATGAGCTTTGCTGTTGTGGATAATAAACAATATTACAGGTAGTCCTCAACTTACGATCACAACTGAGCCCAAAATATCTGTTGCTAAGTGAGAGAGTTGTTAAGTGAATTTTGACCCATTTTACCACCTTTCTTGCCACAGGTGTTAAGTGAATCCGTCTTTCCCATTGACTTTGCTTCTCAGAATTTCGCAAAAGGTGATCTTATGACTCCAGAACACTGCAATCGTCATAAATATGAGTCAGTTGTCAAGCATCTGAATTTTAATCACGTGGCCATGGGGATGCTACAATGGTAGTGTGAAAAATGGCCATACGTCGCTTTTTTCAGTGCTGTTGTAACTTTGAACAGTCACTAAATGAACTGTTGTAAGTCGAGGACGACCTATCCAGAACCCATCCCCCAGAAAAGCAAAGTATTTCCAACTTTCTTAAAGGCTGTAAGATGAGGGTTAAGGTGTTCTGCAGGAGAGGAACCTCTGGAGACAATGTTCCTCATTGGATCTTCTCCCATCAAATCTTTTAGGAGGGCTCCTGAGATGATTTTCCTGGTTCCCGGGTAAAGTTGGGAGATTTATTTCTCTGAAAATTGGTCTTGTAGATAGCCAGGCCCTAAATCATAAAGGGATTTAAAAGTAAGTAACCAGCATGCTGAATTACACCCAGAAGCACATGAAGCTCCCACAACCTGGTAGAGCAAATTACAATAATTTCAATTCGAGATGACAAGGACATGAATAACTTGGGAGCGAGCGTCAGAAATTGAGTCTCTGTGTGGCTTTAGCTGACTCATATGCTGAGCTATGTAACTGCATCTGTTTTGGAAGTTTAATATTGTAAGGCCTCAAATCTCTTGGTCAGAAAGAACTACTGCAGCTAATTCCAGTCCATGACACATATTTATTCAGTAGTAAATCCTTAAAATCAAAGCAAGCTGGTTTGGGATTATAACGCCAAAACTGAACAGCATTGGTTTATTGAGGTGGACAGTAAGAAGTATAGTATATTGTCTCTTTGGGGTATTTGAAACGTCTTGCTGGCCGTGTCACTGGTTTTTGAAATTGACAGTGTGCTCCTTATAATGTGTGTGTGAGTGTCAGGGGGCTAGTTGTGACTTGTTCATGGAGTGTTTTTGCCACAGTTTTTAGAGCTGACAAAAGTTCAAGTTATCAGAATTTGGACACAAATCGCTGTACAAAAAGAGTCTCAGTCCATTGCATTTCTTCATGGTGCTGGGAAACTGGGAAAAGTACATGTGGAGATGGAGCTGAACCCCAAAACATCACCTCACCCCAAATTTAACAAAAGTGAAATGTGCTTAAATTAATATATAGTTAATGAGATGGCTGTGCAATTTATATTTGGCTTCAGTCGCCTTTTACAACATATAAAGTAGTATTGAGTAAACCTCTTGGGATCAGAGTTGAGGTTTTGGAGGTACAAGCTGGAGTAGAATAGAATGAATGAAGGGACCTTGGAGGTCTTCTAGTCCAGCCCCATGCTCAAGCAGGGGAACTTACACCCGTTATGGCGAACCTATGGCACGCGTGCCACAGGTGGCACGCGGAGCCATATCTGAGGGCACGCGAGGCGTTGCACTATGTCAGCTCCAGCGCGCATGTGCGTGCTGGCCAGCTGATTTTCGGCCTTCCGGAGGGCAGGGGGAGGCCGTTTTCGCCCTCCCCAGGCTTCAGGAAAGCCTCCGGAGCCTGTGGATGGCGAAAAACGGGCCCAATGGGCCTACCGGACGTTTGAGGCCCGTTGGGCCGTTTTTTGCCCTCCCCAGGCTTCAGGAGGCATTCCTGAAGCCTGGGGAGGGCAAAAAATGGCCCAACGGGCCTACTGGAAGTCCGGAGGCTTCAGTGAGGCCTGCGCGCATGCGCGGGGGGCGGGTTGTGCACACATGCGTGGGGAGGAGGGCACTGCATTATGCGTGTGGGCACGCGCGCATGCCCTTTTGGCACCCGAGCTAAAAAAGGTTCGCCATCACTGACCTATACTATTTCAGATAAGTGATTGTCTAGACCGGGGTGTCAAACTCGATTTCATTGAGGGCTGCCTCAGGGTTGTGTTTGACCTCAGGGGGGCTGGGGTGGGCGTGGCCAGGGTGGGTGTGGCCAGCTTAACATTCGTGTCGGGGTGCGTGTGGTGGCCCGAGCGCTCTGCCAGCAAAAATGGATTCCTGAGCTCCGTTTTCGGCTGGGACGGCTTCCTGCAACCAGCCAGCGAAAACAGAGCTTGGGAGGGCCTCTGTTTTCGCTGGCAGAGGCATCGCAGGCCGGTCCTTCACTGTTTCCAGGGCAGCCCCGTGGGCCACATCCGGCCTGCGGGCCTTGAGTTTGACACCCCTGGTCTAGACTCTTCTTAAAAACATCAAATGATGGAGTGCCCATGATTTCTGGAGGCAAGCTGTTCCACTGGTTAATTGTCCTCACTCTTAGGAAGTTTCTGTGTTAGGAAGTAGACCAGTAGTAAGCTAGATTGAGTACAGTAATGGCCTGCCTTCATAAAAAGGATACGTCATGAGCATTCTTAATAAAACACTAAATTAGAATAGAGAAAATGAAAAAAGAAAAATAACAAAAATTGCTGAAAGTGCAATAAAAATAGAAGAAAGTAGAAAAAACAAGGATAAAAGTAGAAAGCTGTAGCTTGTGATACTTGTCACAGCAATTCTAAATACTACTATTTATAATGTATGCTATACATACATGGCATGCATATGCGTCTGTGGTCTTGGAGCAAAATAGGTTATCCTTTTCTGAACATAGCAGGGATATAGAGGGAAAGATGAGGTCTGTTTTGAAGATATGTGTGCATTGCATATATGTCTAGAAAGAAACAAACAGCCCTTTCAGGGACATGTCCTTATATTTAGTGCCTACATACTATAGGCCTGATAGAGTGGCTGTGCGTTTTCCAGTTGGTGGTAAAGTTCAGCATCTTTTTTAAAAGTTCCCCAGAGAGGCTGGAGTGTGGCTAGAGTTCGACTCTTGTGACTTTGTAATCCCTTTCTCTACAATAAAAAAATGTTATTTTATTTTAAAAAGAAGGGGACGCCACAGCATTTCAATTTCAAACCTGAATAACCTTGTCCTTTAACGTTGTTATGAGATAGAACAGGGGTCTGCAACCTGTGGCTCCGGAGCCGCATGCGGCTCTTTGGGCCCTCTGCTGCGGCTCCCTGTCACCCTGTCGCGGCAGAGGGATGAAAGAGCCATCATCCTGTAATGGCAGTGGCATAGCCGGAGCCTTAGTGCGGGAGCGAGGCGCCCCTCTACTTGCCTTTGCGTGGCAACAGCATTCCACCTTCATTGTGGTACATTTGCTGTTGCCACCAGCAAAGAGGGCTGGGAGAGAATGGCAGGGGCAGATCTTGTGGGGGGTGGGGCATGCG
>QLTV01001458.1:2768565-2794315 GCA_003457575.1 Thermophis baileyi | reverse complement strand
GCAAGAAACAGAGGCGGACTTGGAGAAGAGTCCCTGGCCCGGCGGCTTGTCTGCCTGCCCGGTGGAAACGATGTATAGCGGTGGTGGGGGAGGAGAGGGAGGGGGAAAAAAGGGGGCGGCGCCGCCTGAGCAACTTCCCTTGACATCACTGCCCAAATAAGGAGCTTTAAAATCTTTTTTTTGGGGGGGGGGGAAAGAGGACGCCGCTCGGCAAAGCAGACTCTCCCTCGCCCCGACCCCTAATCTTGCTAGCTTCCGACTTCTCCCGCGGTTAAGCGAGGCGCGGCGGAGGCGGCGGCGCGGGGAGCGTGTGGCCGCGGAGCTCTGGGGTAAGGGAGCCCTCGGCCGCCTCTGCGCCTGGTGCCACGTGAGTGGCGAAGGCAGCAGCGCCAGGCTATTCTCGCCCGTGACCAGCTGCGGGCTGCGGTCAGCTGGGCGAAGAGCGGCGGGGCGGGAGAGGACACCCCCTCCTCCTCCTCCTCCTCCTCCTCCTCCTCCCCAGGCGAACTTCGTCCAGTTGTAAGACTCGGGCGCGTCTCCCCCTTTGGATGAGGTCACTTGGCAGTCCTGAGCGAGCGGGATTTTGGCTGGCTGCAGAAATGCTCCGTCGGGTAATTATTAAGCCGGGCTTGGTTGCTCTTGATCGGCGGCCAGCTGAAGGCCGGGAGCCAGCGCTGGAGAGCGCAGTTGGAGTCTCTCTCTCTCTCTCTCTCTCTCTCCTGGGCGGAGTGCGAGGATGCCTCTCGTTACGGCGGGCCCCCCCCCCCACCCGCCCACTAAACCGAAACCTACTCGCTGGGGAATTAACCTCCGGAGTAAGGGAGCGGGGAATTACTTCGAGCTTGGCGTGCCAAGCAGAGGGAAGGCATCATCCGGGGAGCTTCCCGGGAGATCTGGAATGAATAGGCTCGGGGCGATGGGGCTCCCGAGGTCAGGGTGGTTCCGGAGAGGCAGCGCAGGGGTGATTGAGCAAGGGAAGCCCTGCAGGTTTATCCGAAAATAAGTCCCGGGGATGTTCGACTCTGCTTTCTTTCTGGTAAGATGGGTGAGGTTTTCCAGATGTTTTTGGGGAGAGACTTAGGAGGACAGGGACAAGGGGGCAGGTCAGTGACCTAACCGAAAACGTTTCCTTATTGGTGATGTTATTTGTTCGTTTTTAAAATGATTTGCAACTCTCTGCCTCCAAGGCTACCAAGTAGTTCCTGCCTCCTTGCTACTGAACTAAGTAGGGGGTGTTTTTTTTGGGGGGGGGAGGGGGATGTTAAGGGGTTATAGTGTGGAAATAAAAGACATTTCTGAATCTTTGGGCTGCACAGTGTGCCTCTGAAATTAGCTCTGGATCGGAGGGAGCCGGCAGAATATAGGATTGCAAAAAGAGGATTTCCCACTAAAGTTAGGAGAAAAGTTCTAAGCAAGTTGGGCCTGGAGACTTACAGGATTCCCGTTTGCTTGAGGTTTTTGAGCAGAGTTTGAAGGGCCAGAGATCTTCAGATGCTGTTCACAGGTTTGTTATGTGGGGTAATATGAAAGGTAAAATCTGTTGCTTGTGAGCTCAGTTGGGGCGAGCTTACTCCGTCTTCTGGAATATTTTTCAATTACCACCTTATACTCTAGTCCACAGTGCTGGGATTTTCTGATGGCCTCGGTTCTGACCCTGCTTAATTGTTGAGAACAGCCAAGGTCAGCTCTGGATGGGATAGAGCTAAATGACCACCAAGGTCTGCCTTCAGAATACAGGTAGTCCATCTTTAGCCACCATAACTGATCATTAAATGAAGCAGTTGCTAAGTGAAACAGCAGTTGTGCTTACAGTCTGACTTCAGCTTTCTTTGCTTTACAGACCTGTGAAGGTTGTACATAGAAGGACTGGTTTGCAAAGTTAGTTTTTATCACCATCATAACGGTTGCTAAAGGAGACAGTTATTAAGTGAAAACTGTACAGCAGGAGATAGTATGTTTCTTATATTGCTAGAATGTAACTTCATCAAAGTGCAATCAATTGACGCCACATTTCAGATAGTCATTTTACTGGATGCCCACTCAGAGCTCTGTGGCACCCCCAAGCCACATTGACTGATGGCACTACCTCTCACTCATTTAAAGATTTGTATTTTTACAATGATTTGGCAGGAGGAGGTGTTGATGCCCCTTAAGCTTTGATACCCCTAGGCTGGTGCCTACTCAGCCATAACTTAACCTGGCTCTGCTTTTCCCGTGTACGCACAAAAAAAGTATGGTATTGTACTGAATGTGCCATTTTTTTAGATAGATTTCTGGAGTCTGGTTGCTTTATAAGTGATTCGGTGATTTAAGCAATAGGCGATTCAGAGCTTTGTAGTGGATATTTGGGAACCTCCAGATTCAGCGGCAGAATGCATTTGAGTGAAGGCTGAACAGTTATTAAAGTGATAGTAACACTTTGGGGGAATAATTCTGTAGTTTTGCCTTCTGTAGCCTAGCGCTTTTAAACAGCTTGCACAATAACATCCTCCATAATTTCCATTCATGAGGGAAGAACTAGTTGTGAAGCATTGCCCAGCTGACTAAATCTTAGTTAGACCAGGTGGGAAAGTCTACACCAAAATCTTCATTTGTTATAATTTTCTGTAATTGGTTCAGGTTTTTTTTTCTACCATGGTCTTCAATGTGGTTCCTTGAAAACAAGTTGTGTTTAAATCAGTCGGATTTTTCTAATGCATGCAGCCCATCTGGGCATTGGGTTGCAGAGGAAGGCTGAGAAAGTAGCAGTTGAATGTGGCTTCTAATTAGTTATGTTTTTTAAATGCTGTAAGTCTTGCTAAACGAGCTGTAATAATTTGAGCTATTCAGTCCTTCTTAGGGGAAATTAATACTATGAGCTTTGCTGCTGAAACTGGACTGTAAAACAGTCAGTTTCAAGCTGCATGGTAAAAATACGAGGAGTTTGTCTCAAAGTTGCCTTTTCAAAAGGCAACTGGACTGTGTTTTTTTTTCCTTGAAGTTGATAATCCTTACACACACACACACACACATCGTCCAGTCAGAATTGAAGAAGCTTCTTGGATGAGAAGCAAAACATCTTCCTCAAGAAAAAAAACAACAAAGAAAGTCCAGTTGCCTTTTGAAAAAACACCTTTGAGACAACCATGACCTGGATGATGGAGAATCTCCATAGACATACGAGGAGTTTGGCGTCATAGCTGGTGGACTTAAGGGTGTATTATACCTTCCACCCCATAGGCATTCATAAGATAAGAGCTGTGCAGTGGTTAGAATGCAGTATTGTAGGCTAATTCTGCTGACTGGCAGCAGTTTGATTCTCACCAGGCTTAAGGTTGACTCAGCCTTCCATTCCTTCCGAGGTCGGTAAAATGAGGAGCCAGATTGTTGGGGGCAATATGCTGACTCTGTAAACCGCTTAGAGAGGGCTGCAAAGCACTATGGAGTGGTATATAAGTCTCATTGCTATTTCACGGCTCCCTTCTTCTCCTCATCCCATACAACCTTCCCTATTATTGAGGCTTAAAACTGCCCATAACTGGAATTGGTTCACCTGGAAGTGATGTCAGCACTTGGGGTGATTTATAATGTATAGCCGGAGGCCTAACAGGCAGTTCACAGCTGGGAGGAAACTGGGCGGGTAAACTACTTGCAAAATTGAGATGTCCCTTGCTTGGAAACTAGGAAATGCAGAACACTGCCAGCTGTTTTTTTTTTTTAATGCTGTCTCATGTCTCTGTCTTGTTCTTTTTTCTATTATTGGATCTCAGGATCCCCTTGAGCCACATGTAGGAAGAAATCTGTTGTTACTGGACAGCCATTCCTCCCTTGTCTGCTTTGCTTGTTGCACAATTTGAAAAAAAACGTCAGTGTCTTCTTGGGTTGTTGTGGTAGATTATCTCTTTATGCAGAAAGAGGACTGGGAGAATCGGTGTCTGTCTGAATCCCTTACTAAATTTATAAGAGAGGATTTCTAGAGAGTAGTGAAAGGAGATAGAAAGAGAGGAGGAAAAAAAACCCCACTCTTTTCATCAGTCCAGAGCAAGGGTCTCCAAACTTGGCAACTTTAAGACTGGCGGACATCAACTCCCAGAATTCCTCAGCCAGCCATGATGCTGAATTCTGGGAGTTGAAGTCCACAAGTCTTAAAGTTGTCAAGTTTGGAGACCCCTGTTCCAGAGCATTGGTGAAATGGAATGATAGTAGATTCAAGGCAGGGGGAAAAAAAAGGAAGCCTATGTCTCCATGAAGCCTGTAATTAAAGTACGACACAAAGGAAGAAGGTAAAACAGGGATAAGTCAAATTCAGGGAGGAAGGCTTATCGGGGACTGCTGCTAATGACAGGTGCCAGAGGAGGCCATTAGTGGATAACCTCCAGCCAAGAAGACAAAGGCCTTTGGCCAGATTTCTTTCTAGCTGTCAGTGCCTTGCTGTCGCATGTTTCTATCAAGACATGTACAGGAACAAGAGAAAGACAACTGCGTTATGAGCAAACTGCAATAATTAAGCTTGTTAATAGCAAACCAGGCCAATTTAGTGAAGAATCTTACTGTGCTTAGCTTGCACTTCCTCCGCAGCAGGATCTGTTTCAGTGGATTAGTGTTATAGTAGGCCAATGTTTCTCAACCATGGCAACCTTAGGATGTATGGACTTCAACTCCTAGAATTCAGCAGCCAGGAGGAGGCTGCTTCAGGAATTCTGGGAATTTCAGATATCTTATCATTGCCAAGATTGAAAAACTCTCTCTATTGCCTTCCTTCTTGTCTTACAGTAGTTTTCTTGAAGGCATCTGATGGGCTTCTGGACAAATAGGAGGCTGGATAAGATGGAGCTAGCAAACATGGGACAGAAGCACCAATGCTCCCCATAACCTTTTTTCTCTGCCCCCTGCTCTAGCAAAGCACTTTCAGATAAAATGTGGCTAAGCATAAAAGGGAATAACAGCACCAAGTAGGCAGAAGTGAATACTTGATTAGAAAAACTAGAAAGCTCCAACAATGCTAGTGTGTTACAGCATCAGGCTGCAGCACAGGACCTGGTTGGTCATCTTAACAGAGCAGTATTCCATGTGAAGCAGAAAGGATGCTACCTTATACATAGGGCTGGATTCAGAGGTGGGTTCCTCCCGGTTCGGACCGGTTCTATAGAACCGGTAGTAACTTGGCCTGGGTCGCTAGAACCGGCAGTGACCCAGGCCTGCCACGCCCCCGAACCAGTTATTTCGGTGGTGCCATAGGCGCCGCCATCTTGTTTTTTGCTTCTTCGCATGCGCAGAAGCTTTTTTTAAGCACTGTGCATGTGCAAAACGCACGCAAAACACGGCACTGAGCAAACCGGCAGTGAAGAAAACCAGAACCCACCCCTGGCTAGATTGTACATCTTGCCAGGCAAACCATGGTTTCATTCATCATAGTTGATCACAGCTCTGCAAAGCAGACTAAGCCACAAACTATGGTTTATCAGCCACAGAGTGGCTGGGAACAGACAGTATGCTAAACTAGATAGAAACAAGGCTTCATATGATTGTGTGAACCCAGCCTTTGATCTTCCCGGCTTAGTATGTATACCATCGTGGTATGCTCAGAAACTACGAGCATAAAACTCAAAAATCTCAGTCCTCAAACCTTTCAGCTGGGAATACATGGGGTAATTGTTCAGCAAGTGTGGAGGGCACCAGCATGGGAAAACCCTGCTTTATAAGACTGGTGGCTGCTAACTTACATGCTAGCCATCAGCGCAGAAGTTGAGATGGCAGCCTTTCCTTTCTGATGGGACCAGATCTGTTACACTCTTCTTGTTGTCTTCCTGTATTGTAGTATAGCTTTCTTAGCTCTGTCACAGTGTTTACAAACTTGCTGGGAAATTCCAAGAGTTGGAGTCCACACATCTCAAAGTTGCTGAGTATGAGAAACACTAGCCTGAGGTATCTCAGGTCATCCTCGATTCCTGAATACTGCAGAGAATTAATGCTAGCATCACCTCCCACTCTAATCTTAGAGAACAGATTTAGCAAAATCCCTGATGCTTTTGTTCCATGGCTTGGGAACTGCATATTTTATAAAGGCACAACTCTTATTATAACTACTCTTTTATCAAAGACGTCTGTGGTCGTATCTTAAGATTTCTATGTAAATTTCCTTCTTGTGGGTAAGTAGCTAAATTTTGTTTGATATTCATCAAAATGCATTGCTGAAATCCTTCGGTACACTATGTAAGTGGATGTAGTGCATTTTAGGAGCTATCCTTTTGATTTGATCTTTTGTTTAATTTGGAATTGCTTTTTTGGGGAAATTTCCTTCAAATTTGTGTTTTTGGATTTAGATATGTAAATATGTGCACTTTTCCTCTGTGATCAAAATAAGATTTGCACACTCCTGTATACTGTCTCTCTTTCCGATGGCATTAGGATTAATCTTTAGGGTCTGATAAAGAGTCTTTATTTGTTTTTGGTAATGTCCAAATAGTTTATGCATCTTTGAATATGTTCTGTTAATCTTTCCCTTATTTAGTGACTTACCTTTTTTTTTTAAAAAAAAAATACAGATTAGCTTTTTATTTCTTGAAGGGAAAGTGTTTTACCACTGCTGCACAAATCTTTGTGGCAAAATAAGGTGCCTTTTAGACAGATGACAAAATTCCTGGTAGGAAACAAAAGCAGAATTAGTGATGATACAACTAAGGATATATTGTAGGTCAAAGAACTGGAGGTAATATGAGCAGTAGAATTACATTCTTTTGAGAATTTGTGCACATTGAATAAAACAAATAAAATGTACGTGGGATGCATTTATGGTTTTTCTAAACTTGAGAAACTCAAAAAATAGATTCCAAAGGGGAAAAAAAATCAAGATGATAAAGGAACTGGTAGACATATTTTATTTATTCACTGGCTGTTTATATACAGCCTCTTCTCTTAACAAACTCTGAAGAGGCTTGCAAGTTACACACCCATCCTGTTTTCAACATAATGCTTACCCAGACAGGTGCACACAGGTGTAATGCTGTATACTCCTGCAAGCATATATGTGTATGTTACAAAGCAGAATCTGCAGACTAATAAAACCAGGGAAATCAGTTGGAAGCCAATCTGAAAACCTTGTTACTAAGCAGACTAATAGAGCTGGGAAGGGGCTTCTCAAAAACCTTTATGAAGGAGAACCAGGAGAAGGGAAGAAATGTTTTCTTTCACTTTCTGGACCCGTGCATGAATTGAAATTCTAGATGGATGCCAACATCTGCCTTTTTTTTTCTGATGCTCATGCTCAGTTTTGTAACTTGAAAAATACACAGGGCTTTTCTGATGGGATTGGTGTTGCGTATGTATAGAGCCACATCAAGATGATGACACTGGCCATTATCTTGGCAATAACTTCTGGAGGTCTCGGAGGGCTGCAATAGGTACTAAAGCGGTGTTTCTCAACCTTGGCAACTTGGAAGATGGATGGACTTCATTTCCCAGAATTCTCTAGCCAGCTGTGCCAGGTGGGGAATTCTGAGAGTTGAAGCCCACCGATTTTCAAGCTGCCAAGGTTGAGAAGCACTGCCCTTTGCTTTGAAAGAAGCTCTACCTCCATCTGATTCTAGTTAAAAGAAAACATGCCTTTCATTCTTTTTTCCGATTTTTGCATTTCTTTTTCCTCCAATAATCAACCTGAATCTATTTGTCACAAAGGTTTGAGTTCTTCTCTTTTCCCTTTCAGTGCTTTTCCTCTTCCTGGGCTCCGTAAATCTTGATCTTCTTTCCTCCTTCTGCCGACTTGTCTTCCTCTTGGCTGTTTCTTCCAAAGCTTCAGATAGTCACCTTTAAACTGATAGGGCAGAAAACTAGTTAGCCTTCCCTGCCCATCCCCAAATTTAAATTACATTGACTAACATAGTACGCACAGGAAGTTCTTATTTTTAGCTCCAAGTTTCACTATTTTTTGCTTCTTTGTGAAATGAAGAACAGCATGCATAAATGCCACTGTATGGTCTTGATTGATGCTACATGTGGCATATTGTCACAGAAGGGAGAACCAATGCATCAGTAGGAAGATCATGTGTAAAGCCAGCTTGAATGAGTTGATTTGTCCTGAGTTGGCTGTCTCCTTTGCTCAATGGACTGGTTTCGTTTTAAACTCGGGGATAAGGAATTGTTGTTTGACGTGACCCGAAAACCTGGAGGTTGGTTTTGAAAGGAAAATCTGAAACAGATAAAACAGTTTTACTTTCAAGGAAAAAACTTGTGAGCGGAGAGGTATACATTATTTGACCCTTTTCCTGCCTCCTTCTCCTCCTTCTCCTCCTTCCCCTCCTTCTCCTCCTTCTCCTCCTTCTCTTCCTCTCTTCTTCCTCTTCCTCCTCCTCTCTTCCTTCTCCTTCTCCTCCTCTCTTCCTTCTCCTTCTCCTCCTTCTCCTTCTCCTCCTTCTCCCCCTCCTTCTTCTTCCCCTTCCCCTTCTTCTCCTCCTCCTTCTCCTCTCTTCCTCCTCTTCCTCCTCCTCCTCCTCCTCCTCCTCCTCCTCCTTCTCCTCCTCCCCCCCCAGCATATTCCCGCAATTGCAGGGTCCGCTTTCCTGCCTACATTCTGAGATAGTTAATTCACTTAAAGTTTTAATATGGCTAAATATCTTTATCCAGCACTAGCTGATACCCATGCTTTGCTTCGAAACTATGTGATGGGGCTTGATAAATTGACAGTTAAAGCTTGAAAATTAATGAGTAGTTAAAAAAGGGACTGTATTATTTTGTTAGAGATGGTAAGCTAAGTTTCTGTTACAGATGAAGACATTATTTGCATAGCATAGACTTTAAATTTGTCCCTCAGATGAATTGCTCAGGACCTCCCTGTAAACAACATTCCTGGTTTTGCTCTCTGGCTGGAGGATGACCCGGCTGTCAGGTGAACTGACTCTGGAGCATGCCACATAGAACTGGCCATGGGAGAAACAGACAGCTTCCCTTACTTGTGTTTTCCTAATTGCATCTGTAAATCTTTTCCTCCGTTTTTTGCCTCTTTCCCCTTTAACTGGTGTTACAGTAGAAGGAACAGATTTGTCTGAACTGAGGAGAAAAATAAGGGGGGGGGAACTGTCTCTGCCTACCAGCATCCATTGGCTAGCGTGGCTTAACTCAACTGTTCTGTAGTAAAGCTGCTTGCTGCTGTGAAAGCAAAAGCGAAACTGAAACTCCTCTGCTTGTGTTTTGCATTTGGATCAGATTTCTTTTCAGGTGGGGAGGGGGGAGTAGAACTCCTTAGCATCAGAGCTTGTTAATATTAATATAAGAAATACTCATGCTGCGATGGTCATTTTGAAAAATCCTTTCTTAGTGAGCACCTAGAAGCCAAGAGGAACATACATGGCAAATTTCAAGTTTGTAGGCTTTACGGTTCTGGAGATTTCGTGATTAATGCGTGAGTGGTTTTCGCTTTTATATATATAGATTTCTGCTTGATTAATTAAGCTACTTTTTATCACATTTTTGAACTGCTTTGCTTTATAAGACAATTACATACAGTTAATACATCTATTATTCTTAGCAATCCACAGACCCAAGGATTGGAATCAGATATGTAAAAATATATCAGGGAAAAAAATATAATTAGCTTTCTAGTATGGACTTTGTTTTCTCTTTCTGTTAAATTATTATTATTTAATTATTTACTAAATCAGTTTCTAAGCCTTTAGTTTGCAAGACAGCCTACCTCCAGGGTTGTTGTGAAGATCAAAGTGAAAAAAGAGACCCCTGCAGATATCTCTAAGCTTTTGGAGTTAGATTGCAATCAAAATTGTACATTTATATATAAATGGCCTTCAATCCTAGAACTTGATATCCTAACTAGATTTTCTAGTTAGCCTCAACTCAAATTTGCCAATTTTCAAAATACCCATCAGCAAATAAATAGCTTTTTGCTATCCATTTGCAACACATGCTGCCATTCATGTATGGAACCTGGAAATGAAATAATGGTCAACCATTTGAATAGTATTTTTTTTTTTAAAGGAGGGTAGGACTGCTACAAGCTATGAACCATTCTGGCTCTGCAGAAGTATCTTACAAGATTTGGAAGTTTTCAAAAACTTACCAACTTGGGGCTTTGATTCCCATCTTTATGACCGGGAATATTTGTGAACTTCCCCTATTCAGTTGAAATGGGAGCAAGCAGGCTGTTCATGACTCAGGGATGCACTTAATGTTAAGGTTCACAAAGAGGTGGAAGCCATCTGACATTTGTGACCAGGGCTGTATGTAGCTAGGGCCTGGATGCCATTTTAGACTTTTCCTTTGATTTTTTAGAACTCTGATACGCTTCTTGTAGGGTTGCTGGTACTGTTCTCATCTATTTCTGCCTCAAAATGGTCAGAAATCAGAAATTGTGGCTGGAGTGGACTGGGAAGCCTGCAAAAAGGGGATTTGAAGACTGCACACTGTAAAGAGTTGATTTATGGCCAAGGGAATCTCATCTATTCCATGAGATAAGCTCATAGAACATAAATTGATGGTGGATTCATCAACACCACTATAGAACTTGACTGGAGGTGGAATTGAGATCAGGGAGAGAAAGCCGCCTGAGAATCCCACCACCAAGGAAACGTCATCTTCAGGAATTCTGTTGTTTGTTGAGTCTTCTTGGCAATGAGCAGTCGCACTCTCTGGAACTGTGACTCTGGATATTTGGATGACCACCTCAATCCAGTTTATATGCTGGTCCAGTCTGGAGATTCAGAGGAGCTTACAAGGAAACCAGTTTGGTGTAGACCCTTGTAAGTCAACTGTCATAGATGAAGATTAGAGACAATCATCATATTACTAGATTAAGCCACCATGCAAGATCTTTAAGCCTTGTCTTGTCTTTCATGGGTAGGCAGTAAGGATGATGACGAGAGTTTGCTTACCAACGGAAAGTGTAAGTTGTGCTTTGGAACATGTAGGAGTATGTTGTCCTCCTGGATGATGACATACGCTTTAATTGATTAATTAGTGGAGTTTAGGGAAGGTTTAAGAAAAGAGCTGGAGAAAGTGTTAGTATCCACATGGCATCTTGCAGCAGCATTAGTATTTCAATGCGATGTGCAGATATAGGAAGAATTGAGTAAATCTTCCTGTTTTTAGTACATATCATGAAATGCGCAAAACAAGGACTTATCTTTTTTTCCCTATTGGGGAGGTGTATGTGCATGTGGGTGCTTACCAGCATTGGAGGTGTGGGTATAACACATGTTCCTTATAGGGGAGATGTCTTGGAGATGAATGAGTGATGAATGCTAAAATAGGAGCTGCTACTCACTTACCCTTCCTGAATTTGCACATGTCAGGAACAATCTGTGTCTGCTATCCAAAATGCCACATTTTTTGCTTGTTAAAAAAAAAAAGAATCCTTGAGTTATTATGGATGAACCCAGGTAGAAGTGAACCCATTAGCAAAAGTATCAGGCTGTTGTTTCCAGTTTGTTTTCTTTGTCAAGTGCAACAACCACACTTGACAGAGCCAAACTCCTTTTGGCTTTGAGCTCTGGAGCACTGCAGAATCCTGTTTTATGTATAGTTCCAATGATTACGTCTCATGTATTTAATCATTTATCCCTTCAGTCACGTTAAAAATGATAGTATGGTGAGGATTGTTGGAGGGGCTCCAGAGGTAGTTAAGGCTTTGGAGGTGACCCCTGCTGTCAATGCTAGTAAGAATATTTAAGTCAGGAGCCCCCAAACCAGTGGTTAAATCCAAATTTTTTTACTACTGGTTCTGTGGGCGTGGCTTGGTGGGCGTGATGTGGCTTGGGCGTGGGTGGGCGTGGCAGGGGAAGGATACTGCAAAATCTCCATTCCCACCCCACTCCTGGGGGAAGGATACTGCAAAATCTCCATTCCCACCCCACTCCAGGGGAAGGATACTGCAAAATCCCCATTCCCTCCCCACTCCTGGGGGAAGGATACTGCAAAATCTCCAATCCCACCCCACTCTGGGGCCAGCCAGAGGTGATATTTGCCGGTTCTCCGAACTACTCAAAATTTCCTCTACCGGTTCTCCAGAACCTGCTGGATTTCACCCCTGCCCCAAACTCTTCAGCTCATGGCTCCCTTTGTGAAATTTCAGATTGTTCATCCGCAGCCCCCAAACATATGAAAATAATTTAGTCCAAGGTAGCTGGGCCTAAAAGGGGTTAAAAACTGAGGACACCCCATAAAAGTCTACAAATGAATGTTGCATCTTAAGAATCCAAAATATCAAAATGGTGGTTCTTAGGGTCATCAGAACAGTGTTTCTCATTAATCAGGGATATACATTATACTCCACCGCTGATTATTCTGCTGAGAAGACAACGTGAGTAGAACACCTAAAGTGAGGAAGTATTAAGGAAGGAAGAGGAGGAAGTGATACACACTCTGAAATTTATAATCCAAGACCACTTTGCAGGACCTGATAAAATCTACAGAAATCTTATTTAGTGTGTGTTATGTGTTTTGGGTTGCAATTAATCTCTTATCCATCTGTCTAGCTAGCTAGCTACACATATATGTCAGGGGTGGGTTCCACTTACTTTCCCTACTGGTTCGCATCGCGATGGAAGTGTGTGTTTTGCACGCACGCTTGCTTCACTCGTGCACGCACCTACATCACGTCAGGGAAATGACCCTCTGCACATGTGCAGAAGCCTCTGCGCATGCACAGAGGGTTCTTTGCCAGCCGCAGCGACCGGAGAACTGGTTCGGGGGCGTGGACAGCCAGCCATCGCTGCCAGTTCGGCGAGCGGGTGCAAATTTCCGCCACCGGTACAGGAGAACCGGTCCGAACCAGCAGCAATCCACCACTGATATATGTGCATAAAGTCATACAGGGTCTAAGGTAACAGAAATACTGCCATCTTAAAACAAAGTGTTTCACTAATCTGCACTGACTGGGACAGGAAGCAGTTAAGTAAGAAGAGGAAACTAAATGTTTTGCTTTGAGACTTTCATAGATATGTTACATTAATTCTTCTCTCATCCCTCCTCTTGGGCAGATTGATACAGAATGCCTAAAAAGCTGCAAAACGTACAACATGGGCATTATGATTACACTGCTGCCATATTTTGACTTCACAAGTTGGCCTTTCTCAGAATGCCTTCTGCATGTCTGAAAATCCCAGAAAGCGTTACTTGTAAAAAGAAGGCACCATTTATTGGAGCAAGCAGCCACAAAAGCCCCTTTGATGTTTATGTTATTTACTGCATTTCTATCCCTCTTTTCATTGTTTCAATTCATTCATTCATTCTTTAATTCATTCATTTATTTTATATGCAGCCTTTCTTTCAGGAATTAAAGGCAGCATGGGGATGTCCTTTCATTTTAGCTTCCTAGCAACTCTCTGAGAGGAAGATTAGGCCAAAGGCTTCCATGGTTCAGGGTAGACTTGAACTGTTTACATGCGAACCCCCCTGTGAAATTAACATCTGTTTTGAAAGGCTGATTTGCATGATGTTGGATTGGCAGGACCCCAACATAATTTCAGTGGGATTTTATTGCTGCCTAAGGACCAGGTTTGCTTGAAGGATGTATGTGCTGTGTGTTGGACAGAATTCAAAACTTTGTGCCTTGAAGTCTGAAGTGAATCACTCCATTCTGTCTCCTGATTTTGTTCTATCAGTAGAAGCAGGTCTTCAGCAGTGGCCAAGAGGATGCAGCAAAGGAGAGAGAAACCTGTTGAGGACAAATGGGGAAAATCAGAGGGTAGTGGAAGACCGCATGTGGTGGGGATGGAAAAATCTAAACCTCAACCACCCACAGCCCAAGCTAAAACGAAAGTGTGACATCTTTAAAAGCGCCTCTTCTTGCTGGCAGTCAGTTTTAATAACGTTGGGCTAGGTTTTGACTTCCTCTTTTAGAAGGAACCATAGATGGATGGTTTGTATGTAGCAAGTCTCCAGTTCAGCCCTAGGTTCCTCCAGTTTGAAAGATAAGGTGGTGGGAAAGATTTATAAACAGGTTAAACGTGTTCACATGTAAATCTTGAGTAGGGTTGGCTGATATATGTAAAGGCTAAACGGATTTTTTGAAAGTTGGTCCTCTGATAGTTAGATTGTCCTCACCTTTTGGTCAAGTTGTTGGGTCCATTTGACCTGACATCTTGTTTAGGCCTGCTGGAGAAATTGCAGGAGTAAATTGGTCATCTGCCAGATAAAGGGGTTTCATGTGTATACACAGTGGTAAATGATCACTTTCTAAGCGCTGTTTTTGCGTGCTTTGCCTCAGAGCTTGCCTGGAATTTCTTGCTTTCGGTTCGTAAAAGTACTTTTCTCTAAATCTATGGAGCTAAGGATTATTCTTTCCTAGGAAATGGACAGAGGCAGCCCTGACATTATCATAAGACTTTTCTCGTAAGAAAATTTTCTATATAATGTAGTAAATCCATAGAAGTTAAGATATAATCAGTGGTGCTGGTTTTGGTCCCTGCCATAAATGCGAACTCGCCAGGATTTTTCTCCTGCTGTAACCGAGAAAGCTTCTGCCAGCCAGACCCAACCACTTGAAGCTAGATGAGATAGAGCGAGTGGGTATAAGATACTTGCTTATGTTACAGGAGCCCAGGCTCTGTTTGCACTTGGGGCACTTGGCTATAGAACGAAAAAAAACGACAGTGCCTGTATTTTAAGTAAATATTATACAGAGAAGGCTTTTTATAGGACCCTAAATATTTACTTCTTCCTATTTCATGTCCATTCCTTTTCAAGAATAGCACAGTGAACAAAGTGTCTGGAACTGGAGGCACGTTTGCTCTCCTGTTGTCAAATGCGAACTTGTTGGAGTTCACATTTGAGCCTCTTGCGAGTGTGATTTGTGGGATCGAGGGATTTTTACCATGATGGTCAAGCAGCCCCTAAGGCCATGATGGCGAACCTATGGCACGCGTGCCACAGGTGGCACGCGGAGCCATATCTGAGGGCACGTGAGGCGTTGCCCTATGTCAGCTCCAGCGTGCATGTGCACACTGGCCAGCTGATTTTCGGTCTTCCGGAGGGTGGGTTAGGGAGGGCCGTTTTCGCCCTCCCCAGGCTTCAGGAAAGCCTCCTGAAGCCTGGGGAGGGTGAAAAATGGGGGCAACGGCGGGGGTGGTTGTGCGTGTATTCGCGGGGGGGAGGGCATTGCATTATGGGTGTGGACACGCACGCGCGCTTTCACATGCGCGTGCGCCCTTTTGGCACCCGAGCAAAAAAAGGTTCGCCATCACTGCCCTAAGGACTCCTCTTTCCAACCAGGTGGAGTTTGGAAAGAGGATCTGGTGCAGGGTCTAGGTTGTGTGGCTTCAGCTTTTGGAGACTCCGTTAGATGCAGAAATATACGCAAATATGTTCCCAAGCTTATAGAGCCATCCCGCAGGGTGCTTAGATCTGGCCCACAGGCCCGCCCTAGAAACAGCTAAGGACCGGCCCGTGGTGCCTCTGCCAGTGAAAAGGGAGCTCGGGAGGGCCGCGTTTTCACTGGCAAAGGGCTGCAGGAGGCCGTCGCGGCCGAAAACAGCCCGGGCGGGCCATGCGCAGCCTCCCCAAGCTCCGTTTTTGCTGGCAGAGGGCTGCAGGAGGCCATCACAGCTGAAAGCGGAGCCTGGGAGGGCTGTCGTGGCTGAAAACACAGCGTTGATGAGTGACATCGAGCTAGCCACGCCCCCCCGGCCAGTCCCCCCTGCCCCCCGAAGTCAAACACAACCCTGATGCGGACCTCAGTGAAATTGAGTTTGACACCCTTGTTATAGAGCGTGAGTTTATATATTTTTCAGTCCAAGTTGAAGAATACAAGACACAGGCGTGTTATGACAGACCAGGTTTATCCTAGCAGCCATTCTTTTCAGGCGTTTCAGGTTTCAGAGATGCAGTTGGACTCACCTCACTGATGAAGTGGATTGTTGAACTCTTGTGAAGGTCTTGGATGTTAATAAGCATGGATAGAGTAATAATCCATCAGGGCAGACATTAATGGCTGTTATGTTTTGATTATGGTTATTTGCCAAGAAGTTTGGGGAAGCAAACATACCCCTTCCGTTTTATTCTCTGAACTACCCAATGCAATAGCAAAGGCTCTTAAGGAAGTGATTGGCTGAAGACCCACCAGCACAGCTTGTGCCTATGGATTTGAACCAGTACTCAGGAGTCTGAGCTTAAGGCTTAGCCTCTCACTGCCTGCTTTCCCTGATCCCATTTCTACCATAGCATTCAGGTTGGGTTCCCTTGCAGAATAACAATACGGGGTTAAAGGAAAGGGGATGAAGATCAGTAGTTGAATTTATTTATTTATTTAGAATATTTATATTAAATCATCAAAATTCTCAGCTTGGTGCTTCTAGATTAGAACTGTTGCAGTTTTAGGAGCTTTTTATTGGCTAAAGACTGGCAGAGAGAGAGACAGAGACAGACAGAGAGACAGAGAGAGAGACAGAGAGAGATAGAGAGTACATATATACTGTGGGTTTGTGTGTGTATGTATGTGTATGTGTGTGTGTGTGTGTGTGTGTATACACACACACACACATACATACACACACACACAGTATATACTCTGTGTGTGTGTACACACACACACATTCTGTGTGTGTGTGTGTGTGTGTGTGTGTGTGTGTGTGTGTTTCTATTGTAGTCCTGACTTCACCAAGCCTATACCCTATTTTCTTTGCTAAAAGCCGTTGCAATGAACATTGCGGTATTACATTGATTTCTCCTTGTATTATTTAACTCACGAAGAGTTGGCATGGTTTTGCTTAAAAAATGTCATCCAAAGGCAGCAGGACAAAAAGGGCATTTTCCCTCCGTATTATTTATGCACCCATCTTAGAACAGTCAAACTGGGATGGACTGAATTTGTTACTGACTAGAGTCAGTTTATAATTTATTTGTATAATAACTGGAAGACTTTTAAAAATCTAGCGATGTGATTGCCAAGAAGCTTAAATTAATGAATGATCAGTTTTCTGAGAGATCAGCTGAAGATAGTAGATGGCCCCTGGAACCATACATGGCCACACCACAATGATCTATCTGTGTGTTCCATAGGGGTCTAGGCAGAGGTGGGTTTCAGCAGGTTCTGACCAGTTCTGGAGAACCGGTAGCGGAAATTTTGGGTAGTTCGGAGAACCGGTAGTGAAAGTTTTGGGTAGTTCGGAGAACCGGTAGCGGAAATTTTGAGTAGTTTGGAGAACCAGTAGTGGAAATTTTGTGTAGTTCGGAGAACCGGTAAATACCACCTCTGACTGGCCCCGCCCCCATCTATTCTCTGCCTCCCAAGTCCCAGCTGATCGGGAGGAAATGGAGATTTTACAGTATCCTTTCCCTGCCACGCCCACCAAGCCACGCCATGCCCACCAAGGCACGCCCACAGAACCGGTAGTAAATAATTTTTGAAACCCACCACTGGGCCTAGGATACAACCCACTATACAATCCAAGCTCTCAGATCCACTCCAGAAGTCTGCCTTTTTTTGGACACTTCCAATCTTGTGCACAGCCTTTATCCTTGATTCTGACATTAATTTTTTAAAAGAAGAAATGAAGAATGCTGGGCATCAACTTCCCAGATATGGCTCAGCATACCAGCGCTAGGCTATACCGGTACACGGATGGTGGATTCATTTGCCACTGTCCTTGTTGCCTTGTTGTCCTTTGATAAACAGTGAGACTCTTAAACAGAAGGTTTTGAACTTCAGCTCTGACACCCAACCCAGTCTAACCCCTCTTGCGTGAAACATATAACCTGGCAAGATACTTTCTGGCAGCAAATCCCATAAAGAAATAATGCATTCCCCCCCCCCTTTTTGAGTTGTCCTGCATCTTCTGCTAACATTTTTCTTGGGTGATCCTGATTTTGAGCATTGAAGGAGAAAATTGTCAGAAGGAGAAAATACTCTGGTCTGTGGAGATTCTCTGTCACCCAGGTCATGGTTGTCCCAAAGGTGCTTTTTCAAGAGGCAACTGGACTTTGTGGTATTTTCTTTGAAGACGTTTTGCTTCTCATCCAAGAAGCTTCTTCAGCTCTTTTGCTCTTGAAGGAAACATTCGGAGCTATAAATTCCCAGCAAGTTAAAATAATGAATGGTGGGGACAATGATATTAATTCTGAGTTTTGGGTCTTCTAGAAAAAGTACTCTTTTAGAGAGGCTAATGTAAGAAAGAGGAAGTGTGCAAGAGTGTTTTTTAAATAACATTTTAATGATTTATCGCAATTGACTGGTGTGGCACCCAACAAGAACATGAAAAGCTGTTTTTACACACACACACACACACACACACACACACACACACACACACACACACACACACACACACACACACACACTTTTTCTTCTCCTGTGAAAAAGCACTACTCCTGGTTTAGACAAGGAGAAAGAAAGATGGATAGCTTAACTGCATTATAGGCTCCAGTATCAAAAGATTTATTCCATTTAGTTATGCTGCAAGGATAAAAATTTTCAATGTTGGGGCCCAATTGATGTCTTTGGAAATTGAATGAAATCAAGTTTCTGATTTTCAAGAATGGATTGTTGATAGACTGCACTGATGATGTTACCTAGTTTGGTAATGAAACGTCTGCCAGAAAACAACCACGCTCAGAGAGCACCAAAGACCCCATAGTTCAACCCTGAGCTACAAATATTCCCTTTTATGATCAATGTTTTTGTTCTAACCTAATTTCTGTACATTTTTCTCCTGCCTGCCAGCCTCCCACTATGCTTATGAGTTTAATTTTTGCATTTAACTGGCCCCACTTCTGAAGGACAGCACAATTTTGTGATTGCAGTAATACTGTTGTACTTTCGTTGGTTAGTTTAGCATTTGTACAATTTTTTTAAAAAAAAAGTTGTGGGCAGTCTCACAAAATGGCTGCCATGGCAGGCATGAAAGATCATAAAATGGTACCTTTAAATCAGTATATGGTTGAATTTCCTTGGGGTGGTGGTTTACTGTGGTATTTGGTTGTGACAGAAAGAGACAGAATGCATGGAAGAAAAGGCTAACAGTGGTTAGTCATTGTCGTAATTGAAGAATTCTGTGGGAAATAGGGTGATTGGGTTGGCTCAATCTCTTTAGGTCCTGTTGATGGGTCCAAAGGTGCTTTTTCAAGAGAAACTGGAAAAAGTCCAGTTGCCTTTTGAAAAAGCACCTTTGGGACAACCATGACTTGGATGATTGAGAATTTCCATAGATGTTCTGTTGGTGGGCTTCACAGAAGTAGTTGGTTGACCTTTGTAGGACTAGAATGGAAGTCTTGAATAGATCTTTGAACTGACTCTGTATACCGTAATTCTTCTTATATTGTTATACATTTCTTTAATACCTCTTCAAGTGGGTTCTAAAAATTGCCATCACATATGATGACCAGAAGGCATTAAGACTTTAGGTGGGAGCTCACATTATTAGATAATGCACTTTTTTTCAAAAGGAAGGAAGGAAGGAAGGAGAGAGAGAGAGAGAGAGAGAGAGAGAGAGAGAGAGAAAGAGAAAGAAAGATTCCATATAGAGAAAACTAATCTCCTCCCAAATATTGTATCACCCTCGTTGAAAAATTTCAATTAGATGTATGCCTAGTCGTCTTCCAATTTTGACATTCTAATTTTAGTGCTAGACAGGCATATCATTTTAACATGGAGGCACATCTGGTTGTGTAGATTTCTACTTTACATTCCAAAGTTGATTCAGTGCAGACATGGTGTTACCATATTGATGAAGACATAATTGGTGGATTCTAGGAAAAGATTGTTTGTGAGTGAAGTCACTTTTCTGAAAAGAGAGGGGAGGATCTCCAATGCTATTGATTATTCAGGAGCAATCAAAGATCCATATCAACCTTTTCCAAACCGACACCCTCTAGATATGTTGGGATTGGACTGCAATTCCAATGTATCTAGAGGGAATCAGATCAGGAAAGACTAACTAGTAACATTTAAGCAATTTGACTTTTTTTTAACTGAATGTCTATGGAGATTCTGAAACATCCAGGTCGTGGTTTTCCCAAAGGTCCTCCCCCCCACCCCAGGGGTGGGTTCCTCCCGGTTCGGACCGGTTCTCCTGAACCGGTAGCGGCCCGCTGGTAACGTCACGATGACGTCACCGAACCAGATCGGTCGGTGCCAGTCCGTAGGGGCCGCCAACTTTTTTTTGAATTTTTTTCAAATTGTTTTTGAATTTTTTTAAAAAAATTTTTCCTTCAGAGCATGCGCAGAAGCTGACTTCCGGCACTGTGCATGCGGTTGCCATCTTTTTTTCGGCTTTTTTTTTATTTTTTAAATTTTTTTTGGATTTTTTGTTATTTGCACGTGCACGCCCACGAGGCGTGGGAGGAGCGAACCGTCAGCGAGGTAAGTTGGAACCTACCCCTGCCCCATCCCAAAAGGCAAGTGGAACTGAAGTGAACTGAACTGATCTGAAGAAGCTTCTTGAATGAGAAGCAAAACATCTTCAAGGAAAAACAAAAAAAGTCCAGTTGCCTTTTTTTGGGGGCGGGGGGAGAACCTTTGGGACTATGATTGAACTGAAAATCGGGAGGAGTCTGATAGCACCTTTTCAGACCAAGAATTTTTTTATTAAAAGGCATCAATCAGCTTTCATGAGCTACAGCTCATTTCATTCGATGCATCATATGAAAGCTGATGCCTTAGATAAAATGTAAGTATTAATTAATAGTAAAAGTCTGAAAAAGGTGCTACCAGACACCCAGACTAACAGCTCTACCTCCTACAATGTAATTTAACTGGTAATCGATGGTTCATATAAGTACATTCTACACTTTTTTTCTTCATTGGAAAGTATTAGTAATACAGTGCATGATGATCTGATTAGCTTTTAGCAAGATTAGCAGTTTCCACCTTTGAGAAATTATACCCAAATTAAGGGACCGTCCTCTCATGCTTTCAACACCTCCCCCCCTACCCTTTTATTTTTGCAATGAGGTTGCTCCCTCTAGCGGTTAATGGAGGAGTAAGGAAGAAAAAAAGCCAAAAAAGATAAAACTGTTGACAGATGATGTCATGACCTTCATGGGAGATGTTATGACCTCATTGTCTGGTGCATTGCTTACTTTGGCTATAACTTCAAGCGACTTGGGCTGCATAGAGGATGTCACACCTTCAAATACTCAAACAAACAGAACTGAATGCATTGACTTGGCTCAGATCCCTTCACTCTAGTAGGTTATCCTGTCGTGGGCTTAGAACTTCTCATGTTGGGAAGTATTCAAAGATACAGACCCCTGTAAGCCACAGAATAAATTTGTATGCTATATGGTGAGAATCCTGGGAATAAGTACAAATGCTCGTTCACACTGCATTTGGTTTGCATATCATCGTAATTGTTGTTATTAGCTACTACTGCTAGGGATTCTTTTCACTTTGCTTCCGTAAACGACTTGCAAGCAAATATTGACTGTTTTTTGACTGTCTTTATCTGTTTTTCATTTGACCCTAGCATTAGGCTAACCTTATTTCACCTATATTAAGGAAGGTTCGGGGTTGATTAGAAAATACCTCCAGTATTTTATTGGATGGTAAAGATAGTGATGGAGTAGCAGGCTGGATAAAAATAGATGATTTAAAAAAAAATCAGATTTTTTTTATTTAAATTGGATTTTTTTAAAATTTTTATCAAATTTATTTTAATAAAATGCTTTTGGAGTAAAAATCTATTTAAAGATAGTTTTCTATTTAAGATACATTAATAATTTAGTTTATTCAGCATGAAATGGAGCTCAGTTATGTAGCATGAGGCTGTATATTCTGCAATATTGGGACTGTCGGTGAGTCAACGGCAGGTCAGAGGAGGAGCTGCTGCGGGACAGAGATGACAGTTGCTCTTTAAAAATTATGATTTAAATCGAGTTGATTTAAATCAAGCCTTTTTACTAGTGATTTAAATCATGATTTAAATCGTGATTTAAATCGACTTTGATTTAAATCAGTTCCACCCTGTGGAGTAGTAGAGACAGATCTGTTATCTTTAATGATTTACAGAGATACATCTCGGCTGATCTTCTTGGGAGTTATCCTCCATAAGAAAACAAAGGCTTTGGGGTTGTGTACCACCTTCACTATGTTTAAGGAAGACATTAAGTCTGAAATTGATGCACTGTGCTAGACCAGAAATTCTTCCTCTGGTTTTGGCCGCCATGCGCCCATAAGTGGCATAAAGATTCAAATTCATCATTGAACCACAGGGCTCTTAGATTTAAACTGCTATTTAGGCCATTCTCTGACTAATGGACCATTGGAGTTATGCAGTTAACCCTGACCTGGAGCTAATTGGTCAGACTGATGAATTATACCCTGCCAGTAGTAACGGAGTTGCAGGCAAGATCTGGCTCGTATTGGAAGTATTCATAGGGAGAATTGACACTCTATGCCTGAAGGGAGTCTAATATCCTAAATAATATAGAGGACTTGGATGGAAAAGGAAAAGGAAATTGTAGTAAGTCTTGTAAATATTAACTCTAGGTGAAGTTCATTACAATTCACATATTGCTCAAGCGATGAATGGGACATGCACAAGAGAGGTGTTTGTGGCCGAGATATGAGTATGAGCAGAAGAGGAAAGGATGGTCCAAGGATCTCGGGGTGTCAAAGAGAAGAACACTAAGACCTTCTTTTCAGTTGTTCCAGACTGCAGGTTACAATGGAGTCCTAAGAGTACAGGTAGTCCTTGACTTACAAGACTTCATTTAGTGACTGTTTGAAGTTACAACGGCACTGAAAAAAGTGACTTGTGACCGATTTTCACCCTTACGACCATTGCAGTGTCCCCGTGATCAAAATTCAGCAAACTGACTCATACTTATGACGGTCGCAGTGTCCCAGATCACCTTTTGCGATCTTCTGACAAGCAAGATCAATGGGAAAGCCAGATTCACTTAACAACCGTTTTACTAACTTAACAACTGCAGGGATTCATTTAACAACTGTGGCAAGAAAAGTGTAAAATGGGGCAAAATTCACTTAACTGTCTTGCTTAGCAACAGACATTTTGGGGTCAGTTGTGGTTGTAAGTCAAGGACTGCCTGTTTGTGCTACCTAAATGGACCTGCAAGCTGATTCAATTATTGCCTGAAATGCTTAAGCTAGTTACTCAGTTAACTTGGGGGATGTAAATGTATCAGACCTAAATCATGTTGAGTGCCCTGACTGAGTTTGGAACAACTATTTTGCATTTTCGGATGGACCGTTCAGCTTATCTATAAAGGTTTTTGAGCTTAAAAGAGGATTGCGGACTTGACACACAGTAGTTCTAAACTCACTTTGACTGAGGCAGCCTATTTGGGCAAAACAGCTGTTTCAAGCTCAAAATGAGGTGAAGGATTGAATTAATCTTAGGTTTACAGAACTGTAAAGAAACTAAAATCAAAGCCTTAACTTAGCTGAGAGGGCTTTACAGCAGCTGTATCTGACTTGGTTAAGCTGCAGAAATAGCAGCGAGTAAAACACAGTCTCCTGTGCTCTTATGTAACTTCTGATGTTTTTGGATTTCAAGTAAGGCATATTAATATGCAATAAAATTGGGGCAGCTCTGCCTACTGTGTGGGGTCATTGCTGTTTGCTTCTCAAAAAGGGAGAACATTGCTTTTCTTGATCCATTGCAGACAAAGAAATACTGTATTATAGGAAAGTATGTAGCACATACTTTTATTTTAAAGTTGGTGCTACAAATAAATTGCCATATAGGTTTTCTGTTGTGGCAGAAAGGGCTTGCCAAGTCTGGTTTTTTTTTTGGCTGCCCCCCAGCCCCTCTCTCTCCGTTTCTCTGCTCTTCTTCTTCTTCTTCTTCTTCTTCTTCTTCTTCTTCTTCTTCTTCTTCTTCTTCTTCTTCTTCTTCTTCTTCTTCTTCTTCTTCTTCTTCTTCTTCTTCTTCTTCTTCCTCCCTCCTTCCTCCTTCCTCCTTCCTCCTTCCTCCTTCCTCCTTCCTCCTTCTCCTCCTCATTCCCCCTCCCCCTCCCTCTACATACATACATACATACATACATACATACATACATATATACAAACATACATACATACAACATAAAGCAAAAGTGAAATGTCTATTTAGGACCAAGAACCCCAGCTAATTATATTACTGGTTTTATTTAGTTATTGTTTTAAATTATTTATTAATCCCACTTTTATTATTTATTTATTTGCATTCTTTCTCAGCCAGAAAAAGCTACCCCAAAAACTATAAACTGCAAGCTGTTGATTGCCTTGCTTTAAGACCCATTGTGAGGATCCAAGGACTCCATATGATACTCTGTTAGGTGAAAAATGTGAAGGAACAAGATGGCTCAGATACCTCAAATAGTCATGAGGCTTACAGGGTAAAGCAAGGCCATGTTGTGCCTTGGTTTAAAATTAGTTGAGTTAGATGTTCTCCATTCAGTCACTAGGGATTGGGTTGAATTGGATGACATCTAAGCAGTTTAAAAGCCTCCAAACAACTTATTTTATTCTTATTTTAGATTTGAGGGGTCCTTGGTGCTCTCTGAGCTTGGCTGTTTTCTTGCAGACATTTCATTACCAAACTAGTTAGTGTCATCAGTGCTAGCAGGATGGTGTTACCTAGTTTGAGTAATGAAACGCCTGCAAGAAAAAAATCAAGTTCAGAGAGCACCAAGGGCCTCTCATTTCAACCCTGAGCTACAAATATTATCCTTCATGCTAGTTTTGCCTCTTTGAGTAAGAACCAAACTGTTTTATTAATCTCACAGGAAGGGTCATTCCCTCCCCCTCTCCCCCTAAACAATTTACCTTGAAATTGGATTAACTGAGAATTTGGTAATGGAAGCAGACAATCTTCCTTTTTTCTGGATCATCATTTTTGGGGGAATAACTCTAATAATTAATCCAAGCATTTTATGCAAAGTCTTGTGTTGTTTTAGGTAGTATTGAATGTGTTCTATGTTCAATAGCATCTCACATTTTCAAAACTCCAGCCTACTTTTGCTCCATTTGATTTAATCTTTTTTTTTTTAAATTAAGCATAGGAACTGATGCCTCCATATAACTTTTAGATACATTGGCATTAAATGGATATCACCTTGAGAGATGATTGCCCCATTTTCATAAAGCTTTAAAAGAGTCATGTTTCTTCTGTTTTATTTTCCCTGACTTTTAATTGATTGCTCACTCTCCCTTAATGCAACCATACGTGAGAGGTTTCAGTGACTGAAAGTGAATTTTAAATGCATTGGGTGTGTTGCTTTTATCATCACTTTTGGCATAGCTTTCTTCTGCAAACTCTATTTTCCTTGGAGGTCACAAACAAAAGCAATATGTTTTGATATATTCAGACAATACTTCTGTCTCACCTAAAAGGTTACATCTCAAAAATTGAATATCAGAAAGGACTTCCCGCTGAACACAACTGACTTCCCAACCAAACTGAAATGGTTGTCTATGTGAGTGGGGACAAGGAAATTGTTTTCAGATTCATTGGTACAACATAATTTTCTTTAGTATGAATATGCTAACCCATATGGGATTCCCAAAATGGTCTTTACCACCCTAGCTTAATGGGATGTTTTTTTTCCTTGGACAAGTGGACACATTTTCAAGCAAAGACATGGATTGCATCTAATACCTAAACTGTTTCAAATGTGAATGATTTTCAACTCAAAAATGGTCAGTTGAATCAGTTTATAGACTCCCTGGTCTTGTTTCAGAAGGCTACAGTGAGTGTAGACTTAAAAATAATTAATGCAAATGATCACAATTAATCACTTAAATTAGTCTAAGCATTCAGGCCAAGTGTCTTTAGAGTAGAGTAGAGTAGAGTAGAGTAGAGTAGAGTAGAGTAGAGTAGAGTAGAGTAGA
>QLTV01001458.1:2744578-2760969 GCA_003457575.1 Thermophis baileyi | reverse complement strand
CCCAGGAGGGCTGCGTGCAGACCTCCCAAACTCAGTTTTTGCTGGCAGTGGCACCGCGGGCCGGTCCTTCGCTGTTTCCGGGGCGGCCCCGCGGATCAGATCTAAGCACCCTGTGGGACGGCTCTGGGCCCCAGGCCTCGAGTTTGACACCCCTGGTGTATCTCATCAAGCCCCAAAGGTGCTTTTTCAAAAGGCAACTGGACTTTCTTTGTTTTCGCTCAAGACGTTCCGCTTCTCATCCAAGAAGTTTTTTCAGTTCATGAAGAGAACTGAAGAAGCTTCTTGGATGCCAACTATCCTGAAAGAGCAGAAGAAGATTCTTGGATGAGAAGCGAAACGTCTCAAAAAGAAAAAAAAAACAAGAAAGTCCAGTTGCCTCCTGAAAAAAAGCACCTTTGGGATATACTCAGCACAGTACTTTTGCCGCAGAAAGTGGCAGGTTTAAATGCCAGCATCAGCAGAAAGTTTTGGAAATACTGCAGCCTGGAATTTGAAATGGCTGCTAGGTGCACCAAGAATTTGCTTCAAGAGAAGTCATCTTTCTTTGTTCCCTAAAAGCAGGACTTTCTGATTGTGCCTGCAGTGGCTCTAGAACAGCGGTTCTCAACCTGTGGGTCGCGACCCCTTTGGGGGTCGAACGACCCTTTCACAGGGGTCGCCTAAGCGCGCGCTAGCCCGCCATCTTGGTGACGGGCAACGCGCACACGCGGGGAGGGGGTCGCGGCGGCGGGGCGGGGGGTCGCGGCATTAGGAAGGTTGAGAACCACTGCTCTAGAACGTTGGCATCGTAAGACTTGATGAGAAATTTTCTGAGTCTTACTGTTTTTGGAGATCTTCCATGCGGTTTTCTGTCTCCCCCCCTCCCTCCTTGTGTTCCTTTATGCAAGTCCCAAAGAACATCAGCTTCTTCCTCTCTTGGCCGAGATTTCTAATGTTAAGCAGACAAACACATTTTCTTTCCCTGATAAATGCAAGTATCAAACCTTTATTAAGTCACTCAGCTTGCAGCTGCTGCAAGGAGGAAAAATTGAGTTTAATTTTGTTAAATCAAATGCAATATGTTGTTATGGTGACCGTGTACAAATTGGGGTCATCTTGGCTACACATGCTTTCTGGAGTACATCTGCTGCTGTGTTTATTGGTTTAGGGTGCTTTTATTTTAAATAAGAACATCAACAAGTATCAGTAACAATGGAACTGCAGGATGTCTACTTGAACTGCAGCCAAGGAACTGGATACTTAACATGCATATCCAGGAATGTCACCTGTTGGTTTCAGTGGGATAATTCCTAACTTTGGTGTAGAGTTCTAATTGTATGAATGCAACCAGTGTGCACAACTTTTAAAAATGCAAACAGCTGGGGGAGATCTGAGCAGTAGCTATACTGCTGAAGTTCAGGGAGAAGTTAATGGTTGCTCGCTAGCCTCCCAGAGAAGAAAATTCCTCCCCATCTTGCTAGTGGTTTCAGTCACCCCAAGCACTCACCCTGGCTTTTGAACACCTTAGGTGTTTGAGGTGGGATTTGAGGTGGGATTTGAGGTGGGATTCAGCAGGTTCTGACCAGTTCTGGAGAACTGGTAGCAGAAATTTTGAGTAGTTCAGAGAACCGGTAAATACCAACTCTGAATGGCCCCGCCCCCATCTATTCTCTGCCTCCCGAGTCCCAGCTGATCGGGAGGAAATGGGGATTTTTCAGTATCCTTCCCCTGGAGTGGGGAGGAAATGGGGATTTTTCAGTATCCTTCCCCTGGAGTGGGGAGGACACGGGGATTTTGATTTTTCAGTACCCTTCCCCTCGAGTGGGGAGGAAATGGGGATTTTTCAGTATCCTTCCCCTGGAGTGGGGAGGGAATGGAGATTTTACAGTACCCTTCCCCTGCCATGCCCACCAAGCCACGCCCACCAAGCCACACCACGCCCACCAAGCCACGCCCACAGAACAGGTAGTAAAAAAAATTGAATCCCACCACTGCCCTGGGCCGCAGCCCACTATCGGGCTGTAGCCCGTTCAGCCGCAAAAGCAGTGGGTGAGCATGCGCACGTGTGCACAGCTCTATTTGCACGAGCAGCGGGCAAGTGTGAGTGTGCGCAAAGCTCCATTGGCGCGAGTGGTGGGCGTGCAGCCCACTCTCGGGCTGTAGCCCGTTCAGCCGCAAAAGCAGTGGGTGAGCATGCGCACGTGTGCACAGCTCTATTTGCACGAGCAGCGGGCAAGTGTGAGTGTGCGCAAAGCTCCATTGGCGCGAGTGGTCGGCGTGCTCTATTTGCACAAGCAGCGGGCAAGTGTGAGTGTGCGCAAAGCTCCATTGGCACGAGTGGTGGGCGTGCATGCCCTCCACTCACGCCAATGGAACTGCACGCGTGCACTCATCTGGTGGAAAGGTTGGGGGACCGCTGCCTTAGAAAAATTGTTTGAAAATCTGATTTCGAGTCTGTTTTGATTTGTCTAATTTGGATCATGCCTTCAAGTTTGAAGGTGCACCTATTCATCTTTGTCCCCAAAGCAAGAAATGACATGAGTTGGATTCCCACACTGTCCTATGCCTCAAAAGTTACTTTTGTAGGAATCAAGCTCCAGTTAAATGTCAAGACTCCCTTGGCTTACATTTGGCTGAAATTTTGACTCAATTGTTTTAAATACTTGCATGGCTAAATACAGGTAGTCCTCGACTTACGACCGTAATTACAGTTGTAAGTCATTGCGGTCACAAGTCGGGACATCCACATGACCAGAAGTAAATTTCTGACTTCTTTCACAGCAGTCATTATATGAATGCCATGGTCATTAAACAAACCCATTTATCTGAATGGACGTTTTGTGGCTGAAACTGGCAAAGAAACCCCATCATGGATGGTGGTTAAAATGACTGGTCGTTAGAGGACTATCTTTAACAATATAGACAGTTGATGGCCCTCTAACAAAATGAAGGTGCAATTCCTTCAAATAACACATGCAATTCAAACCCAGAGCTTCTGTCTTTTTCACCCATTTACTGAGCCTTTCTTTGCAGATCTGTGCAAGGTAGCTAGCTGTTCATTGTTGATGTTTTTGGCAGACTGCCCTGGGAACTAGCTGCCAACCTGTCTCCCACAGCAAGAGTAGAGAACAAGGTCTCGTGTTCAATCCCACTCTTTTAATTTCTATTGACCTGCACATCATTGTGGTTGAGTTTGCACGAATGTGAGAAGAGTCTATTGCACAGACTGGGACTATGGTTTCTCATGGTCCTGGATGGATCATACAGAGAGATGTCCTAGAGCAGCGATGGCGAACCTTTCTTGGTTCGCGTGCCAAAAGGGGGGAAGCGTGGGGGGGGGCGCGCGCGTGTGCCCACACCCATAATTCCATGCGCCCCCCGCGCATGCGCGTGTGACCCCCCCCACTCCCAGCACGCGATGGCACGCCCATTTTTCGTTCTCCCCAGGCTTCAGAGCCTTTCTAGGAGCCTGGGGAGGGCGAAAACGGCCTTCCCCACCCCTCCGGAGGCCAGAAATGGCCCGTTTCAAGTTGGGAAATGGGCCATTTCTGGCCTCTGGGGGGGGGGAAGGCTGTTTTTGCCCTCCCCAGGCTCCTAGAAAGGCTCTGGAGCTTGGGGAGAGCAAAAAACGGGCCTTCCCCCCCCCTCCGGAGGCTGGAAACAGCCTGTTTCCCAACTCCCAGTGGGCCCAGAAGGCCCGAAAATCAGGACCTGAGCTCGTGTGCCCACCAATATGGCTCCGCGTGCCACTTGTGGCACACATGCCATAGGTTCGCCATCACGGTCCTAGAGTTCAAGCAAACGTGAATATACTGTATTTCCTCCAGGAGGGGAGACCTCCAGCAGAATTCATGAAAGTCAGGAAGAGAAAGGAGAGGGCTTCCCTGTGCAGCTCTTTCACTCCTCTGAGTCTGGTCTGTCACATGTCCAGCTGAGTACCTGAAAAGGACTCAAATCTCTGCCTTTTTGACAGCTTAAAGTAGGAGAGCTGGGAATGACAGTCATTGAATGTTGTTGTTGTTGTTGTTGTTGTTGTTATTATTATTATTATTTATTTATTTATTTGTCAAGCATATATGATTACAAGCAAAGTATAGACCAGTGGTTCTCAACCTTTCTAATGGCACGACCCCCCCCGCAACCCCCCCGCCGCCGCCACGAATCATTTTTGGGGTTTTCAAGGCCACCTGATCATCAAACTACTGAAAATTTTGGGTATTTGGACTTTATGCTTTAGTGCAGTGGTTCTCAACCTTTCTAATGCCGCGACCCCGCCGCAGCGACCCCCCCACTGCCATGACCCCCCCACTGCCGCGACCTGCACCGCCTCCCCGCGCGGGATGAGGTGACAAAGGGGGCGTAGCACCAGGGACGAAATGCTCCGGGTTCAGGCTTGCCTGCAGGTCGTCGGACAGCTGATAGTGTCAGAAGCGGGAGACTTCGCCCGGACGCTGCCATTTGGGTTCTTTTACCCTCTGCGCATGCGCAAAGCATTCTGCGCATGCGCAGAGGGTAGAAGAACCCAAATGGCGGCGTCCAGGCTACCAGCTGACGGCGACCCGCAGGCACGGCCGAACCGGGACCTTTTTACCCCTGCAGTGACGGTGGCACCAAGATGGCGGGCTAACGTGCGCGGGGACCCCTGTGAAATGGTCGTTCGACCCCCAAAGGGGTCGCGACCCACAGGTTGAGAACCGCTGGTATAGACAAAGTATAAACATGATTGTATATATATATATAATAGTACAAGCATGATTATGAGTACAAGAAGTATGAATATATGGGTACATTAGGACAGGGACGGTAGGCACGATTGTGCGCTTATGCACGCCCCTCTAATGTGTCCCTCTCTTTGTTGTCATTTCAGAAAGGTGAGTGGTAACATCTTCCAAGGCCTCTGAACATCGAAGTGGAAGAGCAGGAAGACAAAAGAGAGAATTGCACGCACATGCTCAGACAGACAAAGCCGTGGCCTGCCGTGTGTTGTTTGTTTTCCCCCCTCCCCAAGCCAAGCAAAGACACGGAGTGGGATGGTTTCAAGATGAACACAGGAGCCTCAAGTTTACAAAGGTTTGCATGAGAAAAGAACAGGAGGCACTTCCTGGGCTGCTTCTTGTCTTTGAAGACTTGCCACGGTCAAACGGCACTGCAATGGCTCGGTTTAAAGCTTCAGCACAATTCGCAAGGAAAATATTTGGACTGCAACTTTTGGACAGTTTTCCTGCTTTGAAGTAGTTTGTCATGCTTTACCAGTGTGAACTCTGTTGACCCACATCCCCACCCCCACCCCTTTCCCCCTATTACTTCAGGATTTTTTTTCCCTCCCTGAATCAAATAGCAACTTGTGACACTTTGAAATCTTGAATCTACAGTGGCCCTTGGGCAGCTCTACCTTCATCTCCGATGCAAGCCAAGCAGGAAAGCTACAGGGGAGACCTCCCTTTGCTGTAAATGAAGCCTGGTGACAGTTTCCTGAAATAGCATTTCCAAACCCCACCCCCTGCTCCCCCTTTCAAAGGCCATGGATCCTGAACAAAGCAAGAGGAGCACAAAAAAGGGGGACGAGGCTCCAAGAAAGAGGCTCGTGAAAGGAGAAGCTTTTCAGAGCAGTGTCTCCTCCATGACTCCATATCCAAGCAGCTCTGCTCTGCTGCCAGGCTCTCCCCTCCATGATGTTGCACCCCAGCAACGTTTTTCAAGGGAGGAGGCTCAGGAGAAGACAGGACAAGCTCAACCCAAGCATTCCTCTTTCGAGCATCCATCCCACGTGGCCCAACTTCAACAGCACTCATTGTCACCAGCATACAGGACTCCCCGAAAGCAAGAGCACATTCTTGAAGGCCCTACTTGGCAGCTTGTCGATCCAGCAAGATCAGTTCCTTCTGGCTCATTTCCTTCTTCTGCACTCCCTTCCAGTCACGCTCAGATCTTACCATCCTGCTCTTCGGTTTCTACTGAAGAAGACAAGCCCCCTGTTCAAAAGGTCTACATCCCTCGTAGTTTGCAGGTTTCTTTGAAACCATCTGAAGAGGGACACAAGAAGGAAAAGAAGCCACAGAAGCCAGGCAAATACATTTGCCAGTACTGTAGCCGGCCTTGTGCCAAACCAAGTGTTCTCCAGAAACACATCCGATCCCACACGGGCGAGAGACCCTATCCATGTGTTCCCTGTGGCTTTTCCTTCAAAACCAAAAGCAACTTGTACAAACACCGAAAATCTCACGCCCATCGCATCAAAGCTGGGTTATCTTCAGGGACTGCTACAGAATTGTACCCTTCCAGCTTGGAGGTGGAGAAGATGGGTGGGGAGGAATTTGAAGAGCCTACAGAAGGAGAGAGCACAGATTCTGAAGAGGAGACCAGAAGCACCCCAGCCCATTTGTTGGAACTATCAACCAGGCGAAAGCAAACCATGTTGTATGGGGCAGGAAGTCAAGGTTCAAGCCAAGAAAGCTCCTCTTTCCCTCATTCTAGCATGTCTCAATCCCTTGACGACAGCAGTGCTTTCGTAGAGCCATCACCAGACCTTGCCCAAAGTCATAAATCGGAAGAAACACACACTATCAAACAAAAGCTTGCCCTCCGTCTAAGTGAGAGGAAGAAAGTTATCGAGGAACAGGCTTTCCTTAGTCCTGGCAGTAAAGGAAGCACCGAATCAGGCTACTTCTCAAGATCAGAGAGTGCAGAGCAGCAAATCAGTCCACCAAATACTAACGCGAAATCATACGCAGAGATCATTTTTGGCAAATGTGGGAGGATAGGCCAGCGGACTGCTATGTTGGCCGCAACTACCGCCCAAGAATTTCCCCCGGTATCGTCTGAAGAAAAGTTGAGTACCGTTCCTTTGTCTGTGCCTCGGACACAGGTTATTGAACATATCACCAAGCTGATTACGATCAACGAGGCGGTGGTTGATACTAGTGAAATTGATAGTGTTAAACCGAGAAGGAGTTCTTTGTCTAGACGGAGCAGTATCGAATCTCCAAAGCCTGGCTCTTACAGAGAATCATTTCAGCTGGACATCAAACCTGGTTCCAGTAGCCAACCAGATCCATCAAAGTCATTGACATCCCACGTTGAAAAAATGAAGCCTGAACCATCCTTATTATCGTTCCAACAATCCCACAGTGCCACGGAGACAGTGCCTCTTCTAAGAAGCCACTCTATGCCTTCAGCTGTATGCACTATGAGTTCTCCTCACTCCTTTAGAGGTAGCTATTCTTTCGATGATCACATTGCTGAATCGGAGGTCTTAAGCCGCAGTCAGATGTCTTCCCACCCCCGGATGCTAAAACGGCAGCCAGCTATTGAGCTACCGTTCGGAATGGAGTACAGCTCAGAAGAGGTTGGCGCAGCAGGCAAGGAAAGCTTTTCCAGACTTCCAGAAGAACAAGAGACCAAGGAGAGTGAGTTGACCAAAAAGTCAAGGAAGGGCACCAAAACAAAAGGATTTATGTATGAGTGCAACATCTGTGGTGCTCGGTACAAGAAAAGAGATAATTATGAAGCCCACAAGACGTACTATTGTTCAGAACTTCAGATCTCCAAACCTCATTCTTCCAGTTCATATACTTTGTCCGAAATGGAGAAAGGGTTGATGGAATCTGATCCAGGGCCACAAGTGATGCATTACAAGCTGGGAACTAGTTTAGAACTGACTCCACTGAGGAAGAGGCGGAAAGAAAAGAGTCTTGGTGATGATGAAGATCCACCAGCTTTTGAGTTGACTGAACCATCCTTTTCTAGAAGTGGACCAGCCACTCAGTTTATTGGGTTGAAATCCAGTGATGTGGCCTTGAACCTCACTTCCAAGTCTGTGAAGCCAGCAGTGGATCCCACTCAATCTGTGCCTCTTTCCGATGTTAGTACAAGTTTTCATCCTAGAACTGCAAATCCCCCATTTATTCCAGAAGGCAAAGAGAGGAGAACAACCTCAAAGGAGATCTCTGTCATCCAACATACGAGTTCCTTTGAGAAGTCCGATTCCATAGAACAGCAGAGTAGCTTAGAAGGAGAAGAAAAGCTACTCTTGCCTTATGCCTCCCAACCAGAGGTCCAACTTGGCCGACCAACTCACTCCCTTCAGCCAAAGCTTGTGCGTCAACCTAATATTCAAGTCCCTGAGATTCTGGTCACTGAAGAACCCGATCGGCCAGAAATGGAACCAGAACCTCCACCAAAAGAGCCAGAAAAGATGGAGACATTTCAGTGGCCACAGAGAAGCCAGTCTCTCTCCCAACTTCCTGCAGAGAAATTGCCACCCAAAAAGAAGAGGCTACGGCTAGCAGAAATGGCCCAGTCTTCTGGAGAATCCAGTTTTGAGTCCATCAGAAGCCCAAGTCAGGAAAGCAGCATCTCCCACGCTTCTAGTCACTCAGCTTCTTTTGAGCGAGAGGAAACTGTTTCTCAGTCCTCTGAATCCCATGGTAAACCTCTTGGCCTTGGCCTTGGCCCCCACATGTTAACAGTACCGAGTTCCCATCTCCATCACCATCACCATCATTCCCGAGAAATGAGGAGGTCTGCTTCTGAACAGACGCCCAATGTCTCACATTCCTCTCCAATGTCGGAGATTCGCAGCAAATCATTTGACTATGGGAGCTTGTCGTCGTCTCCTTCTACGTCCCAAACTCCAACCACAACAACAGCTCCACCGGAGAGGAGAAAGTGCTTTTTGGTCCGGCAGGCATCTCTCACCAGGCATCCAGAGCATGAGCCAGACTCTGCCTCCAAAGGAGCCGCTGAGGCAGAGGAATCCGTGCAACCTTCAACTCAATCTCCTGCTGCAAGCTTGCCACATCAACAGCTGCCTTCCTCCTCTTCTTCCTCTTCTTTCTCTTCTCACAGAGGGTACCCAGCTGACAAGGATCAGCCAAAAGACTGTCCCGAGTCCTCGTGTACATATCCCTACACTGAAGCTCTGCAAGTGGTCCATCCGCCTGTCCCCCATTTAACCCTCCATGAAAAACAGTATATGGGCCCACAAATCTCTCTTTTACCATTCCAGCACCTTTTGCCACCTCTGGAGCATTCAGTTGAGCTTTTCTCCACTCAGACCATGGCAGACATCTTCTCCACTCAATATTCCATCCCTCACGTCCCTCATTCCTTATTTCAGAGTGCGGCACTTCCTCTCCAAGAAGCTTTGCTGCATCCAGGCCAGTTATACATTGCCCCTCCGCTGCTGTCGCACCCAGCTGATATCGTAATCAGGCAGAGCCCATCAATCTTGCCCTTGCATTACCCAGGATCCTCGCCGCTCCCTTCTGCGTTGTTTCTGCCTCTTCAGTCGCAGCTTGCTCTCCAGCTGCCAAGCGACATTGGTGCCCATTTGCCCCATCTCAAATCCAGCCTCTCTCCTGAAATCGGAAGCCGTACCTTCTCCCCATCTATAGATTATGGCACCGAGAGCCGATTGCATATTTTAACTCGGCCAAGTAGCCCCTCTGCCTCTATCTCCATTTCTCAGTTGGTGGTACCCGCCTGTTCGGAGCCCGTGGTATCTCTGGTTGTCCCGGTTCGCATTCAGGCGAACATGCCATCCTACGGAAGCGCAATGTATACCACTCTTTCCCAAATCTTAGTCACTCAGTCCCACTGTAGCGCCTCTTCAATCCTGCTGCCAAAATTTGAGGACTATCAGACCAAGGGTACTCTGGTCTGCACTGCTAATGTTCACAGTGTTGGTCTTGATTTGGCCCAAATGATCACAGAGGAGCAGAAGACCTTGATCCGCAGTCCGTACCTGCGGCTGCCATTTTCTCTATCGGAAAGGAAAGGCTACTTTCCCCTGGGCCCCATGTCTGAAAGTGTCTTGGATCTCGAAGGGAGCCCATCCAATGCTGGAGGAAGCAAGAGGATGCTTTCTCCAGCTGGCAGTTTGGAGCTCACCATGGAAACACAGCAGCAGAAACGGGTGAAGGAAGAAGAAGAGTTCTCCGAGACAGAAGAGAAGCTGGAAATAGTGATGACATCCAATACAATAGAGGAAGGGAAAAAACGTGAACAGACAGCAGCCAAGACAGAAACACTCCCTGATATATTGTCTGAACAGTCAGAATCCCCCAAAGGCCAGGCTGCCTTAAACCTGGTCTTGCCACAATCTGAGGACTCCAGCTTTGATGTTCGAAAGGAATGTAAGCAGCCAGCGGGAAAGAAGCCTGAGAGCAAGCACTTTCCCGAGAAAGTGAAGAAGGAGGATTTGAAAGAACCAGCAGAAGCCTTGGTGGCAAGTCCTCCGAGCTCAGCATGTTCCTCAGAGGTTGCTCAAAGCTCCAAGAAGTCTCAGGACAGTACGGACGCTAAGAAGGTACTTCTGTTCCCCAGTCTCCACACAACTACTAATGTCAGTTGGTGCTATTTAAATTACACAAAACCAAATCACAGCCAGCAAGTTGACCACAGTTCCTCGGTGTATGCCAGCTGGTGCATTAGTCTGTATAATCCCAACCTCCCCGGTATATCTACTAAAGCCGCCCTGTCACTCCTACGCTCCAAGCAAAAGGTGAGCAAAGAAACCTACACCATGGCTACTGCTCCACGTCCAGAGACAGGGAGGCTTGTACCCTCAAGTTCCAGGAACCCCAAAATGTCAGAGGTAAGGAAAATCACTTTTTCCTTTGGCCCTCATCTGTTTGTTTAAGGATTGGATAGCGTTGCTGCCAGGCTTCAAAGAACTGGCTGAGCATGTTATCCAGCTGAGTTGGGTCATGGCTCCCAGAACTGGCTCCCAAAAGCAATGCTGGCTAGAGGTTCTGGAGGCTCTCAGCCCAATTTATTTGGAAGACGCCAGGTTGGAGAAAATTGCTCTCAAACCCCAACTCCGTTGCTTAAAATAAGCTGGTGTCAAACTAGTTAAAGACAACACACTTGTGTGTATTGGGTTCTCCAACAGAGTTGCTTTCTTCTGTCATTCCCCAGTCTGGTGCCTTTGAATATGTTGGAGTTGCAACTTTCAGACTTACCAATGATTAGGAAACATCCACAGGAGTAAAGTCAACAGTTTTGAAAGGTTCTGCTTTGAGGAAGGCCGGCCTCATCCATTTTATGGCCTTATCATGTGCAGCCAGCCCAAGGGAGGGGCTGCTGATGCACCTCCTCATTGGCTTTGCTGCACAGATCAAATTGTAGGCTCGATCCGTGCCATGGAAATTGCATTAAATGCCTTGCTTCCTAATGAACACCACAGTGCTGAGACATTTGTATGCTGTCTATTCCCAACACTCTGAGTGACCAGTGTGTGGAAGCATCCTCTGTGTAAGTTGCTAGATTTCAGCTAGTGAGTTTTACTATTCCACACAACAAAATTGGTAGAAATAGATAAGTTAATGTATCTCCCAGTTCAGAGAAAAATGTATGCAGCTGCTCCTTAAGTCAGTTAAATGCATTTATTGAGAGGTCTATGACACTTCACCATGGCCAACTCTCCATGGTCAACTTGCTGTGGCCAACTCACTGCAGGGCAACTAACCATGGCCAACTCGTTGCAGGACAATAGCAATAGCAATAGCACTTGGACTTATATACCGCTTCACAGTGCTTTACAGCCCTCTCTAAGCGGTTTACAGAGTCAGCATATTGCCCCCAACAATCTGGGTCCTCATTTTACCCACCTCGGAAGGATGGAAGGCTGAGTCAACCTTGAGCCGGTGAGATTTGAACTGCTGAACTGCTGGCAACAGGCAGTCAGCAGAAGTAGCCTGCAGTACTGCAATCTAACCACTGCGCCACCACGGCTCACAAGAGTTACACTAATATCAGAGAAATGGTGGAATGGAATCATTAAAGGGTGCAAAAGGAGGGACAAAATGAAATGCAAATGACAAAAATTAAAATAATTTTTATTTACTTTAAATAATTAAATTGAATTGTTCAATTGTCCTGTGGCGAGTTGTCCCGCAGCGAGTTGGCGATGGTGAGTTGGCCACAGCGAGTTGTCGTGTTCCGTTTATTGGGAGGCAAGGTATCACACAGTGGTCTTGGGAATAGTTGGTAAAACAAGTCATAGAAGACTCCCTAAAACTGGCGCTGCAAGTAAATGGCAACTTATACAAAATGAGCATGGACACTTTTCAGAAAGCTTTACTGTTCTTGTGTAGTATGTAAAATCAGTTACATGTTTTAGCAGTTAAATCGATTCAAAGCCAGACAGATCATTGATTGAAACTACCTTGAAGTGGCTGAGGGCTCCACTAAAAAGTGAAATCATGCAAAGAACAATGAACAACAACAAAAAAAACCACACGGTTATAGGGGGAGTTTGGCCCTGAAATTAGTCATGTCTGATCAAACTTGGAAATTATTATAGTTTTGTTCTTCGGGCAGGGGGATTCACTACATTTGTCTGGAACGTGGCAAACTTTGGCGATGAGCCTTGGAAGGCTGCTAAATTAAAATGACTGAATGTTGCTGTGGTTTCTGTCAAAAGAAGTAGAAGTAAAAAAGTATGGTGCTTTACATTATTTTATGTATACAACTCTTAGTCATCCTTAGGAAAGAGCAGATCGTTTTAACATTATAATATTTTCATTGCACATCTCATCACAGGAGCTTGGTGTGACTTTTATGGTCTTAAAAATGCTTTGAGGTATGATGATGGAGTCTGGCTCCAAGACTGCATGTTGCTTAGCAGAGGAGTAAGCGTAACATTTTACAGAGTTGTATGAAAATCATAGCATCTCATGTTTACCCTGGAGAAAAGCTTTAGTGTTTTGGGCTGAAGACAACACGAAGCAGTCAGCCCTGAGATGAAAAGGAGGCTGCATACTCAGAAACACCTGCAGGGTCAAAGAAGGTGCCTTTTGGCATAATGTTGGGGTGATTGTCAAGTCAGACTGCTTAACTTGAAAGCAGACTTGAAAAAATTTTTTTAGATGAAAACCAGATTCATGTTTTGGAAAGTAGTTCCAGCCACATAACCTCCTTCCTCCTCCGTCCTGTTAAAACAATTACTGAACTGACTGCAGAGATTCTTTGGCACAGGTTGCGTGTTTGTTCTTCTTCTTCTTTTTTTTTTTTTTTTTGCCTTCTCATTGCCTGGTTATATGATAATGGATGGAATGGAGCATCACACCAGACTTTTTGGTAGCACAATGGGACTTTGCACTCCCATGTGCCTTCCTCGCCCAAACCACTTCTCATTCCTAGCAGAACTCCAAAATCCATTCTGGCGACTGAGGGATCCTCTGGAGTAGATTTTAAGGGCCCGCAGAAGAAAGCTCTGAAAAGAGAGACAAGCTTGCTCCTTTATTCCCATAGAGAAATCCTATCCAATAAAAAACATATAACTGGGCTCTGTCCATTCTTAAGAGCTGGAATACGCTGCTGCTGAGGATTTAGTCCCAAATCCATAGATGAGGGCTAATTAATTCCAGGAATGTTGTTCATGAGATTTCAAATTACTTTTATATGTGGTTGAGCTTTCAGAATAGAACAGAATAGAATAGAGTAGAGTAGAGTAGAGTAGAGTAGAGGCATGCCCACGAAGCGCGGCCATGCGGCATGAGAGGAAGCGAACTGGCAGTGAGGTAAGTTAGAACCCACCCCTGCCCTACACCACTTCAGACAAATGGTTATCCAATCTCTTCTTAAAAACTTCCAGTGCTGGAGAATTCACAACTTCTGGAGGCAAGTTGTTATACTGATTAATTGTTCTAACTGTCAGGAAATTTCTCCTTAGCTCTAGGTTGCTTCTCTCCTTGATTAGTTTCCACCCATTGCTTCTTGGCAAAACATGAATAATTGTCCTGTCTCATCTAGTAATACTAGACTTTTCCTTTTTATTATCTATTTTATTTTATGATTGGTATTTCTATGCTCTAGGATGGATCATCCAAAACATTTAGCAGAGATGGACATCCTGTGTCCTTTTAGAACAGCGGTGGGGAACCATGGCCCTTTTATGACTTGTGGACTTCAACTCCCAGAATTTTTAAGCCCGGAATTCCTGAGCTCAGGAGTTCTGGGAATTGAAGCCCACAAGTCATAAAAGGGTCATGGTTCCCCACCCCTGGTTTAGAAATTGATGAAACACAACTGACAGCAACCCACGATGTAACCAATAGTTGGAACCCTGGGAATACAGCTCAAAGTGCAGTTATGGCACAACCTATTCTCTACTCATTGCACTTCCGTTTCACTGAAAGACACTAAGACACTTAAAGTCACCTTAAAAAGAGAAGGTACCAAATTTGATTTCACTGCAGCCCATGCCACAAATAGCCGCCAACTCTTTACTTCCCAGGAAGAGATTGAAGCAAGGTGTTTGTGACCATCCCTCCTCCCCCTCCTCTTCCCCTTTTTAATAAAAAAAAAACAATAATAAACTACTTTGATTTTTTGGGGAGATAGGTCCATCTGCCCTCACTCCTTCCCAATGAAGGCCAGAAAGATGCAATGCAAACCAATAAGGAAAGGGATAAAAGAGGAAAAACTGAAGATGACATTCCTGTAACCAAGCGAGGAGAACCAACCAGGATCAAGATCTTTGAAGGAGGGTGAGTATTTGTGTTGTTCTCATATTCCATAGTGTTTGATGGATGGGAAGCTTTGATTCTAAAAACAACTCTTAGGGGAAAATGCCATGGTGTCCCTTATTAGCTCCAGTTAGGCTTAGTTTTTTTTTACTCTTTCCTCTCTCTTTCTCTCATCACCATTATGGTTCTGGGCTCTAGCAACTCGTAAACCAGGTGAGTAGCTTCATGTTTCAAGAGAGCTGTAGATAGTAGACATGTTTCTCATTTTCTGAAATTTTACCTGAACAGTAATAGAAGACTTGATTGGAGCTGGATTATCTGACTTTTTTTTCAGAAGATTTGAGTTGGGTTGAGTTGTTTCAAACATCTCAATAGGTTGGATAAGAGATTGATGCTAGAAAGATATATCACATGTGCTCACCTCAGTTTCACCTATGGCTGACTGTCCAAAATAATGTATGTACAATCTTGTGCAAATGTGTCTGTTGCTTATTTGTGTATAATATTGTACATGTAGTACAGATAGTCCTTGACCTACGACCACCATGGAGCCCAAAATTTATGTTGTGCTAAGTGAGACATTTGTTAAGAGAGTTTTGCCTGATTTTATGTCGTTTCTTGCCACGGTTGTTAAGTCAATCACTGCAGTTGTTAAGTCAGTAACACTGTTGTTAAGTGAATCTGGCTTCCCCATTGACTTTGCTTGCCAGAGGGTCCCAAAAGGGGATCAGGTGACTCCAGGACACTGCAACTGTCATAAACATGAATCAGTTGCCAAACATCTGAATGTTGATCCTGTGAGCCATGAAGATGCTACAACGCTCTTAAGTGTGAAAAACAGTCATAAGTCACATTTTTTCAGTGCCGTTGTAAGCTTTGAATGTCACTAAATGAACTGTTGTAAGTCGAAGACTACTTGTAGTCCAATTTCTAGCCGTGGCCTTCTTCCCATAGATATAGATTTTTTTTTCCTGTGCTTAGATCTGATGCTCTAGATTGGAGTGTTTAATGTTGAAATGGAACCTACTTTAATTTGAATGTTATTTATTTTATCTGTTGCAGCCATATAATTGGAACTATAGAGAGTTGGTGTTCAAATGATGAGGAGAAGAAAATAACAGGGTGCCCTTAAGGAAGTTTATAAACCTTCTTGCCAGTTTAGCTAAATTGAAGATCTGCCTATTATTTTTCAAACCCAGAAAACCTCCCCCACTTTCCCCAAAATGCTTAGAAGAGACATGAGTTGGGCGATTGTTCAACCTGTAGAAGACTATCCGTGTAGTTCTGGAATTAGCGCTGCAGTAGGTGACTTGATCCAACTGAGCGCAGACAAAAAGTAACTGGACTTTTCTTGAAGTCATTTTGCTTCTCATCTAAGAAGCTTCTTTAGTTCTGAACTGAAGATGCTTCTTGGATGAGAAGCGAAACATCTTCAAGAAAAAAAAACCCAAAGAAAGTCCAGTTGCCTTTTGAAAAGCACCTTTGGGACAACCGTGACCTGGATGACTGAGAATCTCCATAGATATTGCGTGCAGACATATTTTGTGTTTGTGTGTATGTGCATATAGTGTGTTTGTATGTATGTACCAGGGGTGAAATTCAGGGGTGAACTGTGAATTTTTTCCCTACCAGTTCTGTGGGCGTGACTTATTTTGTGGGCGTGGCTTGGAGGTCAGGTGGGTGTGGCTTCAGGTGGGCGTGGTCATGTGGTCATGTGACTGGGTGGGCATGGCCATGTGGTCATGTGACTGGGTGGATGCGGCCAATTTAGCAGTCCATTTTGCCAGGGAGCAGGGGATTGGACTAGATGACCTCTGAGATCCCTTCTAGCCTTTGCTGTGCTGTTTCAAAGCATCCTCTGAAGCTGTGTCTAGTGCCAGCCAGGTTTGTGGTCGGTCCTCCCTTCCTGCCCCGCCCCCCCCCTTTTTTTTTTTTTTT
>QLTV01001458.1:2722958-2738784 GCA_003457575.1 Thermophis baileyi | reverse complement strand
GGGTATGTCTAGTCTAGTGAAAAGAAGGACTAGGGGTGACATGACAGCAGCATTCCAATATGTGAGGGGCTGTCACAAAGAAGAGGGAGTCAACCTATTTTCCAAAGCACCTGAGGATAGGACAAGAAGCAATGGGTGGAAACTAATCAAGGAGAGAAGCAACCTAGAATTAAGGAGAAATTTCCTGGCAGTGAGAACAATTAATCAGTGGAACAACTTGCCTCCAGAAGTTGTGGGTGCTCCAACACTGGAGGTTTTAAAGAAGAAATTGGACAACCATTTGTCTGAAATTGTATTGGGTTTCCTGCTTGAACAGAGGGTTGGACTAGAAGACCTCTAAGGTCCCTTCCAACTTTGTTATTCTGTTGAAATGTTATCAGTTTGCAACTGGTTTCTTGTATGATTTGGCTTCTTATTGTAACTAGTAATTGCCAGCTACCTACATAGATTATATTTTTAATTCCCAGAACATACCTGAATTGTTCTGCACTAAAAGTCATGAATTCAATCATTTTGTTTGTTGGTTTGCTTACTTGGGTAGGGAACATTTCTGAGCACATATGTTTTAACAGGTAGGTAAAATTTCCTGTCTTAGCTGGGAAACAAATCACAACTTCGCAAACCACTATTCACATGTCTAACAGAATATTATAGTTTGTCTAGCTCTGGAAAGAAGCAAATTTATTGTAAACTTTCCACATGAAGAGTGAATTCAACTAAAATACTGATTACAAATACGGCTTGACGAAGTAGCAGAACTGGTGCATTGGAATATCTTCAAGACATACCGTTGGTCTCCAAGCCAAAACTGGTGGGACCACAAAATAAACTATATAATAGAAAACTAAGCCAAAGTATTCTAGGCTTTAGAATTCAAACAGACAAGCATCTGCCACAGAACAGTCCAGATTTAACAATTGTTGATAAAGAAATGACTCGGTAGGTGGATAAAAATGCCAAATCCAGTCTAAATATCTGCTGGCTGTGTGACCAACTAATCATAATATTAAAAGAGTGAATTGAACTCTGAACCCACAGTCTGCTTCAATCTCAGAAGTCTGGGAGCAGAGATAAGGCTTAAAAAAAACCTTGAAGAAGAACCGGGTCTTAGCAAATAACAAGAAAACAAGGTCAGTGTTGTCTAAACTTGGTGGTTCCAAAGAAATAAAATCCAACTCCAGAAACAGTGGACATACAGGCTGGAGACACTTAGGAGTTGAAGTTCCAGACATCTGCAGTTTATTGAAGTCAGGAAGCACTGCTCTAATTGTTCTGCTTCTTTGACTTTCCACTCCTCCTTTCACAGCTGGTGCAAAATCATGACTGCTGGGTTAACTTCTCCACCGTAGGCAGTAATGTGGCTTGTTAGATTTCTTTTGGACTAGACTTTGTAAATAATGATTTATCGCTCGGCAGGTATATGAACCTGCTTATTGTGGCTTATCTAACAAACAAGCAAGACTTAGCAATTCCACACACTGTATGGGATAAGAAGGGAAGACTTGCTAACCGGGAACCGGTGTTGTTTCCTTCCTTGGCAGAGAATACATTTTACCTTTTGGGGAAGGGTTAGGGTTAGGGATGCGGTGCCTCGGTGGCTAAGACGCTGAGCTTGTCGATCAGAAAGGTCGGCAGTTCGGCGGTTCGAATCCCTAGTGCTGCGTAACGGAGTGAGCTCCCGTTACTTGTCCCAGCTTCTGCCAACCTAGCAGTTCGAAAGCATGTAAAAATGCAAGTAGAAAAATAGGGACCACCTTGGTGGGAAGGTAACAGCGTTCCGTGCGTCTTCGGTGTTTAGTCATGCCGGCCACATGACCACAGAGACATCTTCGGACAGCACTGGCTCTTCGGCTTTGAAACGGAGATGAGCACCGCCCCCTAGAGTTGGGAACGACTAACACATATGTGCGAGGGGAACCTTTACCTTTACCTAGGGTTAGGGTTAGGGAAATGGTATTGGGTTTCCTGCTTGAACAGAGGGTTGGACTAGAAGACTTCCAAGGTCCCTTCCAACTTTGTTATTCTGTTAAAATGTTGTCAGCTTGTAATTGGCTTCTTGTATGTATTTTACCTTTTGGGGAAAGGGCATGAGAAGGGCTGTTCGGTTTTCTGTACTAGATTGTAAAAAATAAGGATATGAGGAAATTTATTTTATTTATTCATTTAGAAAATTTAGAAATTAATATATTTAGAAAATTTATATGGTCACCTACTTGCACGTGGGAACTCAAGGTGGATTACACAATATAAAAGAAATAAAAATAATAAAAAATGAAAATAATAAAATAATAACCCCCAACCTCCTAGGGTATAATCAGGGTGGATGATCTGCTTAAGACAGGCTGGTTGTCTTGTCTTGATTCTTTATTTTCTGTGTTTTATGCTAAATATACTTATTTTTGTTTCTAGACAAATACATGTTCGTCTTGGCTAAAAAACTGAAGGTATTCCAAATTCAAAAATTTTGAGCCTAAAAAATTGCACAATCCTAGATGTCAAATGGGAATTTGAATTACTGAGGATACGACTCTGTCCTATTTAAAATGTTTGGAAAGATGGTACACTTAAAAAAAGAAATCTATTATATTAAAAAATGCAAAGTAAAAAAAAATCCTATCTGAAATACACAAAGGGGGGGGGATTGAGGGACAGGAAACAAATGTTTAAAAACTCCCCAACAAAAAGAAAATCTTACAAAACCTGAACTAAACTAAAAACTCATAAACAAAAAACCACATAAAACTACTTTATTTCTAATCCTAAATATTTAAAAGGCCATTAAGACTTAATACATATTTCACCTATCCAATCATCCATTCATTCCTTCTCAGGCTATTAAAATAATACAATTTTCTTACATTTCATCATTTTGATTCCATTTTAAAGAATGAATTAAACCTAAACCACATGGAATTGTATTGTCTAGCCTAGTCTTTTCTTTGGTACAAAGCTAATTCTACGGCTGAGAGCTGACAGATGTTAAATGAATTTTTAGAGTCTGGGAGACCAGCATATTTCCATGAGTACATAATCACCATTTTTTTTGCAGCTGTCCATTCTTGATGTATCTGGTTCTTCTTAGACTAAAATGTTTCAAATTTGGGTGATATAGTTTAACAAAACATTAACATTGTTAACCCCTAATTGCTTTCCACACACCTGGCTTAAATAGCAACAATATTTAAGTGGTAATAATTACAAATTAACCAAATTCCTGCTGTAATTAAAACCAAGAACATGCAAGGGTACTAAATGGTAATTCTCAAACTGAGCCCACAGTGGCAAATACTCAGTACTATTTCAGTCCTAGTACATGATCGAGGTTAACAAAGAAACCTGATATTGTTAAAAAATAAAATAAAACCCACACTAGTTGTAAGAGAAACTTAAGAAGGAAATCCTAGATATGAAACCAGAATTATTTTTATTAGGAATACTAACAGGGAAATATGATAAAAAAAAAACCACAATATTTAATTTTACATATTACAACAGCAGCGAGAATAATATATGCACAAAATTGGAAGAATAATAATATTCCATCAGAGGAAAACGTGATAAGGAAAGTTTTAGAGTGTGCAGAGTTGGATAGACTCACAAAAGAAATAAAAGATAAAGCAGAAATAGAGTATTATACAGTATGGAATGAATGGTACAAATGGTTAGAGCAGCGGTTCTCAACCTGTGGGTCGCGATCCATTTGGGGGTCGAATGACGCTTTCACAGGGGTTGCCTAAGCGCGTGCTAGCCCGCCATCTTGGTGCCATGCCCCCTTTGTCACCTCATCGCTTCTCGCCTGGCAACGCGCACACGGGTGGGGGTCGCGGCGGCGGGGCGGGGGTCGCGGCATTAGGAAGGTTGAGAACCACTGGGTTAGAGGATAGGTATAAAGGTTAAGGAAAGATTAAATGGAGAAGATATAGGAGTTAGAAATTAGTAACAAATCTGTATAAATGGGAATGACATACAATGAATGACTGTAATCAGAGGTGGGTTGCTACCGGTTCAGACCGGTTCGCCCAAACCGGTAGCGACCCGCTGGTGACGTCACGATGATGTCACTGATCCGGTTCGATCGGTGCCGATCTGTGGGTGCCGCCATCTTTTTTTGAAATTTTTTTGAATTTTTTTTGAATTTTTTTTATTTTTTTTTCTTCTGCACATGCGCAGAAGCCAAGTTTCCGGCACTGCGCATGCGTCGCCATCTTGTTTTCAGCTTTTTAAATTTTTTATAATTTTTTTTTTACTGCGCATGGCCACACAGTGCAGGAGGAAGCGAACCGGCAGCGAGGTAAGTTAGAACCCACACCTGACTGTAATTTAGTATATTAATATAGTGATATGTACAAAAGATAATGGAACCATATGTATATATAAAAGTAAATTGAAGAAAGGGGAAAAAATGGATATATTATGGATGTACACCGATGTGGAAATGTTGTAAAGAAGAAAATTGTCAAAAAAAAATTTTTTTTTTTTAAACTGTTTAATAAAAGTTATTTTTAAAAAAATAAGAAGGAAATCCTAGACTCCTTCCTCAAAATCTGGCCATTAATTTATCAATATATTTAATAAGTCCTTGACTTACGACTGTAATGTAGCCTAATGTTCATTACAGTCGCAAGTACTGACAGTCATTGTCAGATGGCCTCGCTTAACAACTTCCACTCCCTGCTCTCCCTGATGTGGCTGTTAAACCAATGTGCAGGTTCTTAAGTGAAGCATGGGGTGCCTCAGGGATTGAAGAGGCCCTGGGAGGCTAGTGCAGGACCAGGGCCACCTGCCCCGGGACTCCCAAGGCTTCCCCCGCCCCTGAGGCACCCCGTGTTCCACTTCCTACTCTTTGGGGGTCCCCTCGGGCCTCAGCCCACTTCCCACCCAGCCACCTAAGGGAACTTAAAGCCAGGCAGCAGATACTACCGGCACACAGGGGCTGCTTCATGGCAACCTCGTGCTACTCTGCAAGCGCAGGAATGGGCAGTTAATTTTCCCAAGGGGCCACATGAAAAACTGAGATGGTTTTGTAGGGCTGCTGCTGCTGCTGCCCCCTGACCCCTGCTGATGTCCCTGTCAACTCCCTGCCCCCCGTCCTCTGCTGCTGACCCCGTGGGCCAGAGAGGGACAGCCGAAGGGCCCTATGGGGCCCATGGCCTTTAAAATGTCCAGGTGAGTGCAAGCAGTAAGCCTCGGTGGCGCAGTGGTTAGAGTGCAGTACTGCAGGCTACTTCTGCTGACTGCCGGCTGCCTGCAATTTGGCAGTTCGAATCTCACCAGGCTCAAGGTTGACTCAGCCTTCCATCCTTCCGAGGTGAGTAAAATGAGGACCCAAATTGTTGGGGGAAATATGCTGACTCTGTAAACCGCTTAGAGAGGGCTGCAAAGCACTGTGAAGCGGTATATAAGTCTAAGTGCTATTGCTATTGTCATGAGCCTGTAAGGGGCTCCATTTTTAAGGAGACTCCACAGACCAATGGAGCCCCCTTAGAGAGCGGGAACCAGATCAAAGCTTGCAGGGGCTTGGCGGGATGAGTGGGAGTTAGGCGGGAGGGTCTGCTGCAGCAGTCTTGCGTTCAGTTGTAAGGGTGAACACTCGGTTAAAGCTGCGGCTGTAATTTTGAAACCAGGTTGTGAGTATCTTCTGGGGAGTCTATCATAACTTTGAATAATCGTTAAGCAATAGTCGTAAGCTGAGGGCTACCTGTATTGGTGTAAAATCCATGAAATTTATTCTTTCCCACAAACTTTGGGCTGTTTTTAATCCACCATGTAATACCCTGTTTCATCTGAAATATTCTTGTGCTCTAAACTGGATAATTTCCTGGGGATTCTTGCTTGTAGAAATCAAGTTGAATTTTTGCCTATTTGCGTACTTTACTCTCTACTTGATAGCTCTGTTCCAAACACGGTTCACCCAATTAATCCCTAGCCTTACACCTGTAGAATTCAGATGGGTTAGCTAGGTATATGTTATATCACCTTATATATGGGGTCAGCTTTAGCTAGTCAGTTAATGGATGTCCCCATAACGTATTAACTTCTCCCTGGCTCAGTTAAGTATGTTGTTGGAACAGGGACAAGTTGAGACAGGATTGACTCAAAGGCACATGCATACATGGAATAGAGCCAGTTACACTCTAGTAAGTTGTGAGCCCAAGTATTGACCTCTTATGCTTGCTCAATGAGCATGGTGGTGCAGTGGTTAGAATGCAGTACTGCAGGCTAATTTTGCCCACTGCCAGGAGTTCGATCCTCATCAGCTCAAGATTGACTCAGCCTTCCATCCTTCTAAGGTCAGTAAAATGAGGACCCAGGTTGTTAGGGGCAATATGCTGACTCTGTAAACCACTTAGAGAGGGCTGTAAAGCACTGTGAAGCGGTATATATGGTAAGTCTTAAGTGTTATTGCTATTGCTATGCCCTGGTTGAGTGTGGCTTCTAATGCTGTTGAGTTGAGAGGGAGTTTGTTCTTTAGAAATACTCAGAAATGAGTTTCTGAGCCACTCGCTTGTTATTTGATGCAAAATACTCAAAAGTTGTCTCAGTGGGAAGAAGAGAGATGTGGCAACTGCTGGAGCTTGGCTTTTTTTCTGGGTGACGTTATGTAACATCTTGTGTCTTAGCAACAATGGTAAAATATCTGCTAATTCCCAAGCATTCCTGTTCCTGTGGGTGACAGCTATTTGTCTATCTCTGCCAGATCAAAAATGTTAGGATTATGCAACTAGTCAGCTCTGTGTAACCACACTTCTTAGTGCCTGGGTCATCGGAGCTGCTGAAAAACAGTTAACACAAAGGGTCACATCCGGATTATAAATCTGTAGTGCCATCCAGAGCTTCATTTGTATGGTTTCTGTCTAAAATGCAGATGGTTCTGTTAAGGCAAATCCATTCTGACAACAGCTTTTCATTATAGGATGTAAAAAAAAAAAAGATTTGGAAGAAGACTAGCAGTCCTTTGTACTGCTTTTTCATAAGAGACTTTGTCTATTATGCATTTTTCTCTGAGATTCTAGTAACAACCTGGCTTTCTATTTTACTACCATACTCACCTTGGATTGCTTTATCATCCCCACTGCCTACATTTGAGGGCATCTGGAAGCAGCAGAGACACCAACCAACTTCTCCTAAGTTCAGTTCAGAAAGGAATCTGAAAATTGCCACACATTTTGGGGAAGAAACCCTGAGCTTGGTTCAGGAGGAGTTGGTACTTTGCGATGAGTCTGCTTAACCAACTTGCTCAGACTGAGGGAAGCTGCTTGGATGAGTCGCCAAACATCTCAAATTAACAAAAATAAGTCCAGTTGCCATGACTCAGTTTTCAGACAACTCTACCTGGATGACTGAGAACCTTCATCGACCTATTCAGAAAGGAATGTTCTTATAGATGCATTTCAGATGAGTTTTCTTCTTCTTGAGTTGGCATTTGTTATGATTTAATCTGTTTATGGCTCAACAGGTGGCAGCATCTGACCAACATTATTTGAGCTCAAGAGTTAAACAGGGTCAGGCCTGTCTTTTATTTATTTTTTATTTATTTATTTTGTCAAGTACGTGTTTGATAATATACATAAGTATAACATTATTTGAATACATAAGATGGGTACAAATAAAAGGGAACATTAGGACAGGGACGGTAGGCACGCTGGTGCGCTTATGCACACCCCTTACTGACCTCTTAGGAATGGGGTGAGGTCAACAGTAGACAGTCTAAGGTTAAAATTTTGGGGATTTGGGGGTGAAACCACAGAGTCAGGTAGTGAGTTCCAAGCATTGACCACTCTGTTGCTGAAGTCGTATTTCCTGCAATCGAGTTTGGAGTGGTTCACTTTGAGTTTGTATCTGTTGTGTGCTCGTGGTAAAATATCTCTGGACCCTCTCTATTGTATTAATGTCTGATATGCAGTGTGGGTTCCAGACAGATGAGCTGTGTTCAAGGATTGGTCTGGCAAATGTCTTAAAGGTTGTTTTTTTCCAAAAGGCAACTGGACTTTGTTTTTCCTTGAAGATGTTTCACTTCTCATCCAAGAAGCTTCTTGGGTTCTGACTGAAGAACTGAAGAAGCTTCTTGGATGAGAAGCAAAACATCTTCAAAGAAAGCAAAGTCCAGTTGCCTTTTGAAAAAGCACCTTTGGGACAACTATGACCTGGATGACTGAGAATCTCTATAGACAGTGTCACGCCTGGTTAATACATGGATAGTACATGCCCAGAGAATTCTGATGGCATGATAAGCTAGACTGGAAAGTTGGAAAACTCATCCAGCTGAAAGAAATAGTAACCTACCTTCATAATCTCCAGAAATTAAACACTAAAACATCTCCTTTATCTTTTATTATCTATTTTATTCTTAACAATTTCCCTGTCGCTATTATGTATACTGACAATAAGCAGTGCAAAGCATTCTTAGGTTAAAAATAGTTTAAGCAGAAGAATGTTGCAGACAGTCTTGTTTGATAGGGGGAAATCCTAGCAGTTCGAATTTCCCAGCATTGGACAAACAACATAGAAGGACCAGATTTTGTTTACTGTATCTAAAGCTCTGGGCAAATCAGAGGTTATCACTTGATGCATAAAATGTCATAAGGAGGACATCATTTTTGACCTAATCTATTTTGCAAGATTGTTGTGAATATATCAAGTTGGGACAAGGAACATTCATGTCAGTTTTGGAGAAGGAGGAGGAGGAAGAGGAGGAGGAGGAGGAGATGATGATGATGATGAAGGAGATGATGATGTTGATGATGATGGAGGAGGAGGAGGAGATGATGATGATGATGGAGGAGGAGGAGATGATGTTGATGATGGAGGAGATGATGATGATGATGATGATGGAGGAGGAGGAAGAGGAGGAGATATATCTACAACAGGCAAGTTCTCTTGGGCCAAATTCTTTGAAATCTGTTGCTTCTTTATGAGAAACAATTTCTTTTCATTGCTTTGCTCTTGGCTTCCGTTTTCCATCGCTCAGTAGGCAAGCTTCCAAAAGTCAATTTCATAGCTCCAGTAAGATTTGGATAGAAAGCTGGCCAGACCCCCAAAGATGTAATTCCCCCCCCCACCCATAACTAACCTGGGAATCATTCTTTTCTCAATGCTCATTCAGCAACCCTGTCCTTTTGGTGTGTATTTAAGGTCTGGAAGGGATTCCTTTCCTGTTTTGTCAAGTTTCCCAGCTGTTTGTGGCTCCAATCTTGCATGTGGGTGTAATGCAGCATCTGGGAACAGACAGTTTGGCAAAATTCCCTGACCCTGGGTTTCCCAGTCTTCATGTGTATGACTTCTTTGGAATTGCCTCGGAGAACGAAAGCTTGAGAATGGCTGGATCTAAGGAAAACCTGCTGAAAAGTTGGGTTTGGGGGTTTCTATAGGCCCACCTTGTTTTAAATAGGGGAAAGCAAAGTACAATATTTGTAAACTTCATTTCTCAAGTCTGCTGCTTGAATGAGTGAGTGGCTTTAGAGGAATCTACTCTATCAGTCAGTGTTGTCAATATTGTGGCTATTGTGACATTTTTTTTTTCTTTTGGATTTTTAACCTGAACCTGACAGAAAAGAGTAATATGCCTTTTTAATCAGAGTTAGCCAACCTGCCCAGCAGTCCATTTCCTTTCTCTCCCCCCCCCCTTTTTTTGAGCTAATAGCTACTCCAGAAAAATTGTTTGCATTAGCAAAAATAACTAGGTCCAGTTTACTCTGCCTGACATATAACTGTGCAACAGGATAGCTATGCAATGGTATGGGGATGCAGGTGAGGGTGTCAACCTTTGGGCTTCATTGATTTCCCAGGATCCGTGTGTGTGGGGTTTTTTTAATGATAGTTTTACTGACTTTTATGTGAACAGTAGCAATTGTAACTATAGAGCACTTACAAGTTTCAGTCTAAATTATTCAAACTATATACAGAAGAAGAAGAAAAACGGAAAGCAGTAAAAATGACATACAGAAAAAAAAAGTGGAAGGGAAAGAAACTAAGAAGATAATTAGAAAAAAGCAAAACCTTACTTTGTTTTGTCAAAACGACCAGTTTCATTTGTGCAGTATTCGCTTGCTCTATGCCTTTCGGCATTATTGGAATGTCTTCTGTGGTGGGCCAACAGAAGCAAGATGTGGCTTCCAACCACATCTCTTTCTGATGACAAAAAAAAATTCCTAAGAGGTCTGTAAGGGGCGTGCATAAGCGCACCAGCATGCCTACCGTCCCTGTCCTAATGTACCCATATACTCGTTAAATTTCTTGTACTCATAACCATGCTTGTACTTATATATTCACAAACATGTTTATACTCTGTTTATACTTTGTTCGTAATCATATATACGCTTGACAAATAAATAAATAAATAAATAAAATAAAATTTCGTTCTTGGGTAGAGAGTGAGAGGTGTTAGGACCTTTCCATTTCTTCTTTTTGCTTTGTTTCAAAGAGGTTACCTTTTCCAGCATTGTAATGAACAATTAAGAGATAGGATTCTAGGGTTCTTGACATTTCCGGCTCTCCCTCCCTCCCTCCCTCCCTCCCTCCCTCTTGTGCAGGTATATATTATACAAAGGTTCTTGTTCAGTGAATTATTTAGTAGATGTACTGTATGTAGGCACATCAGTTCTTGAACTTCCTTGAAATGTGTTAGTGTTAACTGACTTTTACTAATATTTTTTCCAACATATTCGATATATCCTCGGCATTTCCTGCTCATTTATTATCTTTGTTGCAAATGAACTATAATTAAACTAAAACTGATATTTCTCTTACTTTTTTTTTTTGTAGAGCATGCTTGATATTACTAGCCAATAGAATTGTTCAGATTCAGTTCAGCTTTCTCACTTTCCTCTTTTAGACCCTTTCCAAGTTAGTTTTTGGTGGGTGGGGGTTCCCTTTAAATGTTTTAGACCCAGATTCCCAAGCTATATTCCTTGCAAATTCAAGACGCTCCCCCTCTCTTCCCCCAAATAACATACATTGGCCATCTGAATGTCTCTTAGGTGGAGAGACATATTTCTATACTTTGAATGTAGGAAAAACGAGAGGAACCAATTGCTTGTCTATACTCCGCCCCCCAAATAATAGATGTGAATTATGAATATCACCACAGGTTTTTTTTCCAGCTACATGAATGATGACTTGTTTGTTACTCTAGTGCAGGGGTCGGCAACCTTAAACACTCAAAGAGCCACAAAGGTCCTAACCGGAAGCCCCCCATTCAATTCTGGAGCCGACCAGAAGTCCGGTTCCCCCACCATAGTCTCCTAGTGCAGCATTCTTTTTCCTCTGCCGACCGGAAGTCCGGTTCCCCCACCATAGAGTCTCCTAGTGCGGCATCCTTTTTCCTCTGTTGACCGGAAGTCCGGTTCCCCCACCATAGAGTCTCCTCCTAGCGCGGCGTCCTTCTTCCTCTACTTGTCCTAACCGAAAGCCCTATCAATTGTGGAGCCGACTGGTGACAGGGAGCCGCAGCAGAGGCATGAAAGAGCCATATGCGGCTCCAGAGCCGCGGGTTGCCGACCCCTGCTCTAGTGGGAAAGAGAAGCTCCTATTATTAGGCTAAGCCAAAAGCTAACAGTGTTTAAAAGTGGGGATATCTTTCCCTGACATGTTCCACATGAATTTCTGGCCACGGGTTTCAGTTCACAAACTTTTTTGGTAATGTTTAGATTTCAATAAAAGGCATTAATAAGACACATGACTGAAGATGATTAGAAATTTCAGGGGTTTGTTTGTTTGGGAAGAGGGTGCTTGTTAATAAAACAAGGCTAAAGATCTGAGCTTAGTATGATGGGCATGGAAATCCCTTCCTTGCATGAAACTCTCTGTACACTAAAGGGGAATATGTGTAGCTCAGGGTTGAAATGAGGGGTCCTTGGTGTTCTCTGAGCTTGCTTGTTTTCTTGCAGACGCTTCACTACCCAAACTAGGTAATATCATCAGTGCTAGTGGTGATGAGATTACCTAGTTTGGGAAATGAAACATCTGCAAGAAAACAAGCAAGCTCAGAGAGCACCAAGGACCCCTCATCTCTGTAAACTGTCAGGAAAATGAAGTCCCTTGTTTATTAAATGTGTTTAATCATTTGGTTCCTCTAAGGAGTCAGGATACCACCCACGGTTCTCTTCTTGCTAATGTAATCTTCCTAACATGAACTGCGCGGGATGGGTGGGGACCCTCTGCCTTCCTTGTCTAACACTGGCTTGCTTGAATTGGAAAAAGAAGCAACTGTTCACCGAGATTGATATTCTCCATTAAAGGATGTAGAAGTGCTGTGGTTATAAATGAAACATCTACATCTCTGGTTCTGGAGGACTCCACCCGCACGCCCATGGTTCTCCAATGCTCACTCGGTGCATTTTTAATCTGCAGCCATGAATAATGCAATGGGATTGTGTGTTGGTTCTATGCTTATATATATTTTTCTTTTCAAGGAGACTTTCTATGTTAAGGTGGGAATCTTTTACTTCTGTTACCATGACACCCTGTTGCTCATAGGTACAAATCAAACGAAGAGTATGTGTATGTGCGAGGCCGTGGACGAGGGAAGTATGTATGTGAGGAGTGTGGAATTCGCTGCAAGAAACCCAGCATGCTGAAGAAACACATTCGCACGCACACAGACGTCAGGCCCTATATCTGCAAGTACTGTAACTTTGCTTTTAAAACCAAAGGTAAGCACCAGTCAGCTCTGAGCTCATCTTCCTAGTGCATTGGCTTGCTGGTTGACATTCCTTCAGGGGCAGCAGCAGACAGAGGCTTAAGGCCCATTTGGAGAAGACCTAGACCCTCAAACTGGCTGAAGTTGGCTGAAGCATGACGCCAAAAGCAAAGCTATCGTCCGCTGGGTAATCAGGTCACAGGGAAACCTTTGACTGGAGTATGTCTTTAGCACAGGTAGTCCTCGACTTACGACCACAACTGAGCCCAAAATTTCTGTTGTTCTGTTGGGACATTTGTTAGGTGAGTTTTGCCCCATTTTACGACCTTTCTTGCCACAGTTGTTAAGGGAATCGCTGCAGTCGATAAGTTAATATGCCGATTGTTACAAATAATCTGGCTTCTTCCCCATCGACTTTGCTTGTGGGGAGGTCGCAAAAGGGGACCCCGTGACCTTGGGACACAGCAACGGTCATAAATAGGAACCAGTTGCCATGCACCTGAATTTTGACCACACGATCATGGGGATGTTGCAAAGGTCGGAACTGTGAAAAACGGTCATAAGTCACATTTTTCAGTGCTGTTGTAACTTTGAACGGTCACTAAATGAACTGCTGTAAGTTGAGAATTACCTGTATAACGTTTGAGGCCAGAGAGATCAGAACCAATGGTTGCCAAGCTAGAGAAAGCTATTTTGACATAAATCACCCTTGTTCCTTCACTGAAAGCATATTTGAACAATGAACATCTATGTCATGTATTCATTAACTGAACAGGCAATCAAATAGTACAATAGAACCTCTGGTCACGAATGCTTCTGACCACGACCAAATCAGGTTCCGACCAAAAAATTCACAAATTTTTTTTCGCGGCAAATTTCCCCTTCTGCGCCATTTTTTTTTTTTTTTGTAAGCGCCAAATTTCCAAAATTAGGTTCGGGTCACGACCAAATCGGGTTGCGACCAAAGTTATGGAACGAATTATGGTCGTGACCAGAGGTTCTACTCAGAGGTGAAATGCTACCGGTTCAGACCGGTTTGCCCAAACCTGTAGTAAAAAATGCTACCCGTTCGGGCGAATCGGTATATCCGACGATCAGCTGTGCGACGATCAGCTGTGCTGCGCGATCTAGATTAGCTAGAAAGCAGGATTTCCTGCTTTCTAGCTAATCTAAATCGCGCGGCATAGCTGATCCCCCCCCCTCGCTGTTCTACTTACCTTTGCAGACTCTGATGGCTTCAAAATGCTCCTTTTTCAGCGCTGCACGGTAGTGCCTGCGGTGCGCATGCGCGCGCGAAGCGAACCGGTAGCAGACTTCAGAGGATTTCACCCCTGGTTCTACTGTATCTTGTTATAGGGTAAAAGCCATCCAGAGCCATGTTCCTATAGGTCCTATAGGCATTATGTGCTTGCATTCTCAAACCTAACATATGCTATCCATTTTTATCCTTGACCTACTCTTATTGGCAATTTTACATCAAAGAAACATACAGGGAGTCCTTGACTTACAACCTTTCATTTAGTGACCATTCGAAGTTACAATGGCACTGAAAAAAAGTGACTTATGGACATTTTTCACACTTACAACCGTTGTGGCATCCCCATGGTCACACGATCAAAATTCAGATGCTTGGCAACTGGTTCATACTTATGACCTTTGCTGTGTCCCGAGGTCATGTGATCCCCTTTTGAGACCGTCTGACAAGCAAAGTCAATGGGGAAGCCAGATTCATTTAACAACCGTGTTACTAACATTTGCAGTGATTCACAACAACTGTGGCCAAAAAAAAGGTTGTAAATAGGGCAAAACTCACTTAACAACTGTCCCACTTAGCAACAGAAATTTTGGGCTCAATTGTGGTCGTACGTCAAGAACTTACCTGTCTTCTCCCAAAGGACCGTACTTCCAATCCAAATCTGTGGGTTTGTCAGTTCTTGAAAATGCTTATTCCCTGCCCTGCATCTCTTTAAGCTTTTGGATCTGTTAGCTTTATTGCTTCCCGTTTTTGATTTATTGACAGATAAGAGATAGTTTCAATTCTTGAAATAAAGATAATTCTGAAAGCATGACTGAATTGCAGACGGAAGGTTTATAAACCAAGAGAATATGAAATCTGAGCAAGCTGCAGCTTTTTTTTTATTGCTGAACGTGATGGGAAGAGGGATGGCTTAAAGTAAAATATACAATTATTTCTAAGAACATAGTAGTATGGGTAAATTGAAAGTATATCTGTGCAATACTCTTTTAAGAGCAAAGTATCCCTTTCTTTTCAGTGGAAATAGCTCATGAGGGAACTTAGGTACCAGCCATTATCTTGTTGAGAAATTTGCAGAAGGTAACATGTGGTCAGATTTGGAGAAGTGGCACCTTAACTTAAACTGGTATGGATTTTTCTGCAAGTCATAGTGATGATATTCACAAAAATCATCAGTGTTGCATGGGAAGTAGGTCTGGGCTTTGCCAAAGACCTCTGTAGCCAATTAGCCTGTACTAACCTTGATCAAGTATAGAAACCTCTACCTAGGACCGTGATGGCGAACCTATGGCACGCGTGCCAGAGGTGGCATGCATAGCCCACTCTGTGGGCATGCGCGCCGTTGCCCCAGCTCAACCAGCTGGTCGTCAGGTTTCCAAGGCGCGCATACGTGCCGGCCACCTGGTGGTCGTGTTTCCGGCGCTCTGGTGTGCATGCACACATGCGCGCGTGCCTTCCGGTTTGGGCACTCTGTGCCAAAAAGGTTCGCCATCACTGACCTAGGATATCAGAAACTGCTATGAGAAATATGCATATTTTGCTTAGGAGAAATCAGCTTACATTTGAAGTGTAAATTCAAGGGTTCCGATTGCCTCTCTTGGGTTATTCTCATTTCTGGTTTCTAGAACCAAAAGTCGCTGTTGGGTCTTCATCAAAACAGTTGGGTCAACACAGTAGCTCTGTGTTTGAATTCACATAGTGCATTAGTTTGAAAGGTTGCAGGTTGCAAAACTGGTAACAACCTCTTCCCAAGGCTTTGAAAAGAGATATTCAGTTGGCATACAATGCTTGCCCAGAAGGATCACGTGAATGGGTATGGAAAAAGTATTTGGAACTCTTCTTTGATATCTTGATGTAATTAAAAAGTGGGATTGAACGATTGTGAGACAATGTAAGTTCTGGTCTAGAGTTCATCATCTGAATTCTGATTATAT
>QLTV01001458.1:2697088-2722709 GCA_003457575.1 Thermophis baileyi | reverse complement strand
TGTATACACACACATATAGATACACACATATATGCTTTTTCTGTTGAGTCACCTGGTATACCCAAATATGGGAGGGAGCATACTGCTTCCTTTCACCTTTCGGCCCCAATCCAGGGGCCATGCAGGCAGTCGCTTTCACGACAAACCATTTTTCTATATATAAAATTTTACTGATAAAGAAATAAAGGGAGACTAGTATAGATCTATTTCAAGCTATTTAGCTCTCATCAGCTAGCCATACCCTTATGGGATTCAAACCTGGGCTGCTTGCCTTGTCAGGCAATTGCTTTACCCTCTAAGCCTCAGGCTCTCCTCCCTACATCAGCTCCCTGCATCTCTATAAAGAGTTTGTTGTTCAGTTCAATGAAACATAGGTGTGGGGGAATGTGCCTCTTTAGTTTAGATTTTGATTTTCCTGAAGAAAATCAGAAAGAACTGAACTTCTTTTCCAAAGTAATTAGACGTTTGGAATTTGCTTCTCCCTCCCTCCCTCCTTCCCTCCCTCTTTACCTACCTACCTACCATCTCAAATGTCTTGCTCTCAGTTATCTCAGTTCCCAGCATCCATTCCTTTTGAATACCTTCCACAACTCTTGGCAAGAATACAGATAGCATACAGGAGGAATAAAATATCTTTTCTGATTCCAGCCTTATTCTTTTTCTTCTTGTACATCGTACATCGACATGCTTGTGTGTCCTATGTGGGGAGATAGAAGGTTATGCAGAAAGTCAGCCATTCCCCCCCCCCTCCCTCAGGTTTTAATCTGAGACAGAAAAAAAAAATCAGCAGCTCTTAAAATGTTGCAAGCTTTTCTTGGAAGCTATTCGTATAAGTCCCTGAATATCTATTGTGGCTTGCCCAGAAGTCTAAATAGCACAGAGCACAAGTGTGCAGGTAAAACAGAATATATACAGTAAAGATAATTACAGCATTTTCAGGACCTTGGACAACTTCATAAGGAAAAACTGTTGTCCTAGCAGAGAATATAGTATCTAAAAATGCAGACAGAACCTAGTCATTTATTTAATTCCTGGGGGATGATGGCAGCAATCTTTAAAACAATTCAAGGCAATTACTGTAGTTTCATGCTGCTTGTGTAGCTGAAAAATACTAGAAGCCCCTAGGGTTATACTGTAGTAATCAGAATTTGAGGTGGAAGGGAGGACTGAATTTTCATATAAGGAGGGCATAGAGGAAAACACTGATTTTTCTTGATCAGATGGAGATTTGCAACTCACCTGTTCCCCTGAATCTTTTCTGGGTTGAGTCTCGGTGCAAGGAACATCATAATGCTTGTATGATGAAAATATAGGTCCTCATTTCTGCATATAAAAGAATGACTGCATAACAGAAGTCTATCAAAGCAGACATAGAACATTGTTTCTCTTCTGTTCCAACTTTGTCGATTTGAAAACATTATTGTAATGTAACTTTGGACACAGTAATAAACTTGGAGAAAAGATGGTTGACAATTTTTCTGGGATTTTATCCTGAAGCTTGAACTAGCAAAATGTTCCTAGTATATCCGTAGTATTATCAAAAGTTTTTGAGTGAAGATAAGAAATCTAAAGAAGAGCGTTATGGGACTTGACATGTTCAACTGGTGCTATGATACTTTTGGAAAATGAGATAGTTGGGAAATAATTTGCAGTCAGATTTGTGTCCTTCAGAAATCTCAGATACTGGTCAAATACAATAGTGTAAACAATATTAGTCATTGAGTTACAAGGTAGAATAGCATGTATTCCTTCTGCAAAGGAAACCCAGCTTCTGGAGAGGTCAGTTCGTTGGGAAAAGTTTTTCCCTCTCTGAATTATACCCTGCTCCCCAAAGTTTTCTTGCTTGTGTGCTTGCTTTCTAGAAAGAAACCAAGTTCTATTGCACAAACAAATCTGAGGTACTTTTCAGTGCACTTGTTATAATGGGTAAGTGGGATGTAGCCTTTGAAGTGAATTTAAGCAATTTCAAATATTCACCTTAAAAGGTGGGGCAAGATTAGCTATATGATTCGTGTGTGTTTTAAGATCCAGTAAAAGGTTATTCTGTGCCATAGAATTATTTGAGCACATCTAAGCCACTTAGAATCCAATTACAGTGCTGAGCAAAAACATACTTCATTCTCCAACGGAACAAAATGAGAATTGAAAGTCCTTAATTTTGTTTGGGTTGTGTTATTCACATATAGTGAACGGGCCCTTTCCCCATTTTTTTTCCTTTCCCTTTTCTTTCTGCTTTGATAGCTTGTTGCAAAGAGAATTTCTTATTAGAATTTAACTTGAGCTTGATCCTAAAAGTGCCTATTATGCAGATACACAAATACAGAGATATATAAATATATAGTAAAGAATGCCATCACAATATTATTTTGCTTGATCTGCTGCATTTAATGATCTTTGCATAAATTTTGCTATGCTCAATTTGGATAGCCAAATTCTGTGGCTATCCAAAAAGAATAGATGTTGTTAAACTGATTGGGGTAGTAGTGAAGGTGCTGGCTGAGAAACCAGGAGACAGTGAATTCTAGTCCTGTCTCAGGCATGAATGCCAGCTGAGGGGCTTCAGGCCACTCACTCTGTTTCAGCCCAACCCACCTAACAGAGTTGTTGTGGGGAAAATAGGAAGAGGAAGGAGTAGTAGGTATGTTCGCCACCTTGAGTTACTTATAAAGTAATAAAAGTGGGATAAAAAAAATCCCTTAGAACTGAAAAGCCCAATCTGGACTGATTTATCATTTAGTGAGTAACTGGAAGAGATGGAAAACCTGACATTTCTTCCTATCTCTAGTCATGTATGAGCAGACATGGGGCTGTGGTCAGTTGGTATGATTTCATCTTCTCATTTCTGTCCTTAATTTCCCCCCCCCCATAACAAAATCTTTTATTTATAGCATTAATACCCTATGATTTAGCTGCAAATATTACAAAGAGGATAGTGAAAAGAAAGAAAGAAAGAAAGAGAGAGAGAGAGAAAGAAAGAAAGAAAGAGAAAGAAAGAAAGAGAAAGAAAGAAAGAAAGATAGAAAGAAAAAAGAAAGAAAAGAAAGAAAGAAAGAAAGAAAGAAAGAAAGAAAGAAAGAAAGAAAGAAAGAAAGAAAGAAAGAAAGAAGAAGAAATGGAGACTAGACAAAAACAAACTTAGGCACTAACAAGGAAACTTGTACCAATATTTAGCTCACATTGGGAATAATATAATCCATTATTTAATAACTCTTACATTGTTCCCACTTTGATATAATTAGACATTATGATATATGTGAACGTATCTCCTCTGGGGACTGAAGTATTCATTGAAAACATACCTCCATAATGGATAAACCTCAATGTATCATGTTGCTTTTTATTATTATTAAGAATTCATTCTTCTTTAGATAGTGTAATATGCCAACTATTTTATGGTCCTTCTTGATTAGATAATTGTAACTATAGCAAAAATAAGTTCTTTTCATTACCACTTTCATATTAGAAACAGGGAGAGGAATATTAAAAAGGAGTTTTGTCTGATGCCATTACATTGATCCATAAGCAAAAACTGGAATCACTGTCCAGACTAATTAATCATTTGGAACCCTGAACTCTTTACTATCACACGTCCATGTGCTGAACAGTCTGGACTAATTTGGATAAATTCTAACCTCCATATTAGTGTAATATATATTAATTTGGGGTCATGAAATAAGGTGCAAACTTTTAAATTCTCCAGAACTCCTCAATAATCTAGAGTTTGAAAAGTATGTCAAGACTAAGCGGCCTGAATGCAAGTCTAGTCCTAAAAGGGAATTTGGGAGTCTGATACGTTATACTTATGCTATAGTACTTGCTGTTGGTGAGAAAGAGAACTTTTGAGGTTGTATCTAAGACTCGTTCAAACCCTTTGATTTGAAGAAATCCTATGTTTGGAAATAGATAATCCAGTAGTTATTCTAATTCAGAAAGTTAGATCCTTTCTACATTAAGTAATTGGGACAAAACAGTTTTTTACAAGCCCACTGCTCAAAAATATTTTTTTTCTCTCTAGGTAAGGTAGCTCATAGAAGAAACAATTGAACTCGTCTCTTTTTTGTCTCTGTAATTTTATAGTTCAAGAATATGTAGCATTTTTTCATGATAAAGGCTACCCTAATCCTTTGAGTAAGATTATGTGAACTGTACTTCCCTAATGTGGATTGAATCAAGACAAAAAAATATGGGTGGAATCAGATTAAACAAAACACTAAACGCGATTTTGTTTGATTTCAGTGCCAGTCCAATTACATTTCTTTCGTAGCCCAATCATCTGTCTTCCCTGCTATTGTACCTTTTCTGTTTTGCTGTTTAAGAGAGAATGGACATTTACTTCTGGTGATTTCAGTGGAGAAATTGGTTACTCAGGACTTGATTAAAGTTTGTTTCCTCTATCTGCTGTTGGATACAGGTTCCTAGGATTCATAATAAAGCTACTATTACATTCCCAAATGTTTCTCCGGCTTGGGTGTTTCAGAATTTCTCCCTTCCTTACATTCTGAACTGCAAAAATATTCATCTAAGACTGTAGGATTGTAAACACTCATTGTTGCAATCTCCAAAAACCACATCACACAATCCCTTTGAATTTTCATCCTCTGAGACTTGTAAATAACTTCCATGGTTGAGTTAAGCAACAACTGCAATTTAAAGACTTAGACTGAAGGTTTTTTTTTAAATGATCCTTAATGCATAGAGCCATGTGGCTCTTATCAAGGTTTCCAATGATTCATTAGCTCAGCCCCTCATCATGTTCTCATGTTGATGAGCCACGGTGGCGCAGTGGTTAGAGTGCAGTACTGCAGGCTACTTCTGCTGATCACCGGCTGCCAGCAGTTTGGCAGATCGAATTTCACCAGGCTCAAGGTTGACTCAGCCTTCCATCCTTCCGAGGTCGGTAAAATTAGGAACCATCTTGTTGGGGGCAATTTGCTGACTCTGTAAACCGCTTAGAGAGGGCTGTAAAGCACTATAAAGTGGTATATAAGTGCTATTGCTATTGCTATTCTGCTGCTTTATTAGCAATAGCACTTAGACTTATATACCGCTTTATAGTGCTTTACAGCCCTCTCTAAGCGGTTTACAGAGTTAGCATATTGCCCCCAACAATCTGGGTCCTCATTTTACCCACCTCGGAAGGATGGAAGGCTGAGTCAACCTTGAGCCGGTGAGATTTGAACTGCTGAACTGCAGCTAGCAGTCAGCTGAAGTAGCCTGCAGTGCTGCACTCTAACCACTGCGCCACCTCGGCTCTTTATTGCAACATTCTCCACTCTGGGGCCCAAAAGTCACATTTACCTGATCATCTGGAAGCTGAGCAGTTACCTGTTTTGATTTATTATTGGACACGTGGACATTATTCCGAAAGCACGGCCTATATTTTGAAGCAGTCCGTGTGTCTGTAGCAAATCTATCTTGCTTTCAAATGCAAGAAATCTGGGGTAATTCTATCTAGATAAAACCTCTTTCTGTTTCATATTTGCTTGCCGTTGTGTTCAGATCATGGTTTAATGTTAAATGAGCAAACTTTACACACAGGCACTCTTTTTTTGTGCTGGGGAAGACTCTTGAGAGTCCCTTGAACTGTAAGGAGACCAAATTAGTCGATCCTAAAGGAAATCAACTCTGATTGTTCTTTGGAAAGACAGAAACTGAAGCTGAAGCTCAAATATTTTGGCCACCAAAGGAGAAGAGAGGACTCATTGGAAAAGACCCTGAAGTTGGGAAAGATGGAAAACAAAAGGAGAAGGGGACAACAGAGGATGAGCTGTTAGATAGTCATTGATGCAACGAACATGAATTTGGGCAAACTCCAGGAGACAGTGGAGGATGGGGAGGATGGCATGCTATGGACTATGGACTTGTGAAGAGTTGGACATGACTTGGCAATTGAAAAAAAGACAATAGTACTCCTTGTTTAAAAAAAATGTTGATTTAGATCAGAGGTCACCAACCAGACCACCGGTGGTCCACAAGAAAATTTTGGTGGTCCGCGGCGCACCTGGGTGGAGGAGCTGCTCCGGGATGACCAATGGCCAGTCCTGTGACTAGAGCTCTGGAATATGGGACTGGCCAGGCAGCTTGTGGTGGGGCTGGAAATCTCTGCTGTAGAGGGAGGTACGTGCAACTTGCAACTTTGCAGGTGGTGAATGTGCAAGGAGTAGGGCAGCCCTCGCCGGCCGGAACGAGGTAATGGTGCTGTTGCGGCAAGGGGGGGCAGCGCAGGCAGGCCAAAGCAATGGGTGTTGGCAAACCGTGGCTCTTTTGTCCCCCTGCTGTGGCTTCCTGTCAGATGATCCCACCACTGTCTGTCCCCGCCCCTCGCCCTCCCAGTCATTCCTCGCCTGGCCTGAGAAGGAAAGGACGGAGGATGGAGATTCGCTCCATATTCCAGAGTGGGAGCGAAGCTTCATCTCTTGCTGGGTCTCGCAGGCGTTTCTTCCAGCCCTTGTTCGTGCTGCGCACATCTCGGTTGCGCCGGAGAATCAGAATGAGAGAGAGAGGGAGAGAAAGAGAGGGGAGAGAGAGGAGAGAGGGGAGAGATGAAAGAGAGATGAGAGAGGGAGAGGGAGACAGAGAGAAGAGAGGGGGAGAGAAGAGAGAGAAGAGAGGGGAGAGGAGAGGAGAGAGAAGAGAGAGGGTAGAGAGAGGAGAGAGGAGACAGAGAGAGAGACAAACAGAGAAAGAGAGAGGAGAGGGGAGAGGGAGAGAGAAAGAGAGATACTGAGAGAGAAAGAGAGAGAGAAAGAGATGAGAGAGAAAGAGAGATACTGAGATAGAGAGTCAGATGAGAGAGAGATGAGAGAGAAAGATACTTAGAGAGAGAGATGAGAGAGAGGGAAAGAAAAAAAGAAAGAAAGAAAGAAAGAAAGAAAGAAAGAAAAAGAAAAAGAGAGAGATGAGAGATCCTGGTGTTTTGTTTTCTGCGGGAAACGGGTCCAAATGGCTCTTTGAGTGTCTAAGTGCCTGAAGGATCCCATCCCGCCACTGGGAGTCCAGGCGCTTCAGCGAGCAGCGCGCTGGATTAATATTAGTGGTCCGCGGGATTTAAAATTATGAATTTAGTGGTCCCTGAGGTCTGAAAGGTTGGTGACCCCTGATTTAGATGATCTGAGTAGTGATTTCCAGAAGTTGGGAGAATATAAAAATTGGCCGAAGTTTTAGTGGAATGGTAGCGGAGACCTTGAAAAACAGACTTCAGAGTGCAAACTCTGTGCATTTAAATTTTAAAAAAAATCGTAAGGATAAAGCAAGAGGTGAAAGAACCATCGTAAAGTTTATCCTAAATTAAAAATGAGAATTTAGTCTCTAGGAGAGCTTTGGTTTCTTCTTCTTTTTATTCCATTCCCAGATCTCCTTTGACATCTCTATCTTTGCTAATTTCTGGCGTAGAATTTACGATTGTGTTAATGTCCTAGGTCAGTAATTTTTTTTCACACAAAAAGGCAACCAAAGGTAATAGTTCTATTTAAAAAAACAACACCTGTGAACTTTTGGATATTTGATTTTATTATTATTATTATTATTATTTATTATTTATTAAATTTGTATGCCGCCCAACTCCCAAGGGATTTGGGAATTCCATCATCGTCGCCTCAAGAATTGCAACCACCTGGCACCCCTAGGCCTGATGTGGCCATCTCTACTTTATGCACTCTGGCAATGAGTATCCAGTACCCCCTGCCTCTTTTGCATGTCACAGGGAAGGGTTTTGAGTAGGGCTTTCCCTGTTTTTGCAAAGCATGTGCCTGCTGGCTTTTTCTGCCTTGCATGACAGCTAGCAGTTGTGAAAAGCAATTCTGTAGTAATTGGGAGAAGCAGGCAACAAATTAGCCACTGAGGGCAGCTGTTTGATGTCAAGAGCAGTAGCCTTCTGTTTTTGGCCTTGCAATGTAAAGCATCGCTTGCCGATAAACGTTACTGGTTGCTGCGTGTAGCTAGCAAACGACGACTGACAATTTGTGCCTGTTCTGTTTTCATTTGCAGGGAATTTGACTAAACATATGAAGTCAAAAGCCCACAGCAAAAAATGTCAGGAGATGGGTGTGTTGGCGTCTTCACCGGGGGAGCTGGAACCAGAGGAAGGTAAAGATTTGGGACTGTACTTTTGGGGGAATGGAACCTGATGCTCTCCAGATGGCTGGGATTGAGTGCCCATGCCCAGAGTCACCAAGCATGACCACGGCTGTGAGATTATGACAGTTGTAGGTGTGAATCATCTCAAGGGTCTTGGTTGCTTACCCCTAGACACCATTCTTGATGCTAAGTAGAGATGCAGATCTGGGGGAACATTTGACTCCTGTTCTAACAAGTAGGTGGGAACTTCTGCTGCGTGGCTTCTTCGATAAATGGCCTCTTGGTGGAACACAACCTCCACCGCCATCATTATGAGAGCTTCTGTCTCCACAGCACTAATTTTTTTTTTCTTTTAGAGTTGTCAACACTGATTTGAGACAGAGTGGGGACAAATGTGGCTTTTGAGCTGCACATGGCTCCTAGCTAGATTTCAACAGTTATCTGTAAGCGAGCAATTCAGGCCATCATTTCCCCAAGTTCTGTCTGCTTGGGAGAAGAAAGAGGGAGGGAGGGAGAGGGAGAGCGAGGAAGAGAATGAGAATCTCTCTCTCTCTCTCCCCTTCCCCCCCCTCTCTCCCTCCCTCTCTCCCTTCTCTCCCCCCCCCTCTGTGTTTCCCTCTTTTTGCTTTGCAACAGGCAAAAACAGTGTTTGGAAGCATTGGTGCCTTGCCAGAGTTTCACCCCTGGGGATGAAAGCACATGCAGGCAAGGGAGGGCGAGGGAGCAGTATTGTGTCAGTCACAAGGGAGGTGCACTCATATGTGTCAGCCATGGACATCTGCTCTGGCATCAAATTGCTGGAGGAGTTTTCGAGTCTGTTAACTTACTTAGAATAACCGATGAGCTTCAAGGGAGCTTTTCCAGAATGGTTCTTTGCCTTTTAGATGGATTACCTCTGGGTTGCTTTCACACACACACACACACACACACACACACACACACACACACACACACACACACACACAAAGTTTTCAAAGGAGGAGAGAAAGGGAATGAAAAAGAGATCTGTTCACTTGAGTGTTTGCTGGAAATTGTGATTCTGGCTGGTGCTGTAGAGAACTACAGGACAGTGAAGGCTGGAGCCAGGAGGGTCTATGTGACAATTCACAACGGCCAGGTGGGCGTGGCTGGGTAGGCGTGGCCGGGTGGGGGCAACCAGGTCGCCATGACTAGGTGGGCGTGGCTGCGGGGGACCATGGCGGTGCAACTTGTTCTGTGCCGACCCAGCAGTGCTGACTCATCATTTTATGACTTTTCGTGCCATAGTTGTTAAGTGAATCATTGCAGTGGTTAAATTAGTAACATGGTTGTTAAATTAGATTAGATTAGCTTTATTGATTAGCCTATATAGGCCATATCAAAACACAAGGTTCAAACACGTATTACCAATAAAATCCTATAAAAACAATTTAAAATAAGAATAGGGTAAAATACAATAATTATGGGATAAAAATACAATAATTTAATACATAAAATATGTAAAATAAAATAAAATAATAACATAAAATTATATTTCTGTATCACCCCTACAACCTACCCCAATCAGGCCCACATATGCCAATCTCGGTCGGACCATTTTAGTCACAAAAAGTTGCTGTATTAAATGTTGTTTTCAAATTCTGGCCACACATGAGGTATGTTGTTTTAATATGGGCCTTGGTTGTTAAGTGAATCTGGCTTCCCCATTGACTTTGCTTGTCAGAAGTTTCCAAAGGTGATCGCATGACCCTGGGACAGTGCAACCGTCATAAATAGTAGTCAGTTGCCAAGCATCTGAGTTTTAATCGTGTGATCATGGGGATGCTGCAACGGTCATAAGTGTGGAAAACATTCATAAGCCACTTTTTTTCAGTGCCATTGTAACTTCGAACAGTCACTAAATGAACTGTTGTAAGTCGAGGAGTACTTGTATAGCACAAGGATCATCAGATCAATGCTTTGTAGAGAGAGCTCCAAACTTGAACGAGTGGGTTTCATGAGAGAGGGGAAAAAACCTCCCTCCTGAAGTCATGGTTGCTCCATCAAGGTTAGATGAACATTTGTTTGGGATGGTCTGAGGATTCCTGCTTGGGCAGTGATTGGATTAGAAGACCTCTAATGCTTCTTCCAGTCCTAGGATTCTGTTATTTCATTCCTTTAAAGCAGGGGTGTCAAAGTCAATTTCATTGAGGGCCGCATCAGGGTTGAGTTTGACCTCAGGGGGCCGGGAGGGTTAACCTAAATTGGTTAGAGGGGTGTGTGGTCAGGGGGCGTGGCCAGGGTGGGCATGGCCAGCTCGACGTCCCTCATCAAGGCTCCGTTTTCGCTGGCAGGAGGCTGCAGGAGGCTGTCGTGGCTGAAAACGGAGTCCGGGTGTGACGCGTGCGGTCTCCCCGAGCTCCATTTTCATTGGCAGAGGGCTGCAGGCAGCTGTTGCAGCCGAAAATGGAGCCCGGGCGGGCTGCGCGTGGCCCTGCCAAACTCCATTTTCACTGGCAGAGGCAGCATGGGCCAGTTCTTCACTGTTTCAAGGGTGGGCCCGCGGGCCTGATCTAAGCAACCCATGGGCCAGATCCGGCCCCCGGGCCTTGAGTTTGACACCCCTGCTTTAAAGAAATGTTGACCCATTTGCTATATTTCTTCATCAAAACTATTTAATTCCTGCTCCTCTCCCTACCTCCATCCACATACCTCCCTTTTTGAAATATCTCCATCCGATTGGTCTTCCCACAACAGCTTAGTTTGCCTTCCATGTAATATATTATTTATTTCTGTTGGGGAGTAATATTCCAAAGAATGACAGGCTCATAAATCATCCATCTGTTATGTAGATAAATAAGTGAAATGCCCCAAGAATGAAAAGGAATGAATAACACCCTAGTAGAGAAATCTGGATATCTGAAAATTCTTGGTGGATACTGTCACTACGTTCATTTTAATTTGTCAGCAGGACTCTTATTTTGAAATTACATTGTACAGTGATATGAAGTCCTCATGTGAACATTATATCGTTCAGTTATTGGGTCACTGTTATACATTAGCAGTTGGACTAGACCAGACATTGCACTTAGTGTTAACCTATTGTCACGACGCGTAGGTAAGGCAAAACAGTTTCATTGGTCATGTGTGAAGAAATTATTGAAATATCTAAAACACACAAAACACATGAAGTTATTATTTGAACCAACACATTTTGAGGATGCAGAATTATATTGTTATGCTGATTCTGATTGGGCGAGTGATAAGAAGTCAAGAAAAAGTACTTCGGGTTTTATGCTGTTTTTGAATGGGTGTCCAGTTTACTGGAAAGTCCGAAAACAGAACTTTGTTTCTTGTTCGTCTACCGAGGCTGAATATGCTTGTGTTTCTGATGCATGTAACTCTCTTACTTGGTTTGATGCTTTAGTTGCAGATATCTGGACTCGTCCAATTCAACCAATCACAGTGATGAAAGATAATCAGTAGTTTGTATTTCTGATTCACATTTCATGGGTACTAGGTTCAGACACATTGACATTTGTTATAAAAATATTAAACAGTTGGTTAAACAAGGTTTTGTAAAATTGCAGTACATACCTACACGTGATCAAATTGCTGACATGCTTAACAAACCATTACCAGCAGCGCAGCATGAATCCCTGCGTGAGATGATGTGCCTTAAGTGATGTTTTGATGGATAACTGATATTCGCCCAACTGACAAAGAAGGGGTTTGTCACTAAGTTCATTTTAATTTGTCAGCAGGATTCTTATTTTGAAATGACACTGTACACTGATATGAAGTCCTCATGTGATACCTGTACTGCGCATGTGTTAATCTTTTCTTTGTTCTCTTTGTTCTTCACCATGTAGACACAGACTTAGGTGTTCTTATTTTCATTATGCAAATATATTACTTTTATTCTTTCCTGGACTCCGGTCTTATTCTTGAGGGTTGACAGCAGGGAAACAAGATTCATTTCACCTCTAATTATTTATCTCCGCAACAGATACTGATTCAATCCTAATCCCCCAATTTTTTGATGGCCTGGTTTCCTTTTTACCACTAAATATGTTTCATTGGAGAACATATTTACCCCCAAATTATTAGTTTTCCAGAGACTATTGAAAATGGAACGGTTTCAGATAGTTTATGGGGAATGTATACAACCAATTGAATGTTTGTTGTAATATATAAATATTTTACTTCATTAGCCTCTCATCATGAACATTTTAATTGCCTTCAATTGCCTTTTGTTGTGAACTGCCAAGAGACTTCATTGTTATAATCTACAAATTGATTGAGTGAATGGATAAACAAAATTCTATCTCAATTTTCCATGATATTGCAGGAAGTAGGAAGCTTTGAATTGTGTATATTAAAGCCTCATTTGATCCTCCTTGAACTATCTCCAGACCTGTTTATTTTCTCTGCTTCCACCCAGCAGGAATGGGAAAGGGAAGATGGGGAAAAGCCCATAATAATAAGTGTCCTTTATAGGTAAAATCTGTATTAGTGGCAGAAGCAGTATCTTAGTCCTTAGATTGTGCTGAAAACAGTCTGAGATGGACCGGCACGTTTAATGAAATTTACATTTCTAATTTCCTTTGAAGTGTGCTTCCTCATTAACACAGAACAAAGTGGAGTTCCTCCAATTATCTCTCAGGAGTTGTTTGTCCTGATATTTCTACACATGTGTGTATATGAATATGTGTACATGTATTATGTATCCTTGTCTGATAAATTGTTCTGCTCTGCTTCCATCTTTTAGGAACCACTGAAGATCTCTTCCAAGATTCAGAAGGACAGGAGGGATCTGAGTTATCTGAACACCAGTTTTCAGACTTGGAAGAGTCTGATGACGATGATGACAATGATGAAGAAGAGGATGAGGAGGAAGAAGAGGAAGAGGAGGAAGAGGAAAACCAAGAGGAATCACTTGGAAAGCCTTCTGAAACAAAGAACACTTCTCTTCCAGGGAACTCTCCAAGAAGTTCTCTCTCTTCCCAGGAGAAAGGCACCAAGACAACCTTGTCCACAGTGGAAGATGTTCCCTCTGGCAACGAGAGTACTGTTCGGTGTTCCCAGACTGCCTCCTTAGAGCCTGAAATGAAATGGTCAGCTGACAGCTGTGAAGTTGCTGTGTGCCACAGCTTGTTAAGACTTCATCGACCAGCTCTGTCCTCCAGTGCGCTCTCAACTTCAGCTGAGAAGGAATCTGTTAGAAGACCGCAGATGCTCTTAGCAATGAATTTGTCTGCCTCCAAAGATATCACACCTAGAAGGAAGTGTTCCCCAAGCAAGGACTCTGGGGTTAGCAGTGGTGGAAACAACCGGTCCTTGGGTCGAAAGCATCTGTTAACCAAAAATGAAACTTCACCAAAAAGATTGTCATACACTGGAGAAATGCCCTCCAGTCACCAAGCTCTGAGAGAGTCATTTGTCTTCTGTAATTCATCACCAAGACTTGAGATCTCACCAAGCAGATACTGTTCTTCAAAGAGAGAGCTCTCGTCCCCCTTATACCTTCCGCCAGCAAGAGGGGTTTCTCCGGTGAGATGTGTCTCTCCAAACAGGGAAATGTCATCATCTAGATACTTATCTCTGAAGAAAATGCTGTTCCAGAGCTATTCAGAGCCACCTTCACAGTATCCATCCCCCGCAAGAGAGGATATGCCTTCTCATAGCCAAGTGGCAGTAGATGAAAAAGTACAAAACGTACGTAAAACTCCGCATGGAATATCATCTTCAGTGCCTCTACCTCACAGGTCCTTTGACAAAGATATGGAGCTGCATGAAGACCCTAAACTGGTAAGCTGTGCTCAGAGATGGGTAAAATCTGGTGCTCCAGATGTTTTTTTCACTGCAACGTCTGTTGTCTCACATCATTGGCCATGTGGAAGATCTCTATATTGCCCATCCCTGTTTTTACACCTTTGCTTTGGTGGGTCAGGAACTTGGAAATGGATATTGCCCGGGTTAAGATCAAGAACGATCATTTTCATGATGTGTTCTTTTGAGGTGTGAATTTTTGTTTTGCTGTGTTTTAATACAGAGCAAAGAAAGAGAGAAGGATGCAATGGACCAGTTGCAATGGAATATGTTCTTTTAATTTGACTCCTTTGAGTCATCTTTTAAAAATAAAAATAAAAATTAAGAACTCCTTATTAAAGTAAGGCAGTATTTTGTGTCCACACCTGTGTGCTCCAAACTTGAAGAGTTGACTTTCTATATGCCTCTTGTCATTGCAGAAGACAGAGTCCAGGAACCCAACAGTTTCACCAGGCATCATTCAACATCTCTATTTCAGACCTTTGCAGTCGCTCCACCAAGTACCCATTCATGCTCCAGATCGAGTGGAAGACCATATTTTTAGTCATCTCCCTTTGCACTCCCAGCAATTACCCAGGAGCCCTTGCCCGATGATCCCAATTGGGGGCATCCAGATGGTCCAGGCAAGACCCAGCACTCATCCCAGCTTGGGGCATGGATCGGTGATGTCCCTGCAGGCCAGCTACTTTGAACTCGGTGGTAGCGCTTCTGAATTCAGCCCAATGAAAGCCAGGCGCAAAGAAACTCCAAACAGACATGAAGCTCCTTCTTCATCGGCCACCTCGCCACTTCGAAGCGGCATCTACGTGGAAGAGAAAACAAGGACTAGTGAGCTTCAGCAAACACGTTCCAAGGAAGGATACAGGGTAAAAAAGTGTAGTTCAGGAGAGCAGGAGAGCTGTACGGCCACCCCGATGAGTTCTTGCTCAAAGGGAGAGTGTTCTCCAAAGCCTTTGGCTCATGGCGAAGGAGCCTTCACCAAGAAGGGGAAGAAATACGGCAGCAGCTCGTGCATTACTTTCAAATCCACCTGCGCTTTTATTTCAAGCCTCCCCACGCAGTCACTGGACCGAAGCAGCAGCATGGGCTGCCTGTTGGAACATTCATCCAGCCAGTCCTCTCACCAGCTCTCCACCAGAAGAAGGAACCTGTCAGGAGGGGCCTATTATAGGAGAAGAAGTCCATCCTTGGAACATGCTGCAGGCTTTGGCTTAGCTCAAAGCCGAGTGGAGAACAGTACAGGAAATACTTAAGCCCTTGCTGTGTCCTGTCAACAACTTTTCAGATGTTAGACCAACAGACCTTGGCCAGTGCTGTTGGTTTTAGCACAATCATCGCTAAAGGAAGGTCTTTCTGGTGTAGAAAAAGTCATCCTCCCTCCCTCCATTTTAGTTTCACATTTACTTGTGCCTTTATCAATGCCCCCTTTTTGTTGTGGTTGCTTGACATGCACGCGCGCGCGCACACACACACACACACACAACTGAAGCTACAAGTGTTTTACTACTCTTGAAAAGGAGTTCATCACCCATGCCCCTCCATAGCCATTAACCACGTCTGTTCCAACAGGCTCCGATAAATGCAGACAGGAAAGAGTCAATAATCTTTTTCCAAAGGATGCACTGAAAACTTCTAGGAAAATTGACGCCTTTTCAGAGATACTGATTAGGAAAAGAAAAGGAAAAAAAAAATCCGCTCCCCTGTACAGAAGTTATAATCCCCCACCCCTATTTATTACATGCTTTATTTAATATGTGGTGAAGTGCTTGTTATTTTATAATGGTTCTTTTTTTATTATTATTATTATTATTTGCATTATTCTGATTGCCTGTAAATGTGCTTTAAGGACAGCTGTGACTGTTCTGATTCGGGGAGGGAGGGGGAGAAGTGTTTACCCTTGAATTGTTGATGAAATTAGCACTTACTTTGGGGAAGGTATTAATGGCAGTGAAAATAATTCTCCCTGCCTGCCCTAAAAAGTAGGGTGGGGGTGGGGTGGGGGGGAAGGAGAGAGATTGGCGATCTCAGCAGGTGCCTCCCTAAATACAACCCACAAAAGCACTTTTTAAAAAAGGGACACACAGACATATGAAGGGTAAGCCCCTTTTAAGAAAAATAAAATAAAATAAAATAAATTGGAAGGAAATAGAAATATATTGAATGTTTAAAAAAAAATGTTCTGAGAATGGTGTGGATCTGTTCTTTCTGGCAGCCATTCTTGCTTTAATGCTGACATTCCATGTCGCTGCTGCTGCTGCTGCTGCTGCTGCTTAAATCCATGTGCACACAATCCAAGTTAAAGGGTGCTTTTTAACCAGCCATGAAAGTTGGCTGGTAAACGTTGGCTGGTAAACTTAGACGAGAATCTTTGTTTTGTTTTTTCTTCTTCTGCTCTTGGGATCTCGGTGTTCGAAAATGTGCTCTCAAGTAATGAGGTACATAACCTCAGATTTGGAAACAGGTCTCTCCTTTTTTATAAAATATTGTCCCAAGTTTCTTATACCAAAAATAATAATAATAATAATTAATAAAATCTGGATCTGACCCATTTCCGTTTTTGAAAACTAGTGCAGAGAACAAAGAAATCTTTAGTTTCCAACTTACAACAGATTCCATTGGAGCGTCTTCTGCACACGTGGGTGAGCAAGCTGTGAGAGACCCATGATGGGTGTTGAACCAGGATTTTAGCAATGGTACACAAGCCATTAGCAAGGATCTTCCCACCAGTCCAGGTTAAATGCATGCTTGGGCTTACATCTGCCCCTGCTATAGTTCAATTTCTGATTTCATGATATGTTTGTCTCAATTAGATCGCCTCCCTCTGAAAGACGGGTGTTGCTTAACTTGATGCTCTCCAAAGAGGTTGGATTTCGACCTGTATACAGACAGTCCTCGACTTACGACCACGATTGAGCCCAACATTTCTCTGGCTCAATGAGGCATTTGTTAAGTGAGGTTCCCCCCCCCCCATTTTACGACCTTTCTTGCCACAGTTGTTACGTGAATCGCTGCAGTTGTCAAGTTAGTGACATGGGTGTTAAGTGAATCCGGCTTCCCCATTGACTTTGCTTGTCAGAAGGTCGCAAAAGCTGATCAAATGACCCCGGGACGCTGCAACCGTCTTAAATGTGAGTCCATTGCCAAGCATCTGAATTTTGATCAGGTGACTGTGGGGATGCTGCAACGTTCACAAGAGTGAAAAACGGCCATAGGTCACTTTTTTCAGTGCTGTTGTAACTTCAAATGGTCACTAAGTGAACCGTTGTAAGTCGAGGACTAGCTGTAATCTCAAAACCAGCAGGGTCATGCTAGATGGTAGACCATAAAAACTGAAAAACAGCATTACTTTAAGTCCTCATAATGTAGGAAAAGTGTTCGGACTAAACGAAGAAAGCAGGAAATTTAAGTTCTTTTAATTTGGTTTTTGCATAGTTTATCCTCCCAACTTTTTGAATCAATGCAAACCCCTGATGAGATAGAAGGGGCACATTTCACATCTACGTGATGCAGTGGTGAATATTTAGCCAGGTTTTTGTTTTGTTTTTTAAAGAGCAGCTTTAAGAAGTGCCCGCCCAACCGCTAACCAACTGGTGCCACATACAAATCATGCCAGTGTCATGCAATTCTGCCTTGTTCGTACCATTTTAAAAGTGCAACTGTTAAAAAGAAGTGTTTACTCTGATAAGAGCCTGTGCTCAGCATTTATTTGAAGAGTCTGTATGGAGTCTGTACAAATGCTTTTCAAAATGAAGCCAGCCCCCCTTCCTCCCTATCTACCAGCCTTGCAACAGATCCACAAATGTTTTTTTTTTTCCAGTGGACCAGTTCAGAGCTATCTGAGATGTTCTGGATTTACTGTGTGCATGCTCTCTCATTTCCCCCAAACAGGGAAAAAAACCCCTGAACGAATTCCTTTGATTAAGCTGGCTTGATAAAGCCATGGACTGTTGGGTTTTGCATAGATGACAAACACAGGATGGGTTAAATAATCTTCTGGGATGTATCGTTTTATGTATTGTATTAAGGAATTTATGAAAACAGGATGTTTTAGGCCTTTTTTGTTTGGCTGGTTTTGTGGGCGTTGAAGTCAAGGTAACATTGACGTTGTGATATGAAAGCGACCAAACCAACCCTGCAATTGCAGAGTTCACTGAAAAACTCCACGGGGAATATTCAACCTTTTTTCCTTTGTTTACTTCTGCTTCTGATACCTCTTGTAGGGCTGAGGTCCGGCATTGATGGTGCTGTTGTGTTTGCACTGGAATCCAGCATCTATAGCAAGGGGGTCTCATTCGGTTTTCTCCTGGGACAGATCATGGGGTACAAACATCTACTACTGGATTAACTAGAATAGATCCAACCAACAGAAAATGGCACTAGCTTGTATTGACTTCAGAAGATCCCCTATAACCCCGTCCAGCACTGAAGAAGCAATCTTTGGATCATCATCTCTGTGGCAATTGCTGGACCAACAGTATTTCATCTCCTCTGAGGCTTTGAATTCCTGGGTCGTTCATTTTGCTTCCTCCTTCCCCAGTTGGCTTTCCATGCAGCTCTTTATGGACCAAATGGTTTTCAGTATTCTAAGTGTACACGAGCCATTATTGGACACACTCACGTCTTTGATCCATTCATGCTTTTAACTGTGCCTGGTTTCGTTTGGGGGCTAGATCAAATGCAACATAACGCTCAGGGTTTTCTGTTTTCCTACCTTTTTCCTGTTTCCACCTCCTTTTCATTTAGACGCATTTCTTTCACCTTGCAATGGATTCTATGATTTGTGGCGGAATCTAGATCCCCAGAGGTAACATTAATCATTAGGGTGTGGTTATTTTTCATTCTGATGCTGTTCTCTCTTCCTTCAGCAACTCTGCAGATGGAAGTAATTTTTTTGTCCACCGATAGGAGGCTTGGAGGCTTGGTGTTAACCACTGTAAATATTGGTATGTTGCTTGTGAGGGCATTTTAGTTTGGGGGGGGGCGGCGGATCCTGAGATCTCTTATTGGGACCACAATGCTCCTAGCATAGACGGAATAGCAGAAGACCCAACACACTATGCAATGCATTGTAACTTTGTGATACCTGTTCTCGCATTTGAGAAGGCTCTACTTGAATTCCTCCTTTTCATTTCCTGATTGAGAACTAATGTTTGCCTAGATCCCGGATATCTCTACCAACATACCTGCCAGCAGCCCCACTTTGACCTTAGCATGGCATAGTTTATATATCATCCAGTTGCTTTGGGCTTCAGCTCCCATGAGCTCTAGCTTGCATGGACAGTAGCGGGGGACTGTTAAGGCTTGTAATCCTAAATACCTGAAGGCCACCAAGTTGTGACCTCTAACTTGTTTGATAAGACATGAGCCTTCTTTTGCATAATGAGTGTCCATTGTAAACACAGGAACAGATCTCAGCTTGACTTGTTCGTTAATGGAGTTCTCATTTTCCGTGGTGGCGCAGTGGTTAGAATGCAGTATTGCAGGCTAATTCTGCCGACTGCCAGCAGTTTGATTCTCACTGGCTCGAGGTTGACTCGGCCTTCCTTCTGAGGTGGGTAAAATGAGGACCCGGATTGTTGGAGGCAATCTGCGGACTCTGTAAACCGCTGTAAAGAGAGGGCTGTAAAGCATTGTGAAGCGGTATATAAGTCTTAAGTGCTATGGCTATTTAATCACAGGCCAACTAAAGACGTGTGTTAAAAAGCTTTAGTTTGTGATACAGGAAAATAAATGAGACGGGAGTTGGCTCCCGTCACTTTTTTCTTTCTTTTGCCAGCCATGTAATCTTCTGGGTCTCTAGGGCATTTCTTGTTGGCCAACTGAGTGCATCAGTTGGCCAGATGGAGTTAGCTTCCTGATGGCAAGCTACTCAACACAATAAGGGCTCAAATTGTATGGTGCTGAGCACTCTAGGCAGACCTAGCAAAGCCTTAAGAAAGTGCTTCACCGGAAGCACTTAAAATCGCCCCATTAAAAGTCAAGTACTGGGTCAATCACGACATTGTGGTGCTATAAGGAGATTTAGGAGACATGACTAGCTGGCCCTTATCATCTCAGACTAGGAAAATTGAACAGAATCTCATTGCTATGAACAATGTCTTTTTTAGAGGCAATTTCACTCCCAAAAGTCATGCATCCTAAGATTTATTTCAGAGTAAATATCTGAGTTATAATACCGTTCATTTCATACATATGATTTGTCAATAAAATGTTTTAACCCAAGCTGGCCTAAACATGAAGTTTAGAGAATCTTTTTGATGCTCAAAAATCAAGCCAGTTTTGAGCTCATAACAGCTGCTCCACAGTAGAGGCAGGCCATTTTAACCTGTTCTGAATTTGAAATGAATTGATACTTTTGGGCATCCCTAATTTATGCAATCGAACAGGTTCTGTGGAATAATTCTAGATTTTTCCATCCCCACCCCTCCAGCTTTTGGTTGAAAAAGAAAAAAAAATAATTGTTTGCAAAACTTTGCAAAAATCTTTATAGTTGATTACTGGGTTTCATCAGTGTGCAGGGATGATATTCGTGTTTTAAGCTCATGAGTATTTCCATTGGTATTTTGGGGAGCCCCCTCCTGCTTCTATTCACCTGCAGGCCAAAGAATTCTCTCTCCAAACTGCTGATGACTTGAAAGTGAGTGGATAGCTTTTCGTTTTCAAAGTGATGTATTACTAGAGTTGTCATCTGTGAAAGGCAGCATTTAAGCCCTTTGATATACTGTCTGGCCATTAAAGACCATTCTTTCTAAAGTGGTTTGGTCTCTTGAGTTAATTGAAATGTGTGTCATATGATGTATTTAGTGTGGATGAAGTATGAAATACCAAACCAGGTTTTGTTGTAAGAGTGATTCATATTTAGAGGTACGATTTGTAGACAGGAAAACTAATCCATGATAGCATAGGTCTCTTTTTTGAAGCTGCCTTTCATGAAAATACCAAACAGTCAGAGGACTTCATTGCCTCACCTGTAAAAGTGGCCAAATGATGATGGCATCCCCCCTCCCTCTATGGATTGTCCCCATGATATAGTTGTAGAAGTCACAATCAGTAAATGTAAATGGAAGATTTGACTGGGCTAGACCCTGTAGAAAACCTTAGCATACCAGCAGTGGTGTGGTGGTGCATGATCAGGGGTCTCCAACCTTGGCAACTTTAAGAATTGTGGACTCCTAAAGAATTCTGGGAGTTGAAGTCCACAATTTTTAAAGCTGCCAAGGTTGGAGACCCCTGCTCTGGATTACCATCACTCTTGCTTCTAGTAACCTGTTACTTCCCATTCCCTAACTATTTGGACTATCTCTTCATACAGATAGTCCTGGACTTACAACCACAATTAAGCCCAAATTTTCTTTTCCTAAGCAAGACAGTCATTAAGTGAGTTTTGACTCATTTTACAACCTTTCTTGCCACAATGATTACATGAATCCCTGTGGTTGTTGAATTACTGGCACAGTTGTCGAGTGGATCTGGCTTCCCCATTGATTTGCTTCTCAGAAGGTCGCAAAAGGTGGATCACGTGACTCCAGGACATGGCAACCTTCATAAATTTGAGCCAATTGCCAAGCATCACGTGACCATGCAGTGGTCGTAAATGTGAAAAAATGGTCATAAGTCACCTTTTTCAGTGCCATTGTAACTTCGAATGGTCACTAAATGAAAGGTTGTAGGCTGAGGACTACCTGTAGTTTGGCCTGGAAGGAATAAAACATAAGACGAGCAGTTTCATGTGTCATGCTGGACCGTAAGATGACTTGTTTGAGTTTTTCTTATTGTAGTTTGTAAATCATGCTTGAGCCCAGTCAGTGAATCGTGGATTTGTGTGCCCTATCCTTATTCTCTTCCAACGCGGTCATAAGGAGGAGTTCCAAAACGTCTCTTTTTAGATTAGCCAGTGTTTGATATTGCATCCAGGCCTTCTCCTATGTTTAATCTGAACTAAAGTTTTGCTGAAACAAACCTTCACACACCCTGGTTTCATGTTGGCTCATTTTGAGTATATAGCCTAAGTTAAATCCAACCATAATTTTGACAGATTTGGAGAGCATGAAAAAACTGCAGCGGGCTTAAAGCAATAAATTATCTACAACTGAATTGGAGGAGAACTGGAACATTGAGCCTCATTCTGAACTGAAGTTTTACGTTCAGTTTAAACAGAGCAATTATATTTAACTCGTTCACTATTTCTTAGCAGAAAGTTCTATCTTCTAGCACCCGAGTTTCTCTATTTAAGTCACATTTTTTTTTAAATCCAGAGGCACTAAATATATAGTGTTTTGAAGCTGTTACACCATTTCTGAGCTAAGTGTGAAGCATTGTGATCTAGCCCTTCTATTCTGTCTATTTCAATACTTTCCCTCCTTTTAATTTCCCCAAACTTGATTTTGTGTGTATTCCTTAAGAAGATTTTTTTTTTTTGTTATGTCATGTTATTGCACAGTATTTGTGAATTAAAAGGTAAAATATTTTTTTAGAAAATACCAAATTTGGGTCCTAATGATGACATAAAATAAGTTTTCAGTCTTGAATATTATGGCACTTATGCTCACTTTAGTAAATGTAATGTAAAATATTAATAATATTGATGACGTGTACGCAAATTTAATATACATGGTCTCATGTAAGATAAATATTTGCCTTTTTTTCTAAAAGGTGTATGTATTCTGTAAGTGGAATAGTCTTTAGAAAGTTTCTATATGTTCTTAAAAATGGCAATACATTCCAAAAAAGGTACTGTAAATATGTACAGACTCAGAGTACAGTGTAATTTGGTAGTTTTGCCTGTAATTTTTATTTCAGTTTCTACATTTGCATCTTGCAATGTCTGTATGGTAATAAGAGTGCAAAAAAAATGCAGGTAAAAAGCACAGAATATAATGTTTAAAAAAAGAGAGAAATTACTCAGCATTTGATGTTTGTGGCCCTTAATTGTAAATGACACCTGTACTGTGAATGAAAGAAGTTTTTACACGTATATTGCCTTTACTACAGTTTGGGCTGTCTAATCAGTCTGAGCCTATTTTTTAAAAAAATAGCATGTTGGAATAAATTTTAAAATCCCAACATACCACCTCCAGTTTGTCTGGCAGTCATTTGCTTACTGAAATATGGGGTACCACCTACCAACAAGGAACTGTTTTAACTTTATTCTGTAATTCCTTCGCCACTCGATTTCTGAAGAATCTGAGCAACTTGCAATAGAACACAGAATAACAGGTTGGAAGGGACCTTGGAGGTCTTCTAGTCCAATCCCCTTCTCAAGCAGAAGACCCTATACCATTTCAGACAAATGGCTGTCCAATCTCTTCTTGAAAATCTTCAATGGTGAAGCACCCACAACTTCTGAAGGCAAGCTGTTCAGCTGATTAATTGTTCTCACTGTCAGGAAATTTCTCCTTAGTTCTAACAGAATAACAGTTGGAAGGGACCTTGGAGGTCTTTTAGTCCAACCCTCTGCTCAAGCAGGAAACCCTATACCATTTCAGACAGTTTGTTGTCTAATCTTTTCTTAAAAACCTCCAGTGTTGGGGTACCCACAACTTCTGAAGACAAGTCATTCCACAATTGTTCTGTCGGGAAATTTCTCCTTAGGTCTAGGTTGCTTCTCTCCTTGATTAATTTCCATCCATTGCTTGTCCTGCCTTCAGGTGCTTTGGAGAACAGGTTGGCCCCCTCTTTTTTGTGGCAGCCCCTTAGAGATTGGAACAGTGCTATCATGTCACCCCATCCTTCTTTTCATTAAACTAGACATACCCAATTCCTGCAACCATTCTTCATATGTTTCAGCTTCTAGTCACCTAATCATCTTCGTTGTTCTTCTCTGCACTCTTTCTAGAGTCTCAATGTCTTTTTTTATAGCGTGGTGACCAAAACTGGATGCAATATTCCAAGTGTGGTCTTAACCAAGGCATTATAAAGTGGTATTAACACTTCACAGAATCTTGATTCTATCTCTCTCAACGTAGCCCAGAACTGTGGTTCTAGGTTGGATCTCTTTTTAAATGATCTTTCACCTGTTACTTCTTGTTCTGTCCTCAGGTGCTTTTGAAAATAGTTCGACTCTCTCTCTCTGTGACAGCCCCTCAAGTACTGGAAGACTGCTATCATATCATCCCTTGTCCTTTTGTTTGTTCGAGTAGACCTACCAAGTCCCTCAATTGTTCATCATGTGGTTTAGCCTCCAGACCCATTATCATCTTTGCTGCTCTTCTCTGCCCTCTTTCTAGGATCTCAACATGTTTTTTTTGTATCATGATGGCCAGAATTGGACGCAGTATTCCAATAATAACGTCAGAAGGTTAAAAACAAATACAAGTGAAATCAGTTTGATGCACCACCGTTTGTGGGCCGAGCAAGATCATGCGACACCAATGTGTTCTTCAAAAGATATGTTTTTATGGCTCTTTGAAAGTGTAGTAAGGAGAAAGTGGCCTGGAGGTTTAAAGTAAATCCCAAAGGAGAGGAGAACATCACCGAGAAATCTTTAGCAAGGCTCTCCATCTCTCATTGGATTGGATACTCCTCAAAAGTTAAAACTGTTGAGTTGCCTTCCTGAATCGGGCATCCACAATTTGTGCATCCATTTATGAATCCAACTGGGCATCCATTTGTGCATAGGAACTCACAATCATGCAACTTTTGAGGAAGCTGAGGGATACAGTTTGATACAGAGATGCTACAGATGATTATTCCAGAAAGTAGGCAAAGCAAATAAGGGGGCAGAGCTAGATAAACAGTTACTTTGGTTTTATTTGAATTGAATTTAAATTAAATCTGGTTTATATAACTGCTCGTGCATTTAATGATTGTCCTTTTGGATCACACTGAAGACACGATCCAGTGGCAGCTTTTGAAGTGTTACAGGGTGACTTGCAGATTTATGAGCTTACAACTGAAACCACAGTAATCTCTTAATGTTACCTATGAGGGCTGTGCAGAAGAGGTTGGGATTCAAAGGGGAAAAATGATTCTAAATTTTTGAGGACAGTTAAGCATCAACCACCAGAAGCAGAGACGGATCCCCCAGTGAGACATTTGGTGTAAATAACTAAAGGATTTAGAGCAAGGAAAAGTTAAAAAAAAATGGCAATTTAATATAACTAAAATTGAAAAAAAGAAAAACCACTATTATGGCTTATTAGAAGTCACATAGAAGAAAAGCAGCCCTCTTACACATCCACTCTGCAAGGAAAATAATGGAATGGATTCTGTAAGTGCCTTCCAAGTCTCTGGTTAAGAATAAGTTCAAAAGAAAATACAGATTTGGAAACGGGTACAAATAAACGTCTCTTGGGCATTTGTTGCCCAAGGTTCAAAAGTTGAGAAAGTTCAGAATGATTACAAAACATACTTTTCCAAATAGCTTTTTAAAACATAAATATGGAAAAATGCATCAGTTGCTGTGGTGCTGACGGTGATCAAAGTGAAACGGAGCTGCATGTCCCAATTAATAGGTCGGCCTTCAGCTCATAAAAGAGCTAAGTGCTCTGCCATGTTTATTTTCTTTCTCTCTCTCTCACACACACACACACACACTATTATTATTATTAAGAGGTAGAGGATCTGAAGAATTCATCTGAAGTGAACACTTAGGATTAGAATAGAATAGAATTAGAACAGAATTGGAATAGAATTGGAATTGGAATAGAATAGAATGGAATTGGAATTGGAATTGGAATTGGAATTGGAATAGAATTAGAATAGAATTGGAATTGGAATAGATAATAGAATAGAGAATAGAATAGAATAGAATAGA
>QLTV01001458.1:2678026-2694052 GCA_003457575.1 Thermophis baileyi | reverse complement strand
TTATTTTATAATATAGCCTACGAAGAAAATACAAAAGTAAATAGTATGGAAAATATGAAAGGGAAAAAGTGATGTAATGTATATAATTGAATAGAATAGAATAGAATAGAATAGAATATAATAGGATAGGATAGGATAGGATAGGATAGAATAGAATGAAATTAGAATAGAATAGAATAGAAAATAGAATAGAATATAGAATAGGATAGAGAATAGAATAGAATAGAATAGAATAGAATAGAATAGAATAGAATAGAATAGAGTAGAGTAGAGTAGAATAGAATTAGAATAGGAATAGAATAGAATAGAATAGAATAGAATAGAATAGAATAGAATAGAATAGAATAGAATAGAATAGAATAGAATAGAATAGAATTAGAATAGAATTAGAATAGAATAGCACATACAGGTTGTCCTTGACTTAACAACCACAATTGAGCCCAAAATTTCTGTTGCTAAGTGAGACATTGGTAAAGCGAGTTTTGTCCCATTTTATGACTTTCTTGCCACACTTGTTAAGTGAACCACTGCAGTTGCTCAGTTAGTAACATGATTGTTAAGTGAATCTGGCTTCCCCATTGACTTTGCTTGTTAGAAGGTTGCAAAAAGTGATCACATGACCGTCATAAAGCCAAGCATTTGAATTTTGACCACGTGACCATGGGGATGCTGCAATGGTCATAAGTGTGAAAAGCTGTCATAAGTTACTTTTCTTCAGTGCCGTTGTAACTTCGAACGGTCACGAAATGAACTGTTGGAAGTCAAGGACTCCCTGTAGGGTATCGTATTAGTTCTAACGTACGCAATTTATAATATTTAGAATTACTGTATTTTGATAGTCGCCCGATTGCCTTTTTGTCACTGCCATCCCATTCTAGTTCCTCTGTTTTCAGCTAGCATTCGCTGAACGGAGATGCACAGTGCTTTCGATGGCCTCACGAGGGCGCTGTCTAGCAGCATTTCAGAGTCCGATCTGCACAGCAGAGATGCTAAGAAGCTTTCGCTGCCGAGAGGGCTATTCTAGGATCATAGAACCTGATTGCCATTCCAACACCACCTACGAAAACGGGAATCATTAATTCACCAGTCCTCTTTGTTCCGCAGCTATTAAGCCCCAAGAAGACTTTTGGTTAAAAAGAAATGCCTTAGAAGGACAGGGAGACTGGATTTAATCAGAGCCCGGATCAATCACAACCTTAGCCCCTGTTTTGACGTCAGGTTTCCATCTGTGGAATTAGGTGACAGGGCAGAGCATTAGAGCATCCCACCTAGATCGCCAGCAGAACATTATTTTCATGGCCAGGGGCCAGCATCTGGAGAGACCAAGTAAGCAAAGGTGAGGTGGCCCTTATTATTTTATGGCAGGGGTGTCAGACTCGATTTCATTGAGGGTTGTGTTTGACCTCCGGGGGCCAGGGTGGGAGTGGCCAGCTCGATGTCACTCATGTCGGGGGCGCCTGTGGTGGCCCGAGCGCTCTGCCAGCGAAAACGGGTTCCCAAGCTCCGTTTTCGGCTGCCACAGCCTCCTGCAACCCTCTGCCAGAGAAAACGGAGCTTGGGAGGGCTGCACGTGGCCCCCATGAGCTCCATTTTCGCTGGTAGAAGCACCGCAGGACTGTCCTTCGCTGTTTCCAGGGTGGCCCCGTGGGCCAAATCTAAGTATCCCCTGGGCCGGATCCGGCCCCCGGGCCTGTTTTATGATGTTCATTTATTTATTTTTTATAGCTGCAGCTTTCTCTTCATCACCCCTGTAATTTTACAAAGTCAGTCAAGTTGATATTCGGCCAGAGAAAATAAGAAAATATTTTTTCCTCTTCAGTGAACTGCCCAAATAGGTGACCAAGCCAGCATTCCTTCCTCCCGTTAACTGAATTAGAGGGAGAAAGATGAGGATATGAAGAGGGCAAAATGTATGGTTGAAAAGTGTTATCTCCTCTACTTTACATAATACAGGTAGTCCTCAACTTGCAACAGTTCATTTAATGACCGTTCGAACTTACAACAGCACTGAAAAAAGCGACTTCTGACCATTTTTCTCATGACCGTTGCAGTATCCCCAAGGTGATCAAAATTCAGACGCTAGGGAACTGACTCACATTTATTACGGTTGCACTGTCACGGGGTCACCTTTGGCGACCTCCTGACAAGCCAAGTCAATGGGAAAACCAGGTTCACTTAAGAACTGTGTTACTGATTTAGCAACTGCAGTGATTCACTTAACAACTGTGGCAAGAAAGGTTGTAAAATGGAGCAAAATTTGCTTAACAAATGTCTCGCTTAGCAACAGAAATGTTGGGCTCAATTGTAGTCGTAGGTCGAGGTCTCCCTGTACCCCAAAGAAGGGGAAATGACTACTTGAAGGAAAAAAACACTCAAGGCAGAAGGCCCACCATAGGAAAAGCACGCTGTATCTTCATGTCCACAAACTTTTTGCAGATGGGAGATTATTGATGATCTTATTGAGATGTTCTGATTGGGCAGATTTAATTTGGCCAGATAATGACTGACATACTTGAGCACTATGCTATATAGGACTTTGTAGATAATCACCAACTTTAACAGAGCCTGGGAATCTGATGCTACCAGTTCAATAACATAGGAATTGGTGTTATCCTGCAATGATGAAATTGACCAGCAATACCTACTCCTCCAGCAATCCAGCGGCCACACATTCCTCCCATTACCATCACAATTTCAATGTGAGTCCTAATATGTGTTGTGCAACAGGAATTCCCAACCACCGGATCATGGACTGGCACCAGGCCGCGGTATGCCAGAAACCGGGCCACGCAAACAAGCGAAGCCCCATCTGCGGGATGCAGGCAGCGTGTGAAACCATGCCCCTTCTGATCTGTGGAAAAACCTCTACACGGAACTGGCCCTTGATGCCCAAAAGGTTGGGGGCCACTGTTGTACAATAATATGGCCTTTTAGTTCTTGTAAGGTATCTTAAATGGCTGGCTTCTGAACAGCATAAAAAAGTAATTCTTTACTTCTTCGTAGCATAATTATGAGCCATGGTGGCGCAGTGGTTAGAGTGCAGTACTGCAGGCTACTGCTGCTGCCTGCCAGCTGCCTGCAATTTGGCAATTCGAATCTCACCAGGCTCAAGGTTGACTCAGCCTTCCATCCTTCCGAGGTCAGTAAAATGAGGACCCAAATTGTTGGGGGCAATATGCTGATTCTGTAAACTGCTTAGAGAGGGCTGTAAAGCACTGTAAAGTGATATATTGCTAAGTGCTATTGCTATAATATATGAAGCTAGCATTTTAGTCTTCCTCTCTGATTTGGAGGGCGAGAAAATGAAAAACCTAGCTGAAAATTCTGAGTAATTCCATACTGTAAACTTTAGTTTAAAATTCTCTTTCCCATCCAACTGAAGGGGAAGAATGGAAAAGGCCTGCAGAAGAATATTTGAGCGTGGCAACACAGGTGTAAAGACAGCACCCTTGTGGATTCTGTTGCTGATCACTTATGATTGTGAACCAACCACCAACCCAACCTAGCATTCCTCCCTCCCAACCTAGCATCCCTCACCATTCTGGATATGTACCAAGAGTTACAGGCTAAATTCTGAAAGGGGTTTGATGGGCCGTAATCTTTCAGTGAGCTCACCATTGCATGGAAAATCTCACCCTTCTGTCAACCTGCACGTGGAGCTTAAGTTCATCAGGTTTAATCTCAGCCACCGAAATGCATCTACCTGCCATGTATGACCTCTGGAAAGTATCTTTGCCATCCGTCCCATTACTTCCGCCAGCTTCTCCATCGCATTGTGCGCAGGTGAGCTGCTGTTTAGCTTCTTTTTCCCTTTTAGGGCAAAGAAAAGAGCCGCTTGGCTTGAAGCGGTTGGTTCATTCCACATGAGTTCCTCTACTCAATGAAGCTGGTGAGATGGATACTCCTGAACCATTAAGGGGAGGAGGACGCCCAGGCACGCGAATAACAGCAGAGGTGACTCACTGTTAGCCAATGGAGGCTCTACTTTCAAACTCAGCAGCAGCGCCTTAAAAGGCTGCCACCCGGGAATCACCCATGCCCGTTTACAGGACAAATACGGAATAAGGAAGTCAGAAATTAAAAGGGGAGCTACAAACACTTCGGATGACGACAGAGTACAGATAGTCCTCGACTTACAACCACGACTGAGCCCAAAATTTCTGTTGCTAAGCGAGACATTTCTTAAGTGTTTTGACCCATTTTACGACCTTTCTTGCCACACTGGTTAAGTGAATCACTGCAGTTAAATTAGTGACACGGTTGTTAAGGGAATCTGACTTCCCCTTTAGCAATAGCAATAGCACTTAGACTTATATACCGCTTCATAGTGCTTTACAGCCCTCTCTAAGCGGTTTACAGAGTTAGCATATTGCCCCCAACAATCTGGGTCCTCATTTTACCCATCTCAGAAGGATGGAAGGCTGAGTCAACCTTGAGCCAGTGAGATTTGAACCGCTGAACTGCAGCTAGCAGTCAGCTGAAGTAGCCTGCAGTGCTGCACTCTAACCACTGCGCCACCTCGGCTCTTTGACCTAGCTTGTCAGATGGTCGCAGAAGGTGATCACATGACCCCCCGGGACACTGCAAACGTCGTAGAGTCAGTTGCCAAGCATCTGAAGTTTGTTTACGTGATTATGGGGAATGCTGCAACGGGCGTAAATGTGAAAAAAAATGGTCCTTAGTCACTTTTTTCAGTGCCGTTGTAACTTCTAATGATCACTAAACAAACTGTTGTAAGTCGAGGACTACCTGTACTTTGATATTGGCAGAAGCAGGTTGCAATAGTCCACTTTGCTCTCAAAGTTACTCTGTATTCTGCCCCAAAGAAGAGGGGGCCAACCTATTCTCCAAAGCACCTGAAGGCAGGACAAGAACCAATGGGTGGAAACTAATCAAGGATAGAAGCAACCTAGAACTAAGGAGAAATTTCCTAACATTAATCAGTGGAATGACTTGCCTCCAGAAGTTGTGAATGCTCCCAACACTGGAAGTTTTTAAGAAGAGATTAGACAACTATTTGTCTGAAATGGTATAGGGTTTCCTGCCAGAGCAGGGGATTGGACTATTAGAAGATCTCCAAGGTCCCTTCCAACTCTGTTATTCTGTGTACTCCAGATTTAATGTTCACACAGTCCCTAATCTTGCGGGATTCTTAATACAGGTGTGGGAACCCTTCTGGAAGCTAAATACCTCATTTAACAAGTGTGATATAGGAGGGCACAGCCAAAGAGCTTAATTTAAAAAAAAAAAAAAAAAAACCAAACCAAAATAAAACTGGAATATGTCTACTTTAGGTTTTATATTGCAGACCTCATTTGTATTCACTGTAAGCGAACTGTGCCATCTGTTTTCAGCCATTCCAAAGACAGGGCCTCCCAGCAGCCTGCCCTTTGTACTATCTTGGCTAAACTGAACAAAAGTGCTTCTTCAGAGTCTGAAAATGGCGGGTACTCCTATTCCACCTTTCCTCCAATGTTCTTGGAGCTCCAGTTTTATCAAACACTCTTATAGGGTGAGCTAAACTTTGAAATGATGGTCATTCAAGATCATTCAGAGATAAATATGGTCATATTCCTCTGTGCACAGCGAAGTCAAAACCTCAAGTTGGAGGTACCACTGCATATTAAAGGCCTTTACACACTGGTGGGCTTCAAAATTTTAGCAAGGGGTTCTCTGCCCAGTTGCTAGGTGGGCATGGCCATAGTGGGCGTGGCTTAGTCGGCCTCCTGCACCATGGCAAGGATGGCGTTTTTGCCCTCCCCGGGCTCCGGAGGCTTTCCTTGAGCCTCCGGGAGGGCGAAAACAGCCTCCCCAGGCTCCGGAGGCCCTCTGGAGGCAGGAAACGGGCCCGTTCCCGAACTTCCGGTAATCCCGTTTTTTGCCCTCCCGAGCCTCCATGCGCGCCCTGCACTTACCTGCATCCAAAAAGGGCCGCGTGGGGACTCCTGGGAGGGGAGGGGAGGGGCCAGCCAGCAATTTAACTACCGGTTCGCAAGGTGGGGCTGGCTGGGGGGGGGGGGGAGGGGTGGGTGGGACCAGCCAGGAGTGGGATTTGGGGGGTTCTCCGAACTGCACAAAATCTTAGCTAGAGGTTCTCCTGAACCCCTGCAAACCCCCAGCAGCCCTCCCCTGCCTTTACATCTCATAAAATGAGATTGTTTGTGTGGTTGCAGCCACCACCATGATTTTTCTGATGTCCCCCAGGAACCATGTCAGTGCAGATTTGAAAGTGGCTCATACCAGTTCCCGTTCAGCCCTAACTATTCAGCTGCACTGTCCCTCCCCTCCCCAATCATAATTGTTATTCTGATTTTGTGGTTAGCTCTGTGAGGAGATTTCTGTCTGAGGTAATCTGATAAGGTAGAAGGTTAAAAGACGAGCTAGGAAGAAAATCATTTCTGTTCATTATAATAGCCAATAGGGCTTCTGGTATGCATTTCAGCTTCTCTAATCAAACAATGCAAATGTGACAAGGAAAATAGCTTACATTCCATTTGGTTTGCTCGCTCAAGGTCAATTAAGCAAGAGTTATTTCTGGATTCTGGAGCCTTACTCACTCACACACCTTTGTTTCCAAAGTTGCCAGCTCATGACAATCCACCACAACCTAGCATGGAGAAAAAACAAAACAACCAAAGATAATTCAGCAAACTGCTCCCCTTCATACGGTAGGAAATGAATAATCTTTTTAAAAAAAGTTTCCTCCATTGGGTAAAACTAACATACCAAAGGAAATAGCTCAGCTTTTAGATTTTGTTGCTAATTTAAGGAGAAGCATTTTTTCCCCAAAACCCATTAAAATAGTCAATATACCCTGTTTTCCCCAAAATAAGACATCCCCTGATAATAAGCCCAATCGGGCTTTTGAGTGCATGGCAATAAGGCCAAGCGCTTATTTCAGGGTTCAAAAAAATATAAGACAGGGTCTTATTTTCAGGGAAACACGGTAATACATAGGTAGTCCTCGATTTAAGACCACAATTGACCCCAGAATTTCTGTTGTTAAGTGAGACATTTGTTAAGTGAGTTTTGCCCCATTTTATGACCTTTCTTGTCACAGTTGTTAAGTGAATCGCCGCAGTTGATAAAGTTAGTAACATGGTTGTTAATGGGGAATCTGGTTTCCCCATTGATTTTGCTTGTCAAAAAATTGCAAAAGGTGATCACATGACCTTGGGACAAAGCAAAGGTCATAAGTATGAGTCAGTTGCCAATTTTGATCACATGATCACGAGGATGCTACAAAGGTTGTAAGTGTGAAAAATGGTCATAAGTTACTTTTTTCAGTGCTGTTGTAACTTGGAACGGTCACTAAATGAACTGTTTTAAGTTGAGGACTACCTCTAGTGTATTGTAGTATTTCTAACTTATCTAATTTGTCTTAATTCTAATATTTAGTGTTTTAATTGTGTTTTATGATGTAAGCCACCCAGACTGGCTTGACAGTGAGCTGAGCGGCATATAAATTTAATAATAAATAAATAAATGCTGGTTGGGGAATTCTAGGAATTGAAGCCCACATATCTTAAAGGCTGAAGTCCAGATTATGTAAGTCTCTTCCCTTAAATTCTACTCCCTCCCAATGTTCTGGAGTCTTTCCAAAGGAAAGCCATCCTTGCAGGTACTTCATCTAGAAGGCTTGGAATGTATCCCTCACCAAGTTTATCAACTGCACTGCCCAAGGTGTACGGCACCCAAAATGATAATAGAATAACAGAGTTGGAAGGGATCTTGGAGGACTTCTAGTCCAGCCACCTACTCAGGCAGGAAACCCTATACCAGGGGTGTCAAACTCAAGGCCTGGGGGCTGGATCCGGCCTGCGGGGTGCTTAGATCTGGCCCATGGGGCTGCCCCAGAGCAAAGGACCGGCCCGCGGTGCCTCTGCCAGCAAAAACGGAGCTCTGGAGGGCCACATGCGTCCCTCCCAGGCTCCGTTTTCAGCCGTGACGGCCTTGTGCTGCCATCTGCTAGTGAAAACAGAGCTCAGGAGCCCGTTTTCGCTGACAGAGCGCTTGGGCCACCACAGACGCCCCCCACATGAGTGACATCAAGCTGGCCACGCCCACCCTGGCCATGCCCACCCCGGCCCCCAAGGTCAAACATAACCCTGATGTGGCCCTCGATGAAATCAAGTTTGATACCCCTGCCCTATACCATTTCAGACAAATGGTTGTCCAGTCTCTTCTTAAAAACTTCCAGTGTTGGAGCATTCATAACTTCTGGAGGCAATTTGCTCCATTGATTAATTGTTCTAACTGGTCAGGAAATTCCTCCTTAGTTCTAGGTTGCTTCTCTTCTTGATTAGTTTCCATCCGTTGCTTCTTGTCCTGCCTTCAAGTACTTTGAAGAATAGGTTAACCCCGTCTCCTTTGTGGCAGCCCCTCAAATATTGGAACACTGCTGTCATGTCACCACTAGTCCTTCTTTTCACTAGGCTAGATATATCCAATTCCAGCAACCGTTCTTTGTATGTTTTAGCCTCCAGTCTCCTAATCATTGTTGTTGCTCTTCTCTGCACTCTTTCTAGAGTCTCAACATCTTTTTTACATCGTGGCGACCAAAACTGGATGCAGTATTCCAAGTGTGGCCTTACCAAGGCATTATAAAGTGGTATTAACACTTCACGTGATCTTGATTGTATCCCTCTGTTAATGCAGCCTAGAACTGTATTGGCTTTTTTGGCAGCTGCTGCACACGGCTGGCTCATATTTAAATGGTTGTCCACTAGGACTCCAAGATCCCTCTCACAGTTACTACTGTTACTACGGTGATCTTGATTCTATCCCTCTGACAAAGCCAGTCGTGACAGAAGAAGAGGAGGGTCTGGTCTAAGGCTTTTCAGGCCCAATGATGGTAAAGTCTGGGCTGGGGCTATTTGTCATTAAGGCACTGATTGAAAATAACCTTAGGACCATTAAGTCACTTCCTGAAATCAAAGTTTTCATTTGAAAATGACACATAGGCTGAAATACAGAACAGAAACCATAGAAGCTCATAGAAAAATTCCATTTCCCGCCCTCCTGGAGTTCAACGAGGACCCAAACACTGTTTAGCAAACGATGACATGATAACAGCAGTATGAAATGCTGACAGGAGAGGCCAGCATCTTTCAGCATCTGAGGTGTGGATGAAAAGTCAATAGTGTACATTCATCTATCGATAGCTTGTTGAGTGGAGAAAGTTCCAGAAACATAACACAATCTACAAAGCCAGCAGACAAAGCAAGAATGCAAGTCCATTCACACATCTCTACCTAAACATATCCCGGTACCATGCAAATGGAAGTCAAATCCATTCCTGGATAAAGATATGGAATTTACCCAGGGAAGAAATGGAAAAAAAAATCAATTTAGGGGTCTACTAGTGACCTTTAGATTCCTTCTTGTTCTTGAGTCATCTAACTGATTATCTCCAAATTGTTTCCTCCAGGACAGGGGTCCTCAAACTTGGCAACTTTAAGACTTGTGGACTTCAACTCCCAGAATTCTCCAGCCAGCTATGCTGGCTGGAGAATTCTGGGAGTTGAAGTCCACAAGTCTTAAAGTTGCCAAGTTTGAAGACCTCTGCTCCAGGAGAAAGGTCTTCTCAGGCACTATAGAAGCTTGTGGACCAGTGTTTTCCAAACTTGGCAACTTTAAGAAGTGTGGACTTCAACTCCCAGAATTTAGGCTATCTGAGGAATTCTGGGAGTTGAAGTCTACAGGTCATAAAGAGCCATAGTTGTTCACCCCAGCTCTAAATCAAGAAAGGGGATCTGTGAATCTTCTCCAGCTAACTTTAGAAGCCTTCCAGCAAATTCCTCCTAGGTACAACAGTTAGATATTATGTTTCACCTGAGTCAGCAAGCCAGATGCTCAGTTTAACAATCACCATCTACCTGTAATTTTTACCTGGCTAACCAAAGAACAAACCACCATGTACTGATGGGTATCTTTGTGTAAAAAGAGCTTGCAGATGAAATCAGGTTGGAGAGCATTCCAGTGCCCAGCCAGAAAGTGCCATAAATGGAAATAATAAAACAAGTGGGAATACTCTTCACCAAAAGGAGGAAAGGAATTTGCTGGTCCCTTCCTTGCAGTAGCTGTACTGTCATCTTTTTCCGTATTGTGCCAAACCTTCCCACCTTAATACAATTAGATCAGTACAGGTAGAGAGTGTTCTGAAGATCTTGTCACATTTGCTGGCTAAGGATCATGGCAGAGGCCCAGCTGTATGTGGCCTTTGAACTCTCCATAGATCAGGGGTATCAAACTCGATTTCATTGAGGGCGCATCGGGGTCGTGTTTGACCTCGGGGGGCCAGAGTGGCTGTGGCCAGGGTGGCTGTGGCCAGCTCGATGTCACTTGTGTCAGGGGCACCTGTGGTGGTCCAAGCGCTCTGCCAGTGAAAACGGGCTCCCGAGCTCCATTTTCGACTGCGACGGCCTCTTGCAACCCTCTGCCAGCAAAAACGGAGCTCGGGAGGGCCGCCTGCGGGCCTCCCCCAGCTCTGTTTTTGCTGGCAGTGGCACCTTGGGTTGGTCCTTTGCTGTTTCCAGGGCGGCCCCGCGGGCCAGATCTGGCCCCTGGCCCTTGGGTTTGACACTCCTGCCATAGATGCATCGGATGGATAAGATACGCAGTGTTGATTTCATTCCATTGCAAAACACTTCCCCATCTTTATAAATTTTGCATATTCAGAGCATCATTTTCGAGCAGGTCAAGTCAATGTTTATTACCATAAAATACCAGAGGCCAGAGCAATTTAAAAACACTCAAGGAATATCCAGTGAAAAATTCTAGAATAAAATGATAAATAACAGAAAAAATCTATTACCGACTAATACCAGAGACCAGAGCAAGTTAAAAGCATTCAAGGAATATCCAGTTAAAAGTTCTAGAATAAAATAATAAATAACAGATAAAATCTATATTAAAATCACAATTTGGCATCCAATCTGTCAGTTGCACACGAGCAAAACACAGCATGGCCTAACTATAATATAACAATCAATCCTTAAACTGTGAGGCCCGTAGTCATTAAATACTAAAATGCAAGAGAGTGATGCAAATGCAAAAGGGTTTGCTGCATTAATTGTATAAAATAGCTATGATGGATTAATCACCTGTTTCCGATGAATCCATGCAGATGATGCACAGAATCTAGCCACCTGGGCAGGGGTGGGCTTCAAAAATTTTAGCAAGGGGTTCTCTGCCCGGTTGCTGGGTGGGCGTGTCCATGATGGGCGTGGCTTAATCGGCCTCCTGCACCATGGTGGCGGGGGCGTTTTTGCCCTCCCCGGGCTCCAGAGGCTTTCTTTGAGCCTCTGGGAGGGCGAAAATGGCCTCCCCAGGCTCCGGAGGCCCTCTGGAGGCCGGACTTCCGATAGGCCCGTTTTTCACACACACACCCCCGAGCCTCCGTGCACGCCCTGCACTTTACCTGCATCCAAAACGGGCCACGTGGGGACTCCTGGAAGGGGCAGGGTGGGGTGGGCGGGGCCAGTCAGGAGTGGGATTTGGGGGTTCTCCTTACTGCACAGAATCTTAGCTAGAGGTTCTCCCGAACCCCTGCGAACCCCCAACAGCCCACCCCTGCACCTGGGTTGTAATCATAGTCTGTTCGTTCTTAAGCAGCCACTGGAGATAAGTAGTGCCGGAATGGTAAGTAGTGCCGGAATGGCCAAGATATCTATCGATTATTGGGATGATAAGATTCCCCCCCCCCTGAATATCTCTATAATAAGCGCATCAAAGGAGTATGTGTGTGTTTTCTAGCATGTCAATAAGTCTTTAGTCTATAGGTTGTTTCTTAGAATGTCTTACTTCACTGGCAGTCCCACTGTATACAACTTTGTTCCATTTTATTCTACAAAACATGGACTTGATTGTAACTTGGTATAAATTGCTAACTAATGTATTGTATTTCAAGGGAGCTCTTAGTAGGATATTTCCAGAAGATCCGCTTTACGTCACCTAGTAAGCAGCCTAAGATGCTTCTAGAGTTCTTCAGTAACCACAAGGTTTGGTTTAGATCAAATTCAACACCTTGGAAATAATCCAATTCCAAGCAAATCTCATGTTGCCCTCTTAAATGACATGGCAAATTGCAAATAGTTGTAACATTGAAATATACCCTGTTTTCCCCAAAATAAGACATCCCCTGATAATAAGCCCAATCGGGCTTTTGAGTGCATGGCAATAAGGCCAAGCGCTTATTGCAGGGTTCAAAAAAATATAAGACAGGGTCTTATTTTGGGGGAAACACGGTATGCGCACATAAACTAGAATAGGGATAAATTTTGCAAATGTATTTTTCCAGGAGATTGATTGATTCACACCTTTATTAATTTTACAAATAACTCAGGGAGGTGAACATATCCAACACATCTTCCTCCTCCTATTTTCCCCACAACAACAACCCTGTCAGGTGGGTTGGGCTGAGACTGGCCTAAAGTCATCCAGCTGGCTTTCATGGCTAAGATGGGATTTGATCTCACATTTTCCTGGTTTCTAGCCTGGTGCCTTACGGAATGGGACGCGAACTGTACTTCGATGAATGGGCCGCGGCGAAGGGACTGGGACGGAGGGGCTGTGGCCCATGTGCCGGGGTGAAAGGATGGGGGAGGGCCAGCCGAGGAGAAAAGCTGGTGGATAATAACGGGGAAGTGAAACCCTGGAGGAGAAACAGGCACGGCCAAGGGTACGAGCGAAAAGTCCTAGACCCGTGCCTTAACCATTAGAACAAACTGGTTCACTTTTCCTATGCAGTTCTTTCCAGAAAACGCATCTTCTTTGTTTTCAGAGGAATAAGGTGGTTTTTTTTTTTTAAAAAAAATTGTTTAGAATTCAGAAATTGTTATTTTACTGTAAGTAATGTAGCGCCTAAAGCTTGAGATGAATGCATATGATAATAATAATCACTTGAACACCTTTGGCATTGATAAAATCACCATCAGTCAATTGCAAAAGGCAACTTTACTTGGAACAGCTTACATCCCGCGACAATAACTTTATCACCATCAAACAACATTTGCTTATTCCAGCTCCTTGGGAAGGACATGATAGGTGGATTAAAATGACAAATCCAGTCTAAATAGCTCACTGTATGAAAAACCATTTAATCTGTGGTTGGCCCTTTATTAAATGAGGGGAATAAGTATACCTGAGGCACAAAGCTGGTGGTGTTTCTGTGATTACTAAAGTACCATTTAATGGATTATAAATTGGAAATTGATGTCAGCAGGCAGATATATTGAGATGTTGATATTGTCTGAACTTATTTTTCATCCTGCAAACCTTTCATTACTAGGCAAGGTAACATCATCAGTGCAGCTTGCGGACTGTTTAGAGAAAGAAGAAGGAACAATCTGAAGAATTCTTTGAAGAAGAAAACAAAAAAACAATACCCTATTCAAGGCTAGTAGGACAAATTATCAGGGGTGAAATGCTCCCAGTTCGCTCGTACCTGTTGGTCGCCGTAGAGCCGGTTGCCAAGGTAGCGCCAGGCGCCGCTCACCCGCCCGGACGCTGCCATTTGAGTTCTTTTACCCTCTGCGAATGCACAGAATGCTTTGCGCATGCGCAGAGGGTAAAAGAACCCAAATGGCGGCGTCCGGGCGGGTGGGCGGCGCCTCGCGCTACCTTGGCGACCAGCTCTACGGCGACCAACAGGTACGAGCGAACCGGGAGCATTTCACCCCTGCAAATTATTGTATATAAACTACTCCCCTGTGCAGTGGTGATGTTACCTAGACTAAAAATAAAACATCTGTAGGAAGAGAAGCAAGTTCAGAGAACATCAAGAACCTTACCATGGGTGATTTATATTCTCTACTATGACATGCGTGTTTGAAAGAGAATATCATTGGGAAGTCAAAATGGCCTATTTCAGAAATATATGTGTGACAATAAAACAGAGGGCGCTCTCTCTTTTGGAAATGTAACATGTGATCCAGGACTTATAAAGGAGAATATTTGTAGCTCAGGGTTGACATAAGGGGTCCTTGGTGCTCTCTGAGCTTGCTTGTTTTCTTGCAGACGTTTCACTACCCAAATTAGGTAACATCATCAGTGCTAGTCAGACAGCAAACTGCATCCCTTACTAGCACTGATGATGTTACCTAGTTTGAATAAGGAAACAACTGCAAGAAAACCAGCAAGCTTAGAGAGCACCAAGGGCCCCTCATGATCCAGGACTTGCTTTCCCCAATGGAAATTTCCACTATACCTTTGGTAACATGCCTTCCCTGAGACCATCTGTGCAGTCAGCTCTGCTTCCTTGTTCAGGGTCTCCAAATATTGCCCATTGGCTTTTAGCTATCATGTCTTGCTCAAAGAACCGTCTACAGGCTAGCCAACCAAACCCCACCAACCTACTAATGGTTTCCACTGATGGAGTGATGTCTTTCACCTAAGAACTATGATCAGAGGTGGGTTCCTACCGGTTCTAACCGGTTCTTTAGAACCGTTAGTAAACCGGTGATGACGTCATGGAACTGGTTCTTTCGGTGTGTTCCGTGGGCGCCGCCATCTTGGATTTTGCTTCTGCACATGCGCAGAAGCGAATTTTTGCTTCTGCGCATGCGCAGAAGCTATTTTTTGATTGCTGCAGGGGCGCGCATGCGCGCACGGTGCGACCCTGAGCGAACCGGCAGCAAACGGATCCAGAACTCACCCCTGACTATGATGTCATTCACCAGCCTTCCCCAACTCTTTATTTCTTTTTGGTCCGGTATTATATTTAGTTTACTTTCTCAACTTCACTCATTCATATTTCAGCTATGCTGTAAGGAACAAAGAATCTTGCTCATTTCTGCTGGCTTACTCATCTCTTGTCACGTAGAAAGCTATTACCAAACTTGGTGTAGGAGGGATGCCAACTGTAAACCATCAGCTGAGCAGTTAAGCTCCCAAATTTGCATAACAATACCCTGGCTGGCAGATGAAAGAGTAATTGGGAGGAACAGGGAGGAAGAGGGAGGAATTATGGGAACAAGGAATGGCAAATTAAGAAATTGGTTTTGTTCAAAGGGGTGAGCAAAAGTGTGTAAAGTTAATGCAAGTTCATCTTTTCATCTCTCCTGGCATTCTTGAGCTGTGACTTTTATGAAGCTGACCAATGAAAGGCAACCGAAACCCAAATTCAAGTCATCTCATGATGGCTGCATGGAAACTAATGCAATCATATCAGGCTTTAAAAAAAAAAGGTGAAAAGTCTGCAAACTGATGAAGGGAAGCTGGATTTTATTTGCAGATTGATATGGCTCCTTGATTAACTGGCACTACAGATAGTCCTCGACTTACGACCTCAATTGAGCCCAACATTTCTGTTGCTAAGTGAGACATTTGTTAACTGGATTTTGCCCCATTTTATGACCTTTCTTGCCACAGTTCTTAAGTGAATTGCTGCAGTTGTTAAGCTAGTGACACGGTTGTTAAGTGAATTTGGTTGCCCCATTGACTTTGGTTGTCAGAAGGTCGCAAAAGGGGATCATATAATCCCAGGACACTGCAAGCGTCATAAATAGGGGTCAATTGCCAAGAGTCTAAATTTTGATTACGGGGATGCTGCAATGGTCATAAGTGTTAAAAATGGTCATAAGTCACTTTTTTTCAGTGCCCTTGTATCTTTGAACAGTCACTGAACGAATTGCTGTAAGTTTTGTGTATAGAGCACAAAAACTAATGGCTCAGAAACAAACAGGCCAGAAAACATTCCTGGCAACTATCTGAAGGAAAGGGCAGGTAGGAAAACACCTCCTATTATCCTGAAGAGGCTTTGGCATAAAGAAAATCAAGCTGGGATGAGGACAGCATAAAAAAGACATCATATACAGACCTATGAAGATCTATGAAGAGACCAACAGTTGGACTGGCTAACTGACCTGTTTTGGTGCTCCAAACCGCAGATTGAATTTTGCCTTCTTTCTGGGGAACAAACCAGGCAAGATTTTGTTCCAGAGACGGTTTTAATTCTGATGTGTGTTCCTTTCCTTGTTATCTATGTGGCCTTGGGTGAATTGCTGGTCTGATCTGACAGCTGTG
>QLTV01001458.1:2644640-2668126 GCA_003457575.1 Thermophis baileyi | reverse complement strand
GAGGAGATGGGTGATAGGAACGATGAGAAGACTAATAGTAATAGTAATGCAGCCTTAGTGAATAGTTTGACAGTGTTGAGGGAATTATTTGTTTAGCAGAGTGATGGAATTAGAGAAAAAACTGTTCTTGTGTCTAGTTGTCTTGGTGTGCAGTGCTCTGTAGCGTCATTTTGAGGGTAGGAGTTGAAACAATTTATGTCCAGGATGTGAGGGGTCAGTGAATATTTTCACGGCCCCCTTTTTGACTCGTGCAGTATACAGGTCCTCAATGGAAGGCAGGTTGGCAGTAAGAAGGCCAGACAGTTATAGAGGTGTAGATGACAGATTCAATAATTCCTCTGTAGAACTGTATCAGCAGCTCCTTGGGCATTTTGAGCTTCCTGAGTTGGCGCAGAAAGAACATTCTTTGTTGTGCTTTTTTGATGACGTTTTTGATGTTGGGTGACCATATTAGGTCTTGAGATATGATAGAACCTAGAAATTTGAAGGTCTCTACTGCTGATATTGTGTTGTCCAGTATTGTAAGAGGTGGAAGTATGGGAGGGTTTCTCCTAAAGTCTACCACCATTTCTACAGTTCTGAGTGTGTTCAGTTCCAGATAATGTAGGCATTATCTTCCTACTTGATCGCATAGTTTTGCCTTGCTGTTCCCTACTGTTTGAATGCGGTCTCTGCCTAGGACTCTTGAATCAGCCGAAAATAAGGGTGGCCTGAAATTTGCCATTTCTGCTATGGATGCCTGTCCTGCCATCGTTATCTGTTAATGCGATCACCTGACTTCATTCCTTCCCTGTTTTGACACATCTTCAGATTATCTTTGGACAGCCTCAGAATAATGGGGGAACTACTACTTTCATACTGGTGGAGTTGAGGGCAACTTAAGTCTGTCTCACTGGGAAATTTGGGACAAGATGAATAGCATAGGGACAGGGCAGGGAAAAGTAATTGCCAATGTTATTGGTATCACATAGTAATGTGATTAAGTGGAAGTTGGAAAAGGCTCTTTTTGGTGATGTTTAGTTGCTAAAGTGTGTCCGACTGTTTACGACCCCATGGACCACAGCATACCAGACTCCCATTCTCCATTATCTCCCAGAGTTTGCCCAAACTCAAGTTAGAATAGAATAGAATAACAGAGTTGGAAGGGACCTTGGAGGTTTTCTAGTCCAACCCCCTGCTTAGGCAGGAAACCCTGCTACACCACTTCAGACAAATGGTTATCCAATCTCTTCTTAAAAGCTTCCAGTGTTGGAGCATTCACAACTTCTGGAGGCAAGCTGTTCCACTGATTAATTGTCCTAACTGTCAGGAAATTTCTCCTTAGTTCTAAGTTGCTTCTCTCCTTGATTAGTTTCCACCCATTGCTTCCTGTCCTGCCCTCAGGTGCTTTGGAGAATAGCTTGACCCCCTCTTTTTGTGGCAGCCCCTGAGATATTGGAACACTGCTATCATGTCTCCCCTAGTCCTTCTTTTCATCAAACTAGACATACCCAGTTCCAGCAACTGTTCTTTATATGTTTTAGCCTCCAGTCCCCTAACCATCTTTGTTGCTCTTCTCTGCACTCTTTCTAGAGTCTCAACATCTTTTTTACCTTGTGGCGACCAAAACTGAATACAGAATTCCAAGTGTGGTCTTACAATGTTAATTGCATTGATGACAATGTCAAACCATCTCATCTTCTACTCTCCCCTTCTACTTTTGCTTTCAATCTTTCCCAACATTAGGGATTTTTCCAATGAGTCCTCTCTTCTCATTAGGTGGCCAAAGTATTTGATCTTCAGCATCAAAGGAACAGTCAGGGTTGATTTGGCAGTTCAAATCTCACCAGGCTCAAGGTTGACTCAGCCTTCCAGCCTTCCGAGGTGGGTAAAATGAGGAGCCAAATTGTTGGGGGCAATAGGGTGATTCTGTAAACTGCTTAGAGAGGGCTGTAAAAGCCCTGTGAAGCAGTATATAAGTAAGTGCTATTGCTATTTCCTTTAGGATTAATTGATTTAATTTCAAAGGGACTCTCAACAGTTTCTCCAACACCGTAATTCTAAAACATCAATCGTTCATTGCTCAGCCTTCTTTATGGTCCAACTCACACAGCCACACCTTACTACTGGGAACACCATAGCTTCAACTATACAGACCTTTGTCGGCAAGGTGATGTCTCTGCTTTTTAATATGCTGCCTGGGTTTGCCATAGCTTTCCTCCCAAGTCATTTTATGTCCCAAACTCTACTTTCTTCATCTGAATGAGTTCAGATGGAAAGGAACTGAGTTTGAATATCATTTTAGCCATTCAACCTCCTGGCTATGTTTAAATGAACTCCTTACAAGCCAACAACAGTTTAGCCATGTGTATCCCCTTAATCCAGTCAATGTAGCTAATTAAGAGCTTAATGTGCTATAGATCAGGGGTCTCCAACCTTGGCGACTTTAAGCCTGGTGGACTTCAACTCCCAGCAAAGCTGGCTGGGGAATTCTGGGAGTTGAAGTCCGCCAGGCTTAAAGTCACCAAGGTTAGAGACCCCTGCTACAGATCAATCCCAGAAAATTTAGGGCCAATGATTCAAGCACGGTCCAGTTCACCATTGATAAGTGCATCTACATAAGCATAGTCATTGTTTGAAGAAAAAAAAAAGTCACAGACATTCAACCTAGTCTGCTTTGGGGGGGGGGGTTGTATATTGTAAAAAGAATGAAGTTTATTTATAGACTGTTTGCAGAGCTGACGAACATAGCCAGGATTATTATGTAAGTGTGGAAAAACACTCACTCATACACATGCATACATACCAGAAAATGGGGTAATCTACATTCGTGGGCATAAATACTTTAAGTCACTTATCTGCTAAAGTATAAACTGTTTCCCACCCTTTTTCAATATTTATATCAGGAAGGTTTCTACAACTGGCAGAAACCTACAGTAGCTTGTCCGTCTTCAAAGCCAACTTCCTTCTCCTTTCCATCTGCAGCTAAAGGATTTCAAAATGAAGTCATTGAGTTGTCCCGCTGTCATCTCCCCCCCCCCATGTAAATGATCTCTCCCAACCTCACCTACCTGTGCCCGTATTGCACCTGCCTGACTCAACTTTCCCTAAAAGGTTTGCGGTCTCTTGTAGGGAGGGATTACGTATTGTCAATTGAATCCCTTTACAGGTTTTCAATAACGTTCTTCTCATTTTTCCACCTCTCTTTCTGATTCTTCAGCACCTCCCAAGAACTGATAGTCAAGAATATTTTTCCAAGTAAGGCATTTATCTGGAGGAATCTGCCCCCTTCCCCACCCCCTCCCATCTGCCCCTTGGTAAAAAAAATAAAAGAAATTGTCTTGCCCAGATTAGCAGACCCTTGTTCTGCCGCACGTTCCATGTTTGATCTGGATCACAACATCCTTCCAGCCAGTATAAACCATCTTGGTGCTGTTGAAGCATGAAAGAGGTAACAGCCTACCACATGTGGAGACCGCCAGCAGGCCAGCTCTAGATAGTCTGGCATCCTAGGCAAAGCCATATTCTGTCGCCCCCTTTGATTTGGTTCGTTTTCTGATTTTGTGGTGCCGTCTTGTTTCTTTGTTCCTTCAGGTTTTTGAGTTTTACAGATTTTTGATCTTACAGGTTTTCAGCCCTGTACATTAAAAAAAAAATTCTCAGATGTTTTCATCCTATTTACACAGTCAATAATTGTAATTACATCAGCACCCATTGTTATCGTATGGCAAGAATTCTGCAAAATGCTAACCTTCGAGCAGATGAACTTGTTCATGGAAGGTGCTGTTACTGCTGCTGTGCTGTTCTATAGTGTTTTTCGGCGGTATTTTGGTGCCCCCTAACGTGTTTAGCTTTGGTATATACTCTGCCTTAGCCTAGAACTGGCCCTTGGCACCATGTGGGCATATAAGGGCAACTCAGAAGAGATGGCATGGTTCTAAGCTGCCATTGTATTGCCTGGAAAACTTTATAGTAGCCATTATCCACCACAAATGCCTCTCCCCCACTTCCATATTTCCCAGCTACCATGGAGAGGACAAATTGAGGATGATTGGAATGGCAGTGCAATTCATCTAGAATTAACCCTTTTAAAAATCCCACCATTCTACTATTTTGACTGCACTAGGTTTTCTTCCACAACACTGTGATCCCCACAATAATCTTGTGAAGTGTGGAATAAGTGAAAAAGATGCCTTTCTTAGGTTGTTTCCACCCAATTGTTGTTGTTGTTAGTCGCAAAGTCGTGTCTGACCCATCGCGACCCCATGGACAACGTTCCTCTGGGCCTTCCTGTCCTCTACCATCCGCCGGAGTCCATTTAATCTCATGCCAACTGCTTTAGTGACTCCATCCAGCCACCTCATTCTCTGTCGTCCCCTTCTTCTTTTGCCCTCCATCTTTTCCAGCATTAGGCTCTTCTCCAGTGAGTCCTTCCTTCTCATTAGGTGGCCAAAGTATTTGAGTTTCGTCTTCAGGATCTGGCCTTCTAAAGAGCAGTCAGGGTTGATCTCCTCTAGGACTGACCGGTTTGATCGCCTTGTAGTCCAAGGGACTCGCAGGAGTCTTCTCCAGCAACATAGTTCAAAGGCCTCAATTCTTTGGTGTTCAGCCTTTCTTATGGTTATCTTGGAGCCCAGGAAAATAAAATCTGTCAGTACCTCTATTTCTTCCCCATCTGTTTGCCAGGAATTGATAGGGCCGGATGCCATGAGCTTATTTTTCTTAATGTTGAGTTTCAAGCCTACTTTTGCACTCTCCTTCTTCACCCGCATCAAGAGGCTCTTTAGTTCCTCTTCACTTTCTGCCATTAGAGTGGTATCATCTGCACAATACATTGGCTCAAATTAATTAACTATCAAGAGGTTGCATTCACACAGCATACTGAAGTTGCCTAGGGTCAACCTTGCTTAGATCTTCATATCGTGTTGCATTCATTCAATTCATGAAACTAAGCAGACTGTGTAACTGCAGCTTTACTAACTGTTTTAGGAACATCAACCATAAGATGAAAGGTTCCATTCTTCTTTAAGTTATCCTGGCATTTTCTCTTTCCCACTTTCATTCCAAGACTCTACAGTTATCTGTTTGGGGGATTATAAGAATGCTTTAAAGTAAAGGAGTGTGTGATATTTTCAACATTTAAAATCATCTACCAAGAATTGGTTGTAAGCAGTAATCTTAGCTTGGCAGAGCTCTTGGGAGTCCCCCATTATGTGTAACCTGGGTCCTTTCACCGATGGTGCTGGGGCTGAAACCAAGGATCTTCTAGCTCAGAGGTGTCAAACTCAATTTCATTGAGGGCCGCATCAGGGTTGTGTTTGACCGGGGGGGGGGGGGGGGGGGCGTGGACAGGGTAGGTGTGGCCAGCTCGATGTTACTCATGTCAGGGGCACCTGTGGTGGCCCGAGTACTCTGCCAGTGAAAATGGAGCTCAGGAGGGCCGTGCATGGCCCTCCCGAGCTCCGTTTTCACTGGCAGAGGGTTGCAGGATGCTGTTGCAGCCGAAAACGGAGCTTGCAAGGGCTGTGCGTGGCCCTCCTGAGCTCCATTTTCGCTGGCAGACGCACCATGGGCCAGTCCTTCGCTGTTTCCAGGGCGGCCCCGCGGGCCAGATCTAAGCGTCCCGTGGGCCTTGAGTGTGACACCCCTGTTCTAGCTGAATGAAGCATGCATTTTAACACTGACTTGTGATTTTATTTGTTGATCAAATCCATGGTAGACCACCGATAATTGCCCTTCATGATAAATGCTGGAGTAATCAACTTGGCCATTGCCCAACAGAGACAAAGCCTAGAGAAATCTTGCATCATTTTACATTTTTCTTAGAAGCCCTTGTGAGACATATATGCAATATGTGTGCCTAGCTCTCTCTCTCTCTCTCTCTGTTTGTATCTTTCTGATCTCCTAATGTAAATTGCTCATTTCATCCCCTTCCCTCAAGATCTGCCACTTACCCACTAGAGATTTACTCTTCTTTGTCCTTTCAAACCACAAGGATGCCTGGCATTTTGCAGAGGTCTCCCTCTGGCTTCCCTTCCCTGAACCACAAACAAAGGAATCTCTTATCATGGTTACTATAAGGGCAGTGGCTTTGTGGAACGCTGGATCCACAACCTTGACCCTGTGTGGAGGAAACAAGAAGTGTGGGTGAGATCACACCCCTTGGCGGAAGGGTGCAGTGTTTGCAAATGATGCAACAACAAAAACAACAACCGTGGGGTTTCTGATGGCAGGCAGGCCTTCATGCACTGAAGACTTCACAGAGAAAGCTGGTAAGTGCTTAAAAGTGTGGAGCAGCCAATGTGGTTTAACCAAGTAGTCACAGGGGGAGAATCTAAGTGAGATATGGGCAAGTTGTGAATTTGGTTTAAGCTTGCAAATATAAGCAGAATGCACACAGGAGAACATGCATGGCTCAAACTTCATTAAGCAGTTCATTCAGCAACCCTTGTACTGTTTGTCAGCCTACCTTAACAGGCAGTGCTAGGATGAAACAGAAAGAAGACAGGAGTACGCTTATCATCTCAAGGACTTTGAGAAGGTGCTAGGGCTAGGCCCTCATAGGACCTTTATATGATTTGAAGGGATGAGGCTGCCCCCTGGGGACCAAACTGGGTAGGACATTAGACCCCAGGCATGGATTTCCTGCTTAAATTTCTCTTCAAAACTGTAGATGCATTTTTTTTTTCTTGGAACATTTAATCCCCAAACGCTAAATGCTGAGATATTCATGGGGGGGGGAAACAGGAGATGGCACCTTATATCTCAATGTATATTAGCCTGCCTTCCTTCCTTCCTTCCTTCCTTCCTTCCTTCCTTCCTTCCTTCCTTCCTTCCTTCCTTCCTTCCTTCCTTCCTTCCTATGTGCATACTCTATATAAGCACAGGCATGGTGTACGTCGATTTCTGGAGTTGATTGCTAGGAAGAAGAAAAAAAGTGGTTGACTAGTTTATGGTTCTCTGAACTCAGAGAACTGGGTTCATTGAGTAAACTATAGTTAGAGAAAAATTTAGTAGGCTGTAGGAATACAAAGTACCGAAGCTGAATTCTGATGCAGGAAGGGGACATCTTACCAATCATCACCCACTCATGGGATCAGAACTTGCCTTTCTTCAAGTACTAAATCAGGGGTCCCCAAACTTGGCAACTTTAAGACTTGTAGACTTCAACTCCCAGAATTCTCCAGCCAGCTATGCTATGCTGGCTGGAGAATTCTGGGAGTTGAAGTCTACAAGTCTTAAAATTGCCAAGTTTGAAGACCTCTGTACTAAATCATTTCTTTCAAACCCAAACTCTCCCGAACTTGGAGTTCTTCAAAACGTTGGACTGAAACTCCCACTCCTCCAGTCGGCAGGGCTAAGGACGATGAAACTGCGCTCCAAATCCAGGCAAGGAGTCAGCCAGGGCAGAGATCGCTGATTTCCCCTCACCCCACCCCCCTACTGCCTCGAAGTCCGGCCACATCCAGCTTTCGGGTCGCTTCTTGTATGAACCCGAAGTTACCCAGGAGGGGAAGGTGAACGTCTCGAGTGCTGCTGGACAGTCGCTGGGGAAGAAGAGCGCAACTTGGTCAGCCAGGCAAGAAAGCGACGACGGCGGCTGCAGCAGCGGCAGCGGCAGCGGCGGCAGCAAAGCGACGGGACGATTGGTTGGCTCGGTGCCCCCTTGGCTCGCCAACCGAAGGGCGCCCCCGTCCCACGCAGGGAGGCGAGGTGAGAGGCGTGCCCACGGGCGCCTATGACGCGCAGCCGGCAGGATTATAAAACACCTGCAGCGAAGACCTGGGACCTCAGAAGCGTCTCTGGGCAGCTTTGGGGAGGGAAAAGGGAAGCAAATTGTCCGCCTCTTAAAGGATTAAGCTAGCCACAATGGTAAACTGTCTGTCCTGTTTTTTTTCCTTTGCAGTCGCCCTTTGTGTCCTGCTGCCAGAAGGTGAGAGAACCGTCAGGATTTTATTTTTTTTTTAAAGAATAACTATTTTGGGGCTCTGCTTTGTGCCTGTTTTAAATCCTGCTATTTTTTCCTCTTTTTTAAAATGCATTTTGCTTGGGAAGGAGTCTTAGCTTTTGACCCCCTCCTTAGTTCTTGTCAGCCAGATGCCAACCACCATCTCCATCCTCCGATGATTCCCTGCAGCGAGACCAAATTTTGCTTTCAGCTTCTAGGCGACTCCAGGCTGGAGGAAGCAGCTCTAGTGAAATTTGGCTTTGCAGGGAAGCAGGGTCCTCTGATTTTACTCCTAGCACGAATCCAAAGGATGAAACCTTTCCCTTTCTTGGTTTGCTATTTTTTTTTAAGGGGAAAAAAAAAAGACGACTTGGCTTTTGTTTGCAGCAAAAGAATAATAATATTTTTTTTTTAAAAAAAGGGCTCAGTCCTATTCATAGCTTGCCCACGCTTGAGGTGATGGTGGCTGAATTTAGAAAGGAAAGAAGCCAAACACATCACCGTGACCGCCCTCTAGCCAGGCTCTGTCAGTTCCTGTGGGTGTTGATCTTATTTGCTAATGAATCCGCCTCTCGACTGATAAACATGAAGCATTGCAAACACGGGCCACAGTGTACAGCTAGGCGAGACGTCCAGTATCACTTTCGGCATCTGGTTTCTTGCTGAGCAATGCCAAAAGAGCCGTGGGGGGGTCTGTAAACACCCTGAGTGAATAAAAGAACACAACTTTTATGATCTTGCAATCTCAGGCATTAACTAAAGCTGCGGCTGCTATAAAACGGTTAACCTAGGGGGCAGGCTAAACATTCTGTTTATATACCAGGATGCGTTCCTGGCTCTTCCCAGCCAGACCTGTGACTGATTCATCTTCTCTGTTCTTTCCTTTCCCTCTGGACATATGAACAGGCCAGGCTGCAGCAGAATCCCATCTCTTGGCAAACAACAATCCGCACCAGAGGACCAAGAGATGTTCTTGCACCAGCTGGATGGACAAGGAGTGCATCTATTTCTGCCATCTCGGTATCATCTGGATCAACACACCAAGGTAAGTGAAGCTCTTAGGTTTTTGAAAAGGTTTGGAGGGTCCCTGGGCTTGGTATAGCAAAAGTCCGCCTTTTCATGCAGAAAATGCGAGTTCCAGTCTCTGGCATATCTAGGTTGGTTGTAAGAAACACACTTATCTGAGCCGTGGTGGCACAGTGCTTAGAATGCAGTATTGCCGGCTAATTCTGCCGACTGCCAGCAGTTGGATTCTCACCGGCTCAAGGTTAACTCAGCCTTCCATCCTTCCAAGGTGGGTAAAATGAGGACCCACCCAGATTGTTGGGGGCAATAGGCTGACTCTGTAAACTGGTATATAAATCTAAGTGCTATTGCTATTCTCTGAAACCTTGCAGTGGCTCACACTGCCAGTCAGTGTCCCCAATACTGGGCTAAAAGGGTCAAATTTCTGTCTGATTACACGGTAACTTTATCCTACAAAATCCATGAGAATGACTAGACTAGCTACAAAGAAGTGAGCTTGTAATCTGGGACAGGATCCCAACGGACAAGCTGGGGGGGGGAAATACCCATGTTCACTTTTTTTTTTGGTTTTTTTTTGCAAATAACACTCTGAAGCACCCTTCAACTTCTTACCCTATCTTGGTTTTGGGTGATAGCGAAAATATAAATGTTTCAAAGGGCTGATTGGTATTTGTTAGGCAGCTAAGGCTGAATAGCCTCAGATACATACAATTATCAAGAAGGTGTTGGCCAGTTGCACGATATGGCAAGACCCCCAACAGCTCTCAAACAGTCTCTCCTGAGCGGCTTAGGATCCAAGCCAAACAGACTACCCTTGCGGTGTAGGTGTGGTTCTAATTATGCCTGCTAATCTGCGGCATTGTGTAACAATCCAGTGAGGAAGGTGGATGTCATTCTCTCCATTTTTATTTTTATTTTATTTTATTTACTTTTAAGAAGGGGAAAGGCTGGCAGATGAGACTGACAAGCACTGCAGGGTTACCTAAAGGCAGTTCTCCAAAGTTGCAAACTTTATAAGAGGTTCTTGGTTTCTTTTTAAACAAATGAGCTTCTTAAAGTCCAGATTGGTCAATATGAAAAGGTAGCACCAGGCAGCAGTGAATACAGGTAGTCCTCAGCTTAGAATCATAATTGAGCCAGGACTTACAGTCATAAATTGTTGCAGTCATTAAGCAGGTGAGTGCTGGGATGCTGTGACATTTGTAAGTGCAAGGACTGGTTGCTAGTCATTTTTTTCAGTGCCATTGTAACTTCCAATGGTTGTAAGTTGAGGACTACCTGTGTAAGAAGAATCCAATTGGATCAGACCCAAGGCCTTTGAGTCAAGGATTCTGTTTCCATCCTGATCAGTTAGATGCTGATGGAAGCCCACCAAAAGGACATGAGGGGACTTGCTGCTTCAAAGTTATGCTTTCATGCACACCACCTCTAGTTTTGGAAATAATCCCCCATCCAGACATCCCCATGCATAATATATGACAGCCTTATCCTCCAGAAATGTGCCTGGAGAACTTTAAACCACGTGAATTGGTGGACATCAGAGGAGGAGGGAAAGCAACTTTTTGTTCGCTTCATCCAGCCCAAGATTGTTCATTAGACTGATCACAGATCCCAACTACTTCAGGAAATGCCAGTGACATGCCCTTATGCATGAAGAACAAAAACACAACCATTGTTCCATAGCCTTGCCTTTTCGTTAAGCTTGGTCTCATTAAAATTAATTGTGCTCAATGTAATCGTTTTTTCATATGAATTCCAGAGTTACCCAATGCATATAACTTAATTTTGATTAGCGATGCTGTGTCCTTCTGTTCCTGTTAACCCCACGTAGCATGGCCTTTGATCAGGGATGATGGGAGCTGTAGTCCAACTGCCTTTAGAGAGTCCTCCATTCCTGGTTTGAGTCCAAGCATCCAGTGCAAGGGAAATTGCATTGGGTTTTCTGCCCTAATGTGAGATAAGGGCTTATTTGCCAAGCCATAAACCACAATTTGCAAATCTCTTCAGCAGAGTTTCTACATCAGACTTATTCAAGTCCAATTGAATGGTTAGCATATCTGGAGCAAGGGGATTGTGCTCCCTCATAGTGACTGCAGAGACATCTAGCTATTGTTCAATTTCCTTGACTACTGACCAACCTATATCATAAATGTCTTTCCAATCAACCATGCAGATTAACTTCATTGTTGTTTTCTTCTTTCACAATCAGCCACTCGGTACCCTATGGGCTAGGAAGTCTTCCAGCACGACACCAGAGGTCCCTCCGCAGATGTGCGTGCTCACATTTCAAGGATACCTCCTGTGCAACTTTCTGTCATGGCAATCCTCAGTAAGTAGGATAAGAAGCAAGAATATATCCCTAATTCTAACCCTGATATATACAAGAAAGTGCTAATGGTTCTTGGGAGATTGATAGAGGGAACTCTATATGGGATACAAATTTCCTTCAATCAGCTTGTGATTAAATTTTCCCACTTCAGCAAGTATCTCAATATATTCACCCATTATGCCAAAGTACTTAGAGACATCAAACCAAGTTGAATGTAGCTCAATCGGCTCGTTTGGCAAAGGCATAGTCATAGTCCAGTCCAGGGTTCAAAGTACACAAATTCTACACTAGGAATCAAAGTTCATAGGAGAAACCAATAAGGCAGTGTTACTTCCAAGCAAAGTAAATCCAGGTATTGGACGGATATACACCAAGAGGCTGGCATCAAAGCTATTCCAGCATTGGCGTATGCTCAGGAGGCTTAAATATTGAGACCTTCTGTCCGTCATCCAGGTATAGTTGGGGCTAAACACTGCTAGCAGGCTACTTAGAGTAGTGACTTACTCTTGAGCAGTCCCAGCTTTCGTGGGGCTCCTCCAAGCAAGTTAGCACCCTCCCATTTGGGTTTCTGTATTGTAATGGGTGGTAGGCTGTGTGGCCATGTCTCTATTTCATGGTCAGAATCTACAGGACTGCTCTCTGTTTCTGCCATGTCCCCATTGTATGGAGAAGAATGGGATGGAATCCATGTTGCTGATCAGCTCCTGATCTCCTTCTGAGAAGATCCTCTCAATAAGCTGATAAAAGCTCACAATGGCTGGGTTCATACAGCATTCTCAGCCGACCCGAAATGAAGCCCATTGTAACTTTATTCACACACAACTGTGCCACTAACAAAGCTGCCCCATGGAAGTCACCATAGATACTTGGTGGAAACCACAAAAGCATCCCTTTTATTATTATGTCACTTGCCTCCTGAGGCATTCTCTATGATGCCTGTGGATTAAATGGAAATCTCCTTTTTTAAAAACACAATAGAGTAGAATAGTTCAAACCTAAGAGGGCTATTCTTTATAATCTCTTCTTTAGGTCTCTTGATCAGGCACACACAAGTTCTCTAAGGTCATACTCTCTGAGAACGATGGCTGTGGTAATCCAAAACAGAGAAGAGCATCCAGTTGTCTATTCCTACATTAAATTGTTGAACATACATACTTTTCTTGAGAAATCCAAATCTCTAGTGTCACCTTGTTCTTTTAGAAACCCAGCTAGGTCTTATGAAGAAAGCAATTTTTAAAAAAGTTTTTTATTTTTTATTTTTTTTAAAAAAATATCATTGTGTGAACAGGGTGGTACCGGAGTATCTTACATTTTAGTACAAATAAGGTTATAAAGCAATATTCTTCATATTTAATACAACTGACACTTTTATAAAGTTTTAGTAATAATACACATATTTTGCTGAATTATAATCTTTCATTCTTTGATTATTCAATATTTCAATATGTTATTTTTATACCAATCTATAAATTCTAAATGTTTACTACCAATAAAATATTAATAATCATATTTGTTGTGTTTAACAAACTTATATAGTTCTAATAGTAGTACACAGATTTATATTAAATTATAGTCTTCCATTCTTTATCCCCTTTCTAATGTTTAGTTATGCCACCATTTTTAAAAAAATATCTCCTTTCTAATCACATTTTAATGAAGAAATGAATGAAGAAAGCAATTTTATTGAAATATATAGTATATAACAATACAATAACTGGAATGGCAATGTAGTAAAAATGTCCTTTTATCTTTTTACCATTATGATCATTAAACTGGGTACTTAGAAATCTTGCATACGTAAATCCAAGCTATAAACTTTTCTAAGAATTGGATCCTGCCTTTGTTAAACACACATACACACGCACACACACACACACACACACACAGAGAGAGAGAGAGAGAGAGAGAGAGAGAGAGAGAGAGAGACAGAGAGACAGAGAGAGACAGAGAGAGAGAGAGAGAGAGAGAGAGAGAGAGAGAGAGAGAGAGAGAGAGAGAGAGAGAGAGAGAGAGAGAAAGAAAAAGAGAGAGAAAGAGAGAGAGACAGAGAGAGAGAGAGAGAGAGAGAGACAGAAACACACAGACACACACACACAAAGAGAGGAAGAGAAAAAGGAGAGAAAGCTTGCAGAGTAAAATAAAAGCTTTTCAAAAAAGCAACTTACATGTTTAAGAAAAATTAATACCTTCTCTCTTTCTCTTTCTTTTGCCATGCTCAGTACTCTCTCTTATGGGACTCACCTTGGCCTTTTCTCTCTTTTTTTCCAGAAATCCCCCGAAAATGCAGCTGCCCAAGGGCACAGGAATATTGGCAAAGCTTCATCAGAGCAGAAATCCCAAGATTGACAAGTTGAACTTTGGAAAGTTTTCAGGTAAAAAGTCTACTTGTGAGTCTTTTAATTATTCATATGGTGTAACGATTTTGCTGCATATCCAGTCCCATTGGGCAAACGTGAAGATCTGTAAAATGCTTTGGACCAGAGTTTTTATAGTCATTGCTCACTCTCCTCTTGAAATTCTGGAAATGGAGAAGTTCTTTAGCTAATTCTCTCTCTCCTAATTCTTTAGCTAATTCTCTCTCTCCAATCTAGAATATCTGTTTTAACAGAACAATAGAGTTGGAAGGGACCTCGGACGTCTTCTGCTCAAGCAGGAGATCCTATACCATTTCAAACAAATGGTTGTCCAATCTTTGGGAAAGCACACCACCTTTGCTAATAAACTCATTTCCCCATTGGCTTAATGAGGTCTTCCTAATACAGAAATCTCTTCTAAAAGAGTAGGGAAACTATTGACAACATGCTGCAACTTGCCTCAGTGTGTGATGGGAACTCAGCCACTCTTGGTATATTTTCCAAATCAGGTCACTTCTTAAGCCATAATATGATTTTCTATGGGTTCAGTATATACTGGGCATCACAATTACATTTGCTTGCATGGGTTTAGGATGTTGTGTGTTGTTTCTCTTTGGACTCCCCAAAGTTAAATATAATCTTCAGTGAATATTCCTGGGCCATAGGTATAATGCTGACTATTTATTTGATTGTATAATTCACAGGTTCTTATGCTTTCCGGAATTGAACTTACCAGAAAGCTCTCTCCAAGATAACAAGGTCTTCCATGGGAAAAGAGTTTCCTGAAGATAAAGGGATCAGCAGGAAACTTGAGGATGCTCCTTGTCTTAGTCAATGGAGTCCTCCATTTCCAAAGGTGCTCCTCTATTAAGGAGTCAAAGGAGAGAACACATAACATTGATGGAGAAGAAGGAAAAGTCTACAAAAAGCTGGGACGGGATGAACAAGGAGCATCATTGCCAATGGAACACTTCCCCTGTTACTCCAAAGATGATATCGAAGAGGAGAAACCATCTCACCATTTTTCTCCTGCTCCTCGATGTTGCTCCTCCTCCTGTGCCTCTTTGTTGGATGAAGATTGTCCATGCAGTTCCCAGAAAATGTCCAGGTGGATAGCTGGCAATTTATGCATCCAGAAGAATTTTGGGGAAACGCAATATGCACAACCCTGAATGTAACAATGCAAAGTCCTTCCCACCGGATTCCCTGGAACTTGCTTGTGCTGTTTTAGCATTTGATTTTAGAGGTCATTTGCTTGTGGGAATGAAACAGCTCCCCCCAATTCTGTCCTGTCCAAATTCCTCTTTATTTTTCTGTCAATACAGGTAATCCTCAACTTGCAACCACAATTGAGCCCAAAATGTATGTTGCTAAATGAGAAATTTATTAAGTGTCCCATTTTGCGACTTTTCTTGCCACATTGGTTAAGTGAATCACTGCAGTTGTTAAATTAGTAACACGGTTGTTAAGTGAATCTGGTTTCCCCATTGACTTTGCTGGTCAGTAGGTTGCAAAAGGTGGTCACATGACTCCAGGATGTTGCAAGCATCATAAACGTGACTCAGTTGTCAAACATCCGAATGTAAATCATGTGACCATGGAGATGCTGTGTGAAAAACGGTCATAAGTCACTTTTTTCAGTGCCGTAAGCTCAAACGGTCACTGTTATTGGTTGAGGACTACCTGTAGATATCTGGGAATGAGAGAGATGCAACCTTTTTTTGGGTACCCTTTTCCCCCAAGCCATTAAAATAAAAGAGGAAGGGGAAGTTAAGTTGAATAGTCCCGATTTAAAATGTCATAAGGGATCAAGAATAGTTCAACCAGGTTAATTGCCACAACTCCACTTAAGAATCTGGGCATCGTCCCCATACTTTGGTATTATTACAAAAGTCCATCAAAGATTGTTCACATGCTCTACGGAGACTTTTTCTTTTGTTTTTTTAACTTCATTCAGGAAATAAGCATTTCATCTCATTTTCACTGAAGGGCATTCCTTCCTTGTCTAAAACACAGGACACTTTAACTCTTTTTCTTATGAAACGTAGCTTCGGTTATAAACCATAATGTCCAAAGAAACACCTGGTGGGATATGCAATCTGGCCGAGAAGCTCTCATCCCAGCTTGTTTCCATGGCGATTGTGGTTTAAATTTCTCTGTATAGCTCTTTAAAAACATTACTTCAAATGTTTGTCATGTATGTGACTGCTTGAAGCACAATCTATATTTTTCTAAAATCCAAGCGGCTCTGTTTTACTTTTGCACTTGGGCAGATTTTGTTCAGTCTCAAAAAAAAAAAATAATCTGCTTCCTTGCACAAAAATGAGTAAAAGGGCCTCATTCTGTACAGTCCTAGATTTATAGCAATAGCAATAGCACTTAGACTTATATACCGCTTTACAGTGCTTTACAGCCCTCTCTAAGCGGTTTACAGAGTCAGCCTATTGCCCCCAACAATCTGGGTCCTCATTTTACCCACCTCGGAAGGATGGAAGGCTGAGTCAACCTTGAGCCGGTGAGATTTGAACCGCTGAACTGCTGAACAGTCAGCTGAAGTAGCCTGCAGTACTGCACTCTAACCACTGCGCCACCTCGGCTCTATTCTATTATGCAACCAAAGATGTTATGGAAAAGTGAACTTTACCTGCCATCTTCCTCTGTTCATATTTGCGTGCACCTTCTTTATGTAGCATTCCAGTGCTTGACTAGACGTGTAGATATATGTAGATATATTTATTTTTTTCAAACTTTTTTTTTTACTATGAAATACAAACTTTTATTTGTAAAATAAAAATAAAAATAATAATATCCCAAACCATTTTTTCTGTCTTTCTGATTCGGGGTTACGAGAGGAGATTCCATAAATGGAAGTTTTTAAGAGAGGATGTTTCTTTAGCTGCATTACACAAGAACCATATAAATGGAAAGGCCTTTGATATGGTTATGTTCACCCATCGTAATTGTTCCAGCCTTACAAGGTAGTCCAGATAAGAAGCACAATCAGGACTAGCATTTCTATCTTTATTGCAAAGTTACATTAACAGAATCGTGCAAGAGTGAAAGTATGTATCCCCTCTTTTTCTTTTACTTTCCAGAAAACTAGGGAGGGTCTCTTCAGAGAAGTTTCCCACATACTCCCTCCTTCTGAGCTCAAATACCTTTTATGCACCTGTTGTCCAGTCTGTGACTCTCACTTCTGTCTCCCAAGGCCATTTCCAGACACCATGGCAATGACACTCTTGAAAATAAAGTTGGATGATTTGTGGTTGCTGAGTGTGCTATGGGAAACCGGACTTTGACCTATTATGTTGTCTGCATCGGGCCATTAAATTAAACCATAACATAGCTTATTTGCTTAGGCATGGCATGTTATGTGATCACAGCAATTATATTTGCTAACCTAGGTTAGAATTTAGGGTGGTATGCAAATCGAACTACAGAGACTCTTTAATTTCATTATCCATTTCTGATTTATGAGTGCATTTCATCCTCCATCCCCATGGGCTCTAGGCAGTTTGCAGATATTGCAAGAGCAGCAATAATAAATAATCAATGTTAAAATGTTGATAACAAAAGTATCTCTTATCTTGGACTCAGCTTGGTCAGCTCCCTAAAGACTAACATTAACTAAGGCCTTGAATGAGGTGTCATTTTGCTGTTTACAAACCTGAGATATTTTTTTGGGGTACGAACCCAGTCAGTATTTTTCAACCAGCCATTAAAGAAATGGGGCCAGAAGGGCAATTTCCTTGAATCACCTTTAACTTTCCCCTAATGAACCTACTCCTTCTTCTTAATACACAATTAACAGTCTATTCCGAACAGTTGATAAAGACTTCAGCATCGCTAATGTTGATGTTGATCAACTAATCAGGTGAGTCAATCTGAAATTAATATTTTATTTGGTATTAACGAGCAAGCCTCATAAAAATCAGGTTGGAAAAGGATGGGAAGAATGTGATTAGCTTCAAATGCCTAACATACAGGTCAGTTACCTGTAGTCCAGCCACCTGGCCTTTCTGGGTATCTTGAATGCAGCCTCTTGAAGAGGGATGTGCAACCCTGGGAACAAGTTAACCGCTGAACAAACAGGCTTCTTTGCTATAGCTATAAAGTGTATACCAAGATATTAAGTAGGTATAAATCAGTAACATTCAGGAAAGAATGTTGGAGAATCTCCTGAGTCATGTTCTTATTATTGGAGGAGGTGTCAGAGTCTTATTATTCTATTATTAGCCGCCCAGAGTCCCTTGGGAGTTGGGCGGCATACAAATTTAATAAATAATAATGATGATAATAATAATAATAATAATAATAATAATAATAATAATAATAATAATAATAATGATAATAATAATGATAATAATAATAATGATAATAATAATGATAATAATAATAACAACAACAACAACAGCAGCAGCAGCAGCAACAACAACAACAGATTTAACAAATTAACAGAGTTGGAAGGGACCTTGTAGGTCTTCTAGCCCAACCCCCTGCCCAAGCAGGAAACCCTACACCATTTCTGACAGATGGCAGTCCAATCTCTTCTTGAAAGCCTCCAGTGATGAAGCTCCTACAACTTCTGAAGGAAACTTCTGTTCCATTGGTTGATTGTTCTCACTGTCAGAAAATCTCCTTATTTCTAGGTTGAATCTCTCCTTGATCAGTTTCCATCCATTATTCGTTGTCTGGTTGTAAGTCATTTTTCAGTGCCATTGTAACTTCCAATGGTTGTAAGTTGAGGACTACCTGTGTAAGAAGAATCCAATTGGATCAGACCCAAGGCCTTTGAGACAAGCATTCTGTTTCCATCCTGATCAGTTAGATGTTGATGGAAGCCCATCAAAAGGACATGAGGGGACTTGCTGCTTCAAAGTTATGCTTTCATGCACACCACCTCTGGTTTTGGAAATAATCCCCCATCCAGACATCCCCATGCATAATAGCCTTATCCTCCAGAAATGTGCCTGGAGAACTTTAAACCACGTGAATTGGTGGGCATCAGAGGAGGAGGGAAAGCAACTTTTTGTTCGCTTCATCCAGCCCAAGATTGTTCATTAGACTGATCACAGATCCCAACTACTTCAGGAAATGCCAGTGACTGAAACTGTGCCCTTATGCATGAAGAACAAAAAGTCAACCATTGTTCCATAGCCCTGCCTTTTCGTTAAGCTTGGGTCTCATTAAAATTAATTGTGTTCAAAGTAATTGTTTTTTTATATGAATTCCAGAGTTACCCAATGCATATAACTTAATTTTGATTAGCAATGCTGTGTCCTTCTGTCCCTGTTAACTCCACATAGCATGGCCTTTGATCAGGGATGATGGGAGCTGTAGTCCAACTGCCTTTAGAGAGTCCTCCATTCTTGGTTTGAGTCCGAGCATCCAGTGCAAGGGAAATTGCATTGGATTTTCTGCCCTAATGTGAGATAAGGGCTTATTTGCCAAGCCGTAAACCACAATTTGCAAATTTCTTCAGCAGAGTTTCTACATCAGACTTGTTCAAGGCCAATTGACTGGTTAGCATATCTGGAGCAAGGAGATTGCTCTCCCTTATAGTGACTGCAGAGACATCTAGCTATTGTTCAATTTCCTTGACTATTGACCAACCTATATCATAAATGTCTTTCCCATGGAGATTAACTTGATTGTTGTTTTCCTCTTTCACAATCAGCCACTTGGTACCCTATGGGCTAGGAAGTCTTCCAGCACCACACAAGAGGTCCCTCCGCAGATGTGCATGCTCACATTTCAAGGATACCTCCTGTGCAACTTTCTGTCATGGCAATCCTCAGTAAGTAGGATAAGAAGCAAGAATATATCCCTAATCCTAAACTTGATATATACACGAAAGTGCTAATGGTTCTTGGGAGATTGATAGAGGGAACTCTATATGGGATACAAATTTCCTTGAATCAGCTTGTGATTAAATTTTCCCACTTCAGCAAGTATCTCAATATATTCATCCATTATGCCAAAGTACTTAGAGACATCAAACCAAGTTGAATGTAGCTCAATCAGCTCATTTGGCAAAGGCGTAGTCATAGTCCAATCCAGGGTGTACATAGAGAAATAAAACCAAGTTGAATGTAGCTCAATCAGCTCATTTGGCAAAGGCGTAGTCATAGTCCAATCCAGGGTTCAAAGTACACAAATTCTACACTGTGTGTGTGTGTGTGTGTGTGTGTGTGTGTGTGTGTTGGGGGCAAAGAGAGAGAGAAAGAGAGATATGGTGGATTTTCCTGTGTTCTGTTAACAGATTTAATAAATTAACAGAGTTGGAAGGATCTTGTAGGTCTTCTAGCCCAACCCCCTGCCCAAGCAGGAAACCCTACACCATTTCCAGGGGTGGGTTCTAACTTACCTCTCCGCCGGTCTGCTTCCTCCCGCGCCTCATGGGCGCATGCGCGCGCGCACATGCGCAGTGCCGAAAATAAAAAAAATACAAAAAAAGCCAAAAACAAGATGACGGTGCATGCGCAGTGCCAGAAACTCGGCTTCTGCGCATGCCCGGAAGAAAAAAAAAATCAGAAAAAAATATTTTTTTTCAGAATTTTTTTTTTCCCCAAAAAAAAGATGGCAGCGTCCACGGACCGGCACCGACCGAACCAGCTCCGTGATGTCACCAGCAGTTTGCTACCGGTTTGGGCGAGCTGGTCCGAACCGGGAGGAACTCACCTCTGACCATTTCTGACAGATGGCAATCGAATCTCTTCTTGAAAGCCTCCAGTGATGAAACTCCTACAACTTCTGAAGGAAACTTCTGTTCCATTGGTTGATTGTTCTCACTGTCAGAACATTTCTCCTTATTTCTAGGTTGAATCTCTCCTTGATCGGTTTCCATCCATTATTCCTTGTCTGGTTGTAAGTCATTTTTTTCCAGTGCTATTGTAACTTCCAATGGTTGTAATTTGAGGACTACCTGTGTAAGAAGAATCCAAGCACAGAAAAATGTAAACTCAACAAACCAAATACCTATCCAAACTCAACAACCACCACCTCAACCTCAACCACAACCACAACCACAACCACAAAGACCTACCAACCCAACCACCAACATCTCCATTCTCATCAAAGACACCATTGAGCGTGAGCAAAAACGTCATAATGCAATCTTATTTGGATTAGAAGACAACAACGAGCCCAATATCACCAAAGTACGTAGCATCATCAGCAGCCATCATACACAAATCATCACCCCCGATGAAATCATCAAAGTTTCCAGAGATAGCCCAGAGCACAAGAACGACAGCTCGGTGGCCCCCTGATTCTGCAGAGTGGTATGTAAAAACGAGTCCAGCAAACAGAAATTTATCTACACCATAAACTCCATTGCCAGAAGCAATACCATCCACAGCAAACTTAGATGTAGACCGCATCTATCTATATTACAACGTATCCGCTCCAGAGAACTCCGTGCAGAACTCAAAAGACACCTAGAACTAGGTGACACTGACTTATACATAGATTACTGTGCTGACTGCATCAAAAGCAAGACCCGCAATCCATCCCCCAACATCCAACCCACCATCCCCCAACAACAAACCAACATCCAACACACCACCAACCAAAACTAGGTAAGCGCGCCCCTTACTTCCTCAATCCAATCCAATACTAATCTCAAATGCAAACTAATTAATGCTAGAAGCATCGTTAACAAAATGCCCAAATTCCTCCTCTTATTAAACACTGCCACCTTCGACATTATATTTGTCTGCGAAACATGGCTAAACGCATCCCCCCCTCACTCCATCATCACAGCAAGAAACTACCTTGTTTTCCGGTCCGACTGTGAAACCTGCAGAGGAGGCGGAATAGCTATATTCTACAAAAAGACACTAAACCTAAAAAATATTCAAGTTACACATGAACTCACTCTTCCTGAAACCATCATCTGCGAACTGTCCTTAAATACCACACTTCGCTTCCTACTTTGTTACAGAGCCCCAGACTACGACATCACACATGTGAACAAATTAACCTCACTGCTAACATGGGCAGCCTCCTGCCCATACCCCCTTATCTTTCTTGGAGACCTCAATCTACCTCTTATTAACTGGACCCTAAATGAATGCACGACTGAACCCATCCATACAACCCTATACAATGCTGTTACGAATCTGGGACTCGACCAACTAGTAACTAACAACACTAGACTCAACAATTGCCTTGATCTCATATTCCATCTTCTGCAACAGTCTACACTCAATTTATGGACTACAAATAAAAGAACCCTTTTCCAACAGCAACCACAGCATGATTGACTTTAGCCTCAATCTACACCATTGCAAAAATCACCTTAATAATGGGATACCCAATTACAACTTCAAAGAAGCCAACTATGAACTCATAGATGCTGACCTCTCATCTCTAGACTGGCAAACTCTATTCTCTGGCTGTAACACTGCCGATGACCTTTATAGCATCTTCTTGCTCAAAGTCAAAAGAAATATCAGACTACACGTACCACAAATAACCACCATAATCAAGAAAAACAAACTGCCCATATCAGTAAGGAAGCTTCAATAATAAAAAAAAAATCCCTCTGGCGGAAAAACAAAGCAGGCTATGTAGCTAACTTCAAAAACCGCTACAAAAATATATGCCACCAAATAAAGACGGAATGCTCCAACTACCACAGCGAACAAGAGGAAAACCTTCTGCACACAAAATCCAGCCATGCCTTCTACAACTTCGTAAACAACAAACTCAAGGACTCGAGACCCCTCCCACCACTAAAAGGACCCAACAACAAAGAATGCAATGATGAAACAGTCAAAGCTAACCTTTTCAACACATTCTTCGGCTCAATCTTTGTAAACAGCAACGGCTCATGCCCAAAATTCCCTAGTCATACCACAAATAATCACAATGATTTAACACAAATAGATTTCACAGAAGATAACATTGAAAAAGCACTACGCAGCCTAAAACCATCTCTATCAATGGACTATGGACCTGATGGACTATGTGATACTTCCTAAAAAAGCTCTCCACTGCTATGGCTGAACCACTAAGCATAATCTTTGAAAAATCCTTCAGGACCAGCTCCCTACCAAACCTATGGTCACTAGTCACGGTCATCCCCATCTTCAAAAAGGGAGATCCCAGCCTAGTTGAAAATTACAGACCAATCTCTCTATGCTGCGTCACCTGCAAAGTCATGGAATCAATCATAAACCAATCCATTACCCTCCACCTAGAAACTAACAACCTACTCTCAAACAAGCAATTCGGTTTCAGGAAAAAATTATTCTGCACTCTACAACTACTGCACTGCAAAAACATATGGACCTCAAAACTTGACCAGGGTAAAACAATAGACGCAATCTACATAGACTTCTGTAAAGCCTTCGACTCAGTGGTACATGACAAATTATTTCTGAAACTGAAATCCTACAGCATCTCTGGACCCCTACATAACTGGATAGCTACGTTCCTGTCAAACAGACAACAAGTGGTCAAAATAGGGAGCGCCCTATCTAATCCCATTCCTGTTAACAGCGGTGTACCCCAAGGCAGCGTACTAAGACCAACACTCTTTATACTCTATATAAATGACCTTTGTGATCACATTACAAGCAACTGCGTTCTCTTCGCCGATGATGTAAAACTCTTTAACACCACCGACAACACTGCTACCCTTCAAAAAGACCTTGACTTCGTGTCAGAATGGTCAAACATCTGGCAACTCCAAATCTCAACCAACAAATGCTCTGTCCTACACATTGGCAAAAAGAATCAGAACACCAAATACAAGCTGAATGGACACGACCTTGCAGATGACCCTCACTCTGTCAAAGACCTTGGAGTACTCATATCAAATGCTCTAAGTGCCAATGCCCAC
>QLTV01001458.1:2634141-2644465 GCA_003457575.1 Thermophis baileyi | reverse complement strand
GAGAGATTGCATTTGCAATAAATAAATGACGTCCTTTTTTTTTTCCCCCTGTCCAGGAGGATGGTACAAAAATGTATTAAGTATACAACATCCTTCCTGTCAACGACTACTTCAGCTTCAACCACAACAATACACGAGCACACAACAGATACAAACTCAAAGTGAACCACTCCAAACTTGACTGCAGACAATACGACTTTAGCAACAGAGTGGTTAATGCCTGGAACTCACTACCTGACTCTGTGGTTTCGTCTCCTAACTCCCAAAACTTTACCCTTAGACTGTCCACTGTTGACCTCACCCCATTCCTAAGAGGTCAGTAAGGGGCGTGCATAAGCGCATCAGCGTGCCTACCGTCCCTGTCCTAATGTTCCCTTTTATTTGTACCCATCTTAATGTTATATGTATATTACCAAATATGTACTTGACAAAATAAAATAAATAAGTAAAAATCCAATTGGATCAGACTCAAGGCCTTTGAGCCAAGCATTCTGTTTCCATCCTGATCAGTTAGATGCTGATGGAAGCCCATCAAAAGGACATGAGGGGACTTGCTGCTTCAAAGTTATGCTTTCATGCACACCACCTCTGGTTTTGGAAATAATCCCCCATCCAGACATCCCCATGCATAATATATGACAGCCTTATCCTCCAGAAATTTGCCTGGAGAACTTTAAGCCACGTGAATTGGTGGACATCAGAGGAGGAGGGAAAGCAATTTTTTATTCCCTTCATCCAGCCCAAGATTGTTCATTAGACTGATCACAGATCCCAACTACTTCAGGAAATGCCAGTGACTGAAACTGTGCCCTTATGCATGAAGAACAAAAACTCAACCATAGCCCTGTTCCATAGCCCTGTCCTTTCATTAAGCTTGGGTCTCATTAAAATTAATTGTGCTCAAAGTAATCATTTTTTCATATGAATTCCAGAGTTACCCAATGCATATAACTTAATTTTGATTAGCGATGCTGGGTCCTTCTGTTCCTGTTAATCCCATATAGCATGGCCTCTTCCTGAAAGCTTCCAGTGATGAAGCTCCCACAACTTCTGAAGGCAAGCTGTTCCATTGGTTGATTGTTGAAAGTGATGGGACGATTGGTTTGCTCGGTGCCCCCTTGGCTCGCCAACCAAAGGGCGCCCCGTCCCACGCAGGGAGGCAAGGTGAGAGGCGTGCCCAAGGGCGCCTGTGATGCACGGCCGGCAGGATTATAAAACACCTGCAGCAAAGGCCTGGGACCTCAGAAGCGTCTCTGGGCAGCTTTGGGGAGGGAAAAGGGAAGCAAATTGTCCGCCTCTTAAAGGATTAAGCTAGCCACAATGGTAAACTGTCTGTCCTGTTTCTTTTCCTTTGCAGTCGCCCTTTGTGTCCTGCTGCCAGAAGGTGAGAGAACCATCAGGATTATTATTATTATTTTTAAAAAGCATAACTGTTTTGGGACTCTGCCTTGTGCCTAATTTAAATCCTGCAATTTTTTTCTTTTTTAAAATGCATTTTGCTTGGGAAGGAGCCTTAGCTTTTGACCCCCTCCTTAGTTCTTCCCAGCCAGAGCTGTGACTGATTCATCTTCTCTGTTCTTTCCTTTCCCTCTGGACATATGAACAGGCCAGGCTGCAGCAGAATCCCATCTCTTGGCAAACAACAATCCGCACAGAAGGACCAAGAGATGTTCTTGCAGTGACATGACGGACAAGGAGTGCATCTATTTCTGCCATCAAGATATCGTCTGGATCAACAAACCAAAGTAAATGAAGCTCTTAGGTTTTTGAAAAGGTTTGGAGGGTCCCTGGGCTTGGTATAGCAAAAGTCCGCCTTTTCATGCAGAAAATTCGAGTTCCAGTCTACGGCATATCTAGGTTGGTTTTAGGAAACACACTTATCTGAGCCGTGGTGGCACAGTGCTTAGAATGCAGTATTGCCGGCTAATTCTGCCGACTGCCAGCAGTTCGATTCTCACCGGCTCAAGGTTAACTCAGCGTTCAATCCTTCTGAGGTGGGTAAAATGAGGACCCAAATTGTTGGGGGCAATAGTCTGACTCTGTAAATTGCTTGGAGAGGGCTGTAAAGCACTATAAAGCAATATATAAGTTTAAGTGCTATTGCTATTCTCTGAAACCTTGCAGTGACTCACACTGCCAGTCAGTGTCCCCAGTACTGGACTGAAAGGGCCAAATATCTGTCTGATTACACAGTAACTTTATCCTACAAAATCCATGAGAATGACTAGACTAGCTACAAAGAAGTGAGCTTGTAATCTGGGACAGGATCCCAACGGACAAGCTGGGGGGAAAATACCCATGTTCACTGTTTTTTTTGGTTTTTTTTGCAAATAACACTCTGAAGTACCCTTCAACTTCTTACCCTATCTTGGTTTTGGGTGATAGCAAAAATATAAATGTTTCAAAGGGCTGATTGGTATTTGTTAGGCAGCTAAGGCTGAATAGCCTCAGATACATACAATTATCAAGAAGGTGTTGGCCAGTTGCACGATATGGCAAGACCCCCAACAGCTCTCAAACAGTCTCTCCTGAGCGGCTTAGGATCCAAGCCAAACAGACTACCCTTGCGGTGTAGGTGTGGTTCTAATTATGCCTGCTAATCTGCGGCATTGTGTAACAATCCAGTGAGGAAGTTGGATGTCATTCTCTCCATTTTTATTTTTATTTTATTTTTACTTTTAAAAAGGGGAAAGGCTGGCAGATGAGACTGACAAGCACCACAGGGTTACCTAAAGGCAGTTCTCCAAAGTTGCAGAGTTTATAAGAGTTTAAGAAGCTCATTTGTTTAAAAAGAAACCATTAAAGTCCAGATTGGTCAATAAGAAAAGGTAGCACCGGGCAGCAGTGAATACAGGTAGTCTTCAGCTTACAACCGTAATTGAGCCTGGACTTACAGTTGTAAATTGTTGCAGTCATTAAGCAGGTGAGTGCTGGGATGCTGTGACATTTGTAAGTGCAAGGCCTCGTTGTAAATCATTTTTTTCAGTGCCATTGTAATTTCCAATGGCTGTAAATTGAGGACTACCTGTGTAAGAAGAATCCAATTGGATCAGACCAGAGGTGGGATTCAAAGATTTTACTACCGGTTCTGTGGGCGTGGCTTGGTGGGTGTGGCTTGGTGGTCATTTGACTGGGTGGGCCTGGCCAACTTAATTGGTGTCACCCTTAGGAAATTTCTCCTTAGTCCAGCTCACAATAAAATAGCACAATAAAATAGCACTGTTCCTATATTTAGAATAGAATAGAATAACAGAGTTGGAAAGGACCTTGGAGGTCTTCTAGTCCAACCCCCTGCTTAGGCAGGAAACCCTACACCACTTCAGACAAATGATTATCCAATCTCTTCTTAAAAACTTCCAGTGTTGGAGCATTTACAACTTCTGGAGGCAAGTTGTTCCACTCATTAATTGTTCTGTCAGGAAATTTGAGGGGCTCCTACAAAAATGAGGGAGTCAATCTATTTTCCAAAGCACCAAAAGGCACAACAAGAAACAATGGATGGAAACTAACCAAAGAGAGAAGCAACCTAGCCTTCCAACTCTATTATTTTATGTTCTCTATGTTCTAAATTGGGTGCTTCACAGCAGAAGCAATACAGCTGGCTGGACCACACATGCATTACATTCACAGCCTGTATGATCAAGCTGCATCATTGTCCCCTCCTGTATCTTTTCCCCCAGGAAGAAACAAGAAGTAGCCAACACTGCAGCAGCTATAAAAGGTCTTGGAAAACTCCAGGGAGTATCAGCTGATCACAGAAGTGTTGCTTAATACTCTTTATAATGAAAATGTTTGTAATCTTGTCCCTCTTCCTGAAGGGAAGAGGTTAATCCCATCCCTAGATGGGTGATTGATGGGTTTCCCTGCCCTAATCCTGTCAGTTTCTGTTGTTATTGTTATTGTTCTGTTGTTGAGTCTGCCTGTATCAGCTGCTTTCCAGCTGCAACTGTTAAATGGAGCTATTAACTGAAGGGAGAGAGAGAAAAAAAACCCTCTCTTGCACTTTATTTTTAACCAGTTCTCCGAACTGCATAAGCCATTTACTAACGGTTCGGACGAATCGGTGAGAACCTGTGAATCAGACTCAAGGCCTTTGAGCCAAGCATTTTGTTTCCATCCTGATCAGTTAGATCAGTGGTTCTCAACCTTTCTAATGCCGTGACCCCCCTGCAACCCCCCCCCCGCCGCCGCGCCCCCCTCCCCTCCCCCCCCCCCCTCCCTCCCTCTCTCTCTCTCTCACTCTCTCTCCTTCCCTCTCTCTCTCTCTCTCTGTGGTTCTCAATGTTTCTAATGCTGTGCCCCCCCCCCCCGTGACACACACACCCCCACCGCTGCACCCCCCCGCCACCGCGACCCCTCCCCCGCGTGGGATGAGGTGACAAAGGGGTCATGGCACCAGGGGTGAAATGCTCCCGGTTTGGGCTTGCCTGCAGGTCGCCGGACAGCTGATAGCGACAGAAGCAGGAGACTTCGCCCACCCACCCAGACACCGCCATTTGGGTTCTTTTACCCTCTGTGCATGCGCAAAGCATTCTACACATGCGCAGAGGGTAAAAGAACCCAAATGGCGGTGGCTGGGCGGGCGGGTGAAGTCCCCCGCTTCCATCGCTACCGGCTATCCGGTGACCCGCAGGTATGGCCGAACCAGGAGCATTTTACCCCTGCAGTGACGGTGGCACCAAGATGGTGGGCTAGCATGTGTGGCGACCCCTGTGAAATGGTTGTTCGACCCCCAAAGGGGTCACGACCCACAGGTTGAGAACCGCTGAATTAGATGCTGATGGAAGCCCATCAAAAGGACATGAGGGGACTTGCTGCTTCAAAGTTATGCTTTCATGCACACCACCTCTGGTTTTGGAAATAATTCCCCATCCAGACATCCCCATGCCTAATATATGATAGCCTTATCCTCCAGAAATTTGCCTGGAGAACTTTAAGCCACATGAATTGGTGGACATCAGAGGAGGAGGGAAAGCAACTTTTTGTTCGCTTCATCCAGCCCAAGATTGTTCATTAGACTGATCACAGATCCCAACTACTTCAGGATATGCCAGTGACTGAAACTGTGCCCTTATGCATGAGGAACAAAAACTCAACCACTGTTCCATAGCCCTGCCCTTTCGTTATGTTTGGGTCTCATTAAAATTAATTGTGCTCAAAGTAATTGTTTTTTGATATGAATTCCAGAGTTACCCAAAACTTAATTTTGATTAGCAATGCTGTGTCCTTCTATTCCTGTTAACCCCACGTAGCATGACCTTTGATCAGGGATGATGGGAGCTGTAGTCCAACTGCCTTTAGAGAGTCCTCCATTCTTGGTTTGAGTCTGAGCATCCAGTGCAAGGAAAATTGCATTGGATTTTTTGCCCTAATGTGAGATAAGGGCTTATTTGCCAAGCCATAAACCACAATTTGCAAATCTCTTCAGCAGAGTTTCTACATCAGACTTGTTCAAGGCCAATTGAATGGTAAGCATATCTGGAGCAAGGGGATTGCGCTCCCTCATAGTGACTGCAGAGACATCTAGCTATTGTTCAATTTCCTTGACTCCTGACCAACCTGTATCATAAATGTCTTTCCAATCAACCATGGATTAACTTGATCGTTGTTTTCTTCTTTCACAATCAGCCACCCTGGGCTAGAACGACACAAGAGGTCCCTTGGCAGATGTGCGTGCTCAAATTTGAAGGATACCTCCTGTGCAACTTTCTGTCATGGCAATCCTCAGTAAGTAGGATAAGAAGCAAGAATATATCCCTAATCCAAACCCTGATATATACACGAAAGTGCTAATGGTTCTTGGGAGATTGATAGAGGGAACTCTATATGGGATAGCAATTTTCTTGAATCGGCTTGTGATTAAATTTTCCCACTTCAGCAAGTATCTCAATATATTCACTCATTATGCCAAAGTACTTAGAGACATCAAACCAAGTTGAATGTAGCTCAATCGGCTCATTTGGCAAAGGCATAGTCATAGTCCAGTCCAGGGTTCAAAGTACACAAATTCTACACTAGGAATCAAAGTTCATAGGAGAAACCAATAAGGCAATGTTACTTCCAAGCAAAGTAAATCCAGGTATTGGACGGATATACACCAAGAGGCTGGCATCAAAGCTATTCCAGTATTGGCGTATGCTCAGGAGGCTTAAATATTGAGACCTTCTGTCCGTCATCCAGGTATAATTGGGGCTGAACACTACTACATTCTCAGCCAAACCAAAATAAAGTCCATTGTAACTTTGTTCACACACAACTGTGCCACTAACAAAGCTGCCCCATGGAAGTCACCATAGATACTTGGTGGAAACCACAAAAGCATCCCTTTTATTATTATGTCACTTGCCTCCTGATGCATTCTCTATGATGCCTGTGGATTAAATGGAAATCTCCTTTTTTAAAAACACAATAGAGTAGAATAGTTCAAACCTAAGAGGGCTATTCTTTATAATCTCTTCTTTAGGTCTCTTGATCAGGCACACACAATTTCTGTACGGTCATACTCTCTGAGAATGATGGCTGTGGTAATCCAAAACAGTGAAGAGCATCCAGTTGTCTATTCCTACATTAAATTGTTGAACATATGTACTTTTCTTGAGAAATCCAAATCTCTATTGTCACCTTGTTCTTTTAGAAAGCCAGCTAGGTCATATGAAGAAAGCAATTTTATTGATATATATAGTATATAACAAAACAGTAACTTGAATGGCAATGTAGTAAAAAAAATGAGAGAGAGAGAGAGAGAGAGAGAGAGAGAGAGAGAGAGAGAGAGAGAGAGAGAGAGAGAGAGAGAGAGAGAGAGAGAGAGAGAAACACAAAGCAGTGGTGGGTTTCAATTTTTTTTCTACCGGAATTCCACAGAATCCGGTAGGAAATTTTTTTTGAATTTACACCTATTGCAGCCTTTCTTGCTACCTATTTTCTGCCCAGGCCTGGCCTAATCTGTCAAAAGCCTCCTCCTGCATGCCACCTGCTGTCCCTTCACCAGTCACCTTCGTCGCCCTGTTTCCCCTCCTTCACAGGCCCCGGCCTTAGCCCTGCTTCCTCCCCCATGACCGCCTCTTTCTTTGGGCTTACCTTCCTCCCACGGCGGCTGGTGTCAGAGGGGAAGGCAAGCTCTCTTTTTCGGTGCGACTGTGAGAAGCCTCCCATCTGCTGCCTCTTTGCCAGCCACTTCCCGGCAGCAGTGGCTGGCTGGAGGCTGCTGAAAACTACCGGAGGTCTCGAACGCATTGAAACAGCTGCTGCCATGCTGTCGCCGCCCTGTTCTTTGCACCAGCCATGAACATGCACCCCATTTCCTGCTGTGCCAGTCCCTCCGCTCCGTAGCAGCAGGCAATGGAGTGCATGTGTGCGGACGGTGGGAAGAAGAGCGCGGCGATGGCACGGCAGCGGCTTTTTTGGTGCATTCGAGACCTCCAGTAGTTTTCGGCGGCATCCAGCCAGCAGCTGCTTCCGGGAAGCGGCTGGCAAAAAGGTGGCAGCTGGGAGGCTTCTCGCAGTCGCACTGAAAAAGAGAGCTTGTCTTCCCCTCTGCCACCAGCCATCGTGGGAGGAAGGTAAGCCCAAAGAAAGAGGCAGTCAAGGGGGAGGAAGCAGGGCTAAGGCCGGGGCCTGTGAAGGAGGGGAAATGGGGCGATGCGTGCAACTGGCGAAGGGAGCAGGGGGTGAACAGGCGGCGGCTCCGGGGCAAGGCCGGAGCTGGGGAATGGCACATCCCCCGACCCGGCCGTGGTGGGTGGCGAGTGGGTAGAGGCTTTGGGGCCTCAGGAAATGGTGCATCCCTGGGCCCCGGCCCCCGACCCAAGTCGAAGCACAAGTGGGTGGCAAGCTTACCTTTGGTGAGCTGAGCAGAGCGGGCGAGGCATGGAGGCAACTGGCAAGGCGAGTACCTGGGCCGCGTGGTGAAGCGAAGGCAACATATATAGGGCTGGCATGGGTGGGGCGAGCGTCGAGCGGGCAGGTGGGGCGAACAAGCGTTGAGTGGGCAAGCGAGCGTCAAGCGGGTGAGTGCGCATCGAGTGGGCGAGCGATAGTCGAGTGGGTGGGTGATCGTCGAGCGGGCCGGTGGGGAGAGTGACTGGTCACCGGGCGACCGGGCAGGGGGTGGGGGGCGGGGCCAGTCAGAGGTTGCTACCAGTTCAGTGACCCAGGCCAAATTTCCCCTACCGGTTTGCCTGAACTGGTGTGAACCAGCTGAATACCACCTCTGACACAAAGAGAGGAAGAGAAACAGGAAAGCTTGCAGAGTAAAATCAAAGCTTTTCAAAAAGCAACTTACATGTTTAAGAAATATTAATACCTTCTCGCTTTGTCTTTATTTTGCCATTCTCAGTACTATCTCTTATGGCACTCACCTTGGCCTTTTCTCCCCCCCCCACCCCCAGAAATCCCCTGAAAATGCAGCTGCCCAAGGGCACAGGAATATTGGCAAAGCTTCGTTAGAGCAGAAATCCCAAGCTTGACAAGTTGAACTTTGGAAAGTTTTCAGGTAAAAAGTCTACTTGTGAGTCATTTAATATTCATATCGTGTATCCAGTCTCAGTGGGCAAAAGTGAAGATCTGTAAAATGCTTTGGACCAGAGTTTTAATAGTTATTGCTTACCCTCCTGTTGAAATTCTGAAAATGAATAAGTTCTTTGGCAAATTCTCTGTTAGAAATCCATCTCTCTCCAATCTAAAATATCTGTTTTAACAGAATAATAGAGTTGGAAGGGACCTCGGACGTCTTCTGCTCAAGCAGGAAATCCTATACCATTTCAAACAAATGGTTGTCCAATCTTTGGGAAAGCACACCCCCTTTGCTAATAAACTCATTTTCCCATTGACTTAATGAGTTCTTCCTAATACAGAAATGTCTCCTAAAAGAGTAGGGAAACTATTGAAAACATGCTACAGCTTGCCTCAGTGTGTGATGGGAACTCAGCCACTCTTGGTATATTTTCCAAATCACGTCACTGCTTAAGCCATGATATGATTTTCTGGGGGTTCAGTGTATACTGGGCATCAGAATTATATTTGCTTGCATGGGTTTAGGAAGTTGTGTGTTGTTTCTCTTGGACTGCTGAGCTCCCCAAAGTTAAATATAATCTTCAGTGAATATTCCTGGGCCATAGGTATAATGCTGACTATTTATTTGATTGTATAATTCACAGGTTCTTTTGGTTTCCAGAATTGAACTTACCAGAAAGCTCTCTCCAAGATAACAAGGTCTTCCATGGGAAAAGAGTTTCCTGAAGATCACAGATCCCAACTACTTCAGGAAATGCCAGTGACTGAAACTGTGCCCTTATGCATGAAGAACAAAAACTCAACCATTGTTCCATAGCCCCTGTCCTTTCGTTAAGCTTGGGTCTCATTAAAATTAATTGTGCTCAAAGTAATTGTTTTTTCATATGAATTTCAGAGTTACCCAATGCATGTAACTTAATTTTGATTAGCGATGCTGTGTCCTTCTGTTCCTGTTAATCCCACGTAGCATGGCCTCTTCTTGAAAGCTTCCAGTGATGAAGCTCCCACAACTTCTGAAGGCAAGCTGTTCCATTGGTTGATAGTTCTTACTGTCATAAAATTTCTCTTTATTTCCAGGTTGAATTTCTCCTTGTTCAGTTTCCATCCATGATTCCTTGCCTGTCCTTCGGGTACTTTGGAAAACAGCTTGACCCCCTCCTCTCTGTGGCAGCCCTCAAATATTGGAACACTGCAATCATGTCTCCCCTGGTCCTTCTCTTCACTAGACTAGCCATGCCCAGTTCCTGCAACCGTTCATCGTATGTTTTAGCCTCCAGTCCCCTAATCATCTTGGTTGCTCTTCTCTGCACTCTTTCTAGAGTCCCAACATCTTTTTAATAGTGTGGTGACCAAAACTGGATGCATTCTGGACAAATTTCCCTCCCACCAGAATACAATTCTTACATGAGTACATTAAACTGAATACAATATAAATGAGGAAAGAAAAGAAAACCTTACAATGAATTTCTGTAAATGAAGCAAAGAAAGAAAATCTTACAATTAATTTCCACCCTCCCACCATAGTCTTTGCAGTTGTCTTCTGGGGATTGAAAATAGACTTTTGGTCTTTTAGTGGTCCATCTCAGGGTCCTGTCATTCATGTCTGCTGGGTGGCATTAGGCTTGTTGGTAAGGCTGGTCAGTCAGGCCTGGGAAGGTCTGCTCCAGTCTGGTTGCTGTGATGACTTTCAGTGGAGGACTGGCTTCAAACCCAATTCTGGCTCAAATGGATGGAAGGTTTCCTCTGGAGGCAGTAGCTGGATCCCTGTGCTCTGCTTCCATAGGCTTCAGGGTCATTTGTGCAGGGCTGACAG
>QLTV01001458.1:2606776-2619293 GCA_003457575.1 Thermophis baileyi | reverse complement strand
CCCTGCCCCTGGAAACAGGCGATAGTCCACAAGCTGGGCTCTTATGGGCTGTCACCGGTATTCTTAATGTCCCTCGGCTTTGACCAAGCAAAGCAAGTAGTAATCAATAGAATGAAGGACATGGAGTTCCAAGAAGAACTAAATAGATTGCCTCTCCACAGTAGGGACAGAATCAAACAGGGTGTGTGGGAATCGGCAAGATATCTAAATGATCTGATCTTCCCAAAACAAAGAATAGCTTTCTCCAGAGCCAGATTTAACATTATCTCCTCAGCACTCCTCCAGGGCAGGTATAAGAGAACACCAATAGCAGAACGGGTATGTATATGTGGTAAAGGAGAAGTCGAAGATATCTCACATGTTTTATTGTACTGTGAGTTGTACAGAGTTCATAGGTCAGTATATATTCTCCCCTTACTAGAGAGATTGCCAGGGAGGGCAGACAACCTTTATGTAGGCTTTCTCCTCCAGGACTCAAACCCGGCTACCACGCGTGCAGTGGCAAAATTCTGTGTCGCTGCAATGTCCATAAGAAAAAAATTGGTTACAGAATTATAGCTGCCAACTTGGGCCAACTTTTTGGAGGTAACTCTAACAATTTTTGGGAAAATGTATTTATTCACATACTTATCGGCTCTTCACTCACGTAAACTAGGGAGTGAACCTAATGGTCTGAGAACAGGTATTTTCTTAACAGGGATGTAATTATAGACTATTAATGTCAGTACTGTTTTTTAATATATTGTAAACAGTGATGTCTATTGCTGGTCTATGACCGTAATAAAGTTATATTATTATTATTATTATTATTATTATCGGTTGCTATTCATGAGAACATGAAGTCAAAAAAAGGTTTGTTCACTTATCCATAAATGAATTTCAACCATTTTAAGTTCTTAGACATTTCAACCCTGAGCTCCATATGTTCTAGTGTGTAAGTATATGCAAGATGGCAAAAACAAGATAGCTGTTAAGTGAGGATTATTACCTGTATCTTTGCCAAGAAAAATACCCAACTGTGTCCATGAAATAATTAGGAGCCAAACTTAATGCAAAGAAGTTGTGATTCTACTATATACCGTAGATACAAAAAGGGAAAGTACTTGATTTGTTGATAGAAAGTGAACCATAAATCTTATTAAAGGAAGGTAATTAAGAAATATAACTATTTAGGGTTGTTTACTTTTGTCTTTATCAAAACAGGTTAGATTTCATAACTAACACATGTTTGCAAAGAGAAAAGTCCACTCTCACTAGGATGGCAAACATAATAATGTGAAAAGCTTTCACTTTCAAAAGAAAGAAAGAAAGAAAGAAAGAAAGAAAGAAAGAAAGAAAGAAAGAAAGAAAGAAAGAAAGAAAGAAAGAAAGAAAGAAAAAGATAAAGGAGTTCTCATGTTGTTTGGAATTACAATTATTGTTTTTCTCAGCGCTAAGTAGGAAATGTAAGGAGGGCTGGTTACAGAGTAAATTGCAGCGAACTGGCACAAAAGTTCAGGTATTGTGAAAAGAGCATTCAATCGCCAGTGAACCTTTTCAAAGAATAGGACCTATGAACCCCTGTGCTTCTTGATTAATTTAAATTGGAAAGGTAAATGGAGAATTTCCAAGTGGAATTGAACTTTTTAAAGCACAAATATGAAAAACAGCCCTTAGGAAATTGAATTATTCCATATTCTTCTTCTCTCCTTTTTTCATTCTTAGCAGCTCAGGAAAAATAAATTGCATTTCCCATGAAACCAATAGAGGGGAGGGAAACTGTACATTAATCCTTCCATCTTCTGCATTTACTTTACTCTTCATTACTAAACTGAGACAAAGTTAATATTATTAAATGGTGACCATACATTTTGGAAGCTGCTACAGTGAAAGAGTAAAGAACCCAAGATCATTGGAAAACTCTGGCTGTCTCTGATTTTGGGCCAGGATCTTATTTCTTGGAATGTTCTGCATTTCAGTAAGGAAGAGACAGCCTGATCAAAGCAATGGCCTATGAGTGTTACGGCCCTATCAGATTTCTATTCTGGACTTAGCAATAATAAACATTGAAGAATTGCCTTGTTAGATTAGAGCAGTATCAAATTACATAATTACATCCCGGACACAGGAAGAGAGCAGTCTTATGAAGCAATGTCAGGCATTGCAAAAACTGCATTCAGGGTGCACCAGTTTGCAACTCTCTTCAAACTGCCAAGATCAATTATCTTCCACTGGCAGTCCCTGAACTGCAGATGGTAGTTGTAGATGGTAGTTACCAATAAAGGAGAATATTCACAGCTCAGGGTTGAAATGAGCGGTCCTTGGTGCTCTCTGAGCTTGCATGTTTTCTTGCAGATGTTTCCTTACCCAAACTAGGTAACATCATCAGCAAGCAAGCTCAGAGGGCACCAAGGACCGCTCAGATGGTAGTTACTTGGAGAAACATCTTCAAGATCTTCACTGGCTCCTCCAACTCTAGCTTGATGTTCTAGAAGTTCTTAGACAGGAAGAAATAAGAGACAATAGGCTGTTCCAGAACAAGCTTTAAACATTGCGCGAATACACACACACACACACACACACACACACACACACACACACGGTTGTGGCCAATATTACTATGCTAATAGGCTTCCCTTCTCCATTATGAAAAAGATTAAACATTTAGAGGGAGAATAATGGTATTAAGGGAGAAAAGAACATCTGTTCTGCTTACATGGAGGTCTTCCTTAAGCTTTTGAAATGCTGCCGTAGGAAGTTAGCAGCCACCCCCCTCCTAGAAGAATGAAATATTCTAGGAAATATTAAAAAGGCAGAATATTATACCTCCCTGGATGAGAAAAGGAGAAACATGCTCTTGGAAAGCAACCCCCACTTTTGTTAATAGCCCCAGAAAGACTGGGCCATCTTATCTACAAGACAAAAGACCTTCACCCTCAGGACATAATAGGACTAGTCCTCTACCCATTTAGCAACAGAACTCACCACATGGCACCTGGGGAGATTGCATCACCCAGCAAGGCTCAACCAAACTTAGCACACAGGACAGCCTACAGAGTTGCCCCTGCATGGCCCCATGGGAGTCTGACAACCAATCAGAATACAAGCTCAAATTCAAAGCCCNTCTCTCTCTCTCTCTCTCTCTCTCTCTCTCTCTCTCTCTCTCTCTCTCTCTCTCTCTCTCTCTCTCTCTCTCTCTCTCTCTCTCTCTCTCTCTCTCTCTCTCTCTCTCTCTCTCTCTCATGTGGGGAGCTACCCAGAATCGCCCATGTGCTTGGTGGTTCTGCTTCACCATTAAAACCATCTTTCCAGTGTCTTTCTCCCCACTTGGAACTGAACCCAGATGGACATTTCTTCCAACACTGCTACAAAACATTATTTTAAAGACAATGGAGAAAAGACTTAAATTTATGGGCAATGCATGTACTGTATAAACTTCCAGTGTTTTATAGACTGAAGATATCATTATAAGTAACATGCAAGCCTTCAAATAATAATTGATAGCAATGTGCGCCATAAACAAGATTCAAAAACTCCCATCCCAAAGAATACAAATATATTTTCCTAGACATTCTGAAGACAATAGGCCAAGGTTCAGCCCAGTTTAAGATCTGAAGTGAGATGCTGCTGTGTAAACCCATTTTCCTCTCTAAAAGAGGTTCGACCTTATTCCAGAAAAAACCATGGAGAAAAGTAAAATAGAGTTAACTAAATTAAGTAGCGAATAAAAACAAACATTTAAAAGTCATTAGGCAAAATATTTGAGGAGCATGGGGGAAACATCTTTGAAAAGCAAGAACAGAGTTAAAATACACACAGTTGGCAGAGAACTCCAGGCACTTTTAGGCTGCAAAAGCCACCCTTGCAAACGTTTAAAGGTTATTGGGCAAGCAACCACAATGAACTGTACCATAAACTTCTTTTGCTTACGTTAGATAGAAGGCTCATTATTTGTGCATTACTTGGGAATGGTTGGAACCAGATCAGGGGATGGATTTTGGCTTCTGTGTTGTGTAATTTATTGCAGTGGACTTTAGAGCAGCTCATAAATCCTGTGGGGAGAAAATGGAAGACTGGCGGAGCAATGCATGAATGAGGTTCCAGTGAGGAAACTGCAATTTGAGGAATAATAAAGAGAAGGAAAAGGGCAATTCTACTTTCTTTTGTTGCTGCTGTGGCTTGACCCCTTAACTTTTATTCTTTTTGGGTAAAACAGTGACAAACGGGCTGGAATCCTAAAGTTCTTTTCCTAACAGGGGCACATCCAATCCCTAGTAAGTGGTGTGCCCAAATAGCAATAGCACTTAAACTTATATACCACTTCACAGTGCTTTTGCAACCCGTTCTAAGTGGTTCATATTGTGTGATCTCTGAGGCATTGCATGAATGCCTGTCAAATCAGGGAAGGATGATGATGATATAAAATAAGCATCATATGAATATGACTATATGGATTGGGAGCAGGGGTGAAATGCTACTGGTTCAGCCCGGTTCGGACGTACCGGTAGCGGCGGCTGCCGATGGTTTGGAGAACCGGTAGCGGCGGCAGCGCGAGGCTCCACCCACCCGCCCGGACATCGCCATTTTCTTTTTTTTTTTAACCCTCTGCGCATGCGCAAAGCCTTCTGCACATGCGCAGAGGGTGAAAAAGCACGTGTGATGGTGGTGCGCTTCCGCTTCCGAACCGGTAGGGAAGGTAAGTAGATTTCACCGCTGATTGGGAGGGACGCGGTAGCTCAGTGGCTAAGACGCTGAGCTTGTCGATCAGAAGGTTGGCAGTTCAGTGGTTCGAATCCCTAGCGCCGTGCAATGGAGTGAGCTCCCGTTACTTGTCCCAACTTCTGCCAACCTAGCAGTTCGAAAGCACATAAAAAATGCAAGTAGAAAAATAGGGACCACTTTGGTGGGAAGGTAACAGCGTTCTGTGCGCCTTCAGCGTTTAATCATGCCGGCACAGAGATGTCTTTGGACAGCGCTGGCTCTTCGGCTTAGAAACAGAGATGAGCACCACCCCTAGAGCCAGAAACGACTAGTACGCATGTGCAGGGGAACCTTTACCTTTACCTATATGGATTGGTGTTTGGATGTTCTCACAACTTGCAGGTGCTTTTTCAAGAGGCAACTGGCCTTCCTTTGTTTTTCCTTGAAGATGCTTTGCTTCTCATCCAAGAAACTTCTTCAGTTCATCTTTGGGATGAACTGCACACCTTCAGCACATCGTTGTAACAACTATCACCTGGATGGGTCGCAATAGCAATAGCACTTAGACTTACTGTATATACCGCTTCACAGTGCTTTACAGCCCTCTCTAAGCGGTTTACAGAGTCAGCATATTGCCCCCCAACAATCTGGGTCCTCATTTTACCCACCTCAGAAGGATGGAAGGCTGAATCAACCTTGAGCCTGGTGAGATTCGAACTGCCAAATTGCAGGCAGCCGGCAGTCAGCAGAAGTAGCCTGCAGTACTGCACTATAACCACTGCGCCACCACAAGGGAAGCAAGGGAAACAAGAAATGCCTAGAGAACAGGAGTTTCTCATAGAAGAGCTTAAAGCTGGAAGAACCACAAAACAGTAATATTGGCTAGGGAAGAGAGGGAGGATGGGAGGAATTGTTGCAAAGAAATATCTACAGCTGATCCACTCAAGGTTCTCTGTTTTGATGATAAGAGTACCAGCAGCTTTCCAGATGCAGTTCTGCTCTCCTTGTCCCAAAGGTGCTTTTTCCAGAGGCCACTGGACTTTCTTTGTTTTTCCTTGAAGACGTTTCACTTCTCATCCAAAAAAGCTTCTTCAGTTCTGACTGAATGGTGGGGAATGGAAGGATTTATATTCTTTGCAGTCATCTGGTCGTTCGCACTAGTCAGCACTTGTAAATCCTTTTATTTCCCCACCATTCACTCAGAACTGAAGAAGCTTCTTGGATGAGAAGTGAAATGTCTTCAAAGAAAAAAAAACCAAGGAAGTCCAGTTGCCGCTTGAAAAAGCACCTTGGGGACAACCATCACCTGAATGACTGAGAATCTCCATAGAAACTCTGCTCTCCTTATTGTGAGAGAGGCTAGAAGACATTGGAAATGGACTTTTATAAACTCACCCATCTGCAAGACAACTAGGATGGTTTGATATTTGAACACCTTGGAATGGGTAGCCCTGTCCTTGTGAGGCATGATGATGCAACTGAAATGAGGGCAACATTTTGGGGTTGGGAATCATGGGAAATGGATAAGGATGATATGATCCATAAGGATGATACGATTATGGTGGGATTCAATTTTTTTTTACTACAGGTTCTGTGGGCATGGCTTGGTGGGTGTGGCTTGGTGGGCGTAGCAGGGGAAGGATACTGTAAAACCTCCATTCCCTCCCCACTCCAGGGGAAGGTTACTGCAAAATCCCCATTTCCTCCCGATCAGCTGGGACTCGGGAGGCAGAGAATAGATGGGGGTGGGGCCAGTCAGAGGTGATATTTACCGGTTCTCTGAACTACTCAAAATTTCAGCCACCGGTTCTCCAGAACTGGTCAGAACCTGCTGAATCCCACCTCTGGGATCCATCACTATGGAGCTGTTCCTATTGTGTGATCTCTAAGAGATTACAAAAACTCAATTCTATTAAGAAAATCACCTATACCAGCTTTGGGAATTACAGCCAATCTATGTCACAGGTAGTTCTCACTTAACAACTACACTGCTTAGTGACTGTTCAAAGTTACAGTAGTACTGAAAAAGTAACTTTACAACCGGTCCTTGCATTTACAACTGTTGCAACGTCCCTGCAGTTGTGTGATTGAGATACAGATGCTTCATAACCGGAAGGTGTTGCAAACTTTGCAGTGTCCCATGGTCAGGTGATCACAGTTTTTGTGCTTCACAGCCAGCTTCTGACAAGATGAATCAATGGAGAAGCTGGCATAAAAAAAAAAAAATCACAAGTTGTGGTTGTGTGATGCCTGGCTTAATGACCATTGTGCATAGCTTAACAACTGCAGCAGAAGCCATAAATCCATCATGGTCATATGATGTCCCATTTAACAACCACACCACTTAGTGAAGGAATTGCCAGTTTCAATTATGGTAATTAAGCAAGAACTGAAAAACTCTGTATTTGGTTTGTATCTTCAATTTCTTGAATGAGAATGTGCTTTCTCAGCTATTCTAAATGAAACAATTTTGGTGCATTTCTTAGGAGTAGAATTCTGCCTGCACTTACATTTTTATGGAGATCAAAGGGCCAAGTATGGAAATACCCTCCCCTTCGTTACAATCCCACAATCTCTAACAGGCTGCAGCAACTCCTTTAGCTCCCCACACCCAATTTAGTCCTAAGGGAGGGACATGGGAGACTGAGAAATGGGAGCAGCTAGGGTAGCTTCAGAATAATAGAGAGAGCTGTAACACACACACACACACACGCGCGCGCACACACACACAACATTCAGTAATGTCTTCTACAACCTACAATAATTAAAACAAATTCAATTGAGTGAAAGTCCCTAAGAATAACTTTAAAAAGCCAAAGCTTATTTCATTGGGGGGGGAAAGATAGATTTCATTGGGGGGGGGAAGATAGACACAACATTTTCTTAGATCTTATTCGTCAAGCTGGCAAAATTGGGGACTCAAATAGTTGTACAGTGATCCATATTTTTCCCCATTTCCCCATGTTTTATATTCTGTAAGGCAAGATGAAACAAGAATACGAGATAAGAAAGAACAATGACATGTTAACTTTCAATCATAACTTTGCTAGAACGCACAATTTATCAATAGAAGAGTTATTATTAATAGCATATGTAATCTTTCCAGACCTGGTAAAAATGTGACCCATCCCTGCTGAGAAGTCCATATTAAAAACTTAGCAGTCACTTTTTCCATAAGACAATTGACCTTACTTTTACACACCAATTATGCCAAATCTTTTATTGGGATTGTACAGTGATATGATGGGAGCCCAGAATGTAATGGCATGTTGGAATGACTGTGGGAAAGGAGGAGGACAAAGAGAGATGCTGTTTGGGGAATCACCAGATAAGAGAAGGCATAGCCTGCAGCTTCCTAATGGGCAGAGAAAAAAATTCAGTATCATGCTCAGGAAACCAGGATCCAGGATAGAGTTCAAAAGCATTGCAAGTTTCTTCCATGCAAACCTATATACAAGAATCTGATTTACTAACTGTCAGTGTGAATTGGTGCCAGATAAGAGTCAATGGACTTTGGTGGTGGTGGGGGGGGGTGAGGGCTGGAGTTATGTCTCTTTCAGGGATAGGGACTCCAGACTAATGATGCATTTGACCCCACCCTCCATCTCTGCCTGGTCATCTCTTACATTCAGAAAGGAACCTCCCTAACTTCTCAGGCTGTGAAACAGACAGCAGGACATTTGTACTTTCAGACAAGGTTCTGTTAATGTAGCTTTACAATAAAGTAGAATTATTTCATCTGGTTATCTCTCCTCTCTAATCTACCTGGGAAGGCTGAGACAGACAAAGATGCAGCTGTAAAGTGTTTTTTGATTGGTGTGACATGCTCCCCATGTGCATTCTAGATTCTTTCCAAGTCTGGACTGCAGCACACATTTCTTAGGCGTGTACATATAATAGCTAAAAGGCTAATGCTTGAACAGGATTGCTATTGAACTCTTATCCTTAAACTGCTGTTAAAGAAAGATGCCAAGGTTCATTTTAGCATAGTTTACACGTATCAAAAATCCCCAGGTACTGTCCCTAGCTTCTCCGGCTGAAACCTGGGAGAAGTGCTTGCTTCTGGTCAGAGAACTCAGTTGTGATCTGGATAGATCTACTACTTTGTTCTCTCCTTTCTTTATTCCTTGGCTCAGGCCTGATGGGACGGTGGGAAAGTGTGAGCAAATAAAATGTTGAATAATAAACCAGTGTTTATTACTCATGAAACCGCATCACAGAGTGATAAAAACAAAAATAACCTGAAACTGAATCCCAGGGAGAGAATAACATGAATTGGTATTCCAGGGTGATAAAGGAAAGGAATTGTGTGTGTGTTGGGCGGGGGCGTGGCCATTTTAACATTGGTTTTTCTCCTAAATGTGTGTGTGTGTGTGTGTGTGTGTGTGTACACATACACACACACATATCAGATACCGCAAAGCCTCCTCCTAGAAGGTAACAAAGAAAACCGGTCACAGAGAGGATGTGTAACATCCCAGACAATATTGCAGACCCTGGTCAAGCATTGCTTATGTGCCATGTCCTGGATAGAAGGAAGTGAACTTCCAATAATCTTTTCTGCCATTCTCACCACTCTCTGCACAGCCTTCCTGTCTGAAACAGGATACCTCCAAACCACACCGTAATACAATATGACAGGATGCTTTCAATTGTCCCTCTATTGAAAGTGATAAGGAGAGTGGAAGGAAGATGTGCTCTTCTCATACGACACAGAAAATGCAGACACCGCTGTGCCCATTTCACCAGTGTCTCACTGTTGAGCAACCAAGCTAACCTGCTCATCGGTTGCACACCCAGAAACTTGACATTACTAACCACCTCCACAGTTGAATTGTTAATACACAGAAGTGTACGGCTGTGTCTGCCTTCTCTGAAATTGACAATGATCTCTTTTGTTTTTCCCTACATTTAAAAGCAGGCTACTTTTATTACACCAGTTGATCAAACCCACTATGTCAACCTCATTATCATCTGGAAAAAAAAAATCAGAAAATCAGAAATTTCTGCTCAAGACTCCCCCCCCCCATCAATATTTCAGATTTTCTTAATTGTTTCTGCAGAAAACCAGGGGCTCGAGCACCTGGGTCAATCTGAGTGCAAATAACACTGGCTTAATGATATTCACACCATGATTTCATAGCAGTAGTTCATTGTGCATTAGTTCACCTAACCAGGTTTTAAATAGAACCTTCCATTATTGATACTTGTTGCATACAAATCTGCTTGTGGCTATTTCTGGCTTCCTTGGCATTTCTATACTGGTTCGCTGAATGAACTGGTTCATTTTACTGCAAATCAGTGGTGGGTTGCTACCAGTTCGCCCCGGATCGGGCGAACTAGTAGCGGCGGCGGTGGGAGGCTCTGCCCACCCACCTGGACGTCATCAAAAGCGCTCTGCACATGTGCAGAAGGTTCTGCGCATGAGCAGAAGCATTGTGTGTGTGCAAAGCGCACGCGCACCCATGCGCTCCCATTCCCAAACCAGTAGCAAAGGTAAGTGAAACCCACCACTGCTGCAAACGATGTCAGAGAGGGCCTCATATATTCCTCCAACTTATTTTATTTATTTGTTTCATGTTTATTCCTTGTTTATTAATTTATAGCTAACTCCAGGTGGCAACATATCTAATGCTCATTCTTCCTTCTGTTTTTCCCAACTACAACCCTATGAGGTGAGTTAGGCTGAGAGGGGATGACTTGCTCAAAGTCATCAAGCCGGCTTTCATGCCTAAGGCGGGACTAGAACTCACAGTCTCCTGGTTACCTGGCCAGCACCTTAATCACTACAACAATCTTGTTTTATTTGTCAGGCTTATCAGAGATACTGCGTTTGCTAATTCCAATGAACCAACTGGTGAATACCCCCCCCCACCCGTAGTTTATAAGTACTAGGAATAGAGGATAATAAAATTACACTTGACAAATTCAGGAAGTAAGCCAACCAGACCTACAATGGATATTTGGGGCATGGAGCTATGAGTCATGGAAAGATAGTAGAGGCTATAAGTTCTGATTTGTTTGGTTCAAGGTGATTAAGCAGTTATTATCAAACACTGGGGCAAAGGCATTTCTTAAGAAGCAAAACACTATTGATCCCCACACTTGTGCATATACACAATCTAAGGCAGCGCTGAAGATAAGATTACACCTTTTCAATCAACTGGAGATTAAAACTGTATATTTTAGGAAGACTTTATTTAATGAGTGGGAGAGGGAAGGAAGAGCTTTCGATCTGCTATATTTGCAGACAAACCTTGCTGACTGTTCTATTCAATATCTTTTCATTCTTTATGTCTTCATATTGGTGTGTTGGTGCCTTATTGCACAATTACTATTATCAGGGGAGGGGATTGTTTTTTTTTTATTCTAACCGTCAAAATCTTGCTTTCTCTGTGAAAGTATTCATGTTGTTATTATGGCTTCCCCAGTTGTAATGGCCAGGTGGAGCATTCATGAAGTATCCTCTAACAGTGGGTGTATTTTAGGTGATTTTAGGGTGGAGATATATTAAAAAATATTGGACTTTGGTTAACTCAGTTTGGATGGTTAACATCAGGTCTTGTCATCTCTTGTCATCTTCTAGCAATGGACAAATCCAGGTCAATTTTGCATATATGCAAGTCCATTTTGACTAATTTCTATGTTGTTATGTGACTTAAACTCTCATAAGTGTTTGGGGTGTGTGCGTGCATGCTGCACAACTTTCTCTATTAGATAAATATTTAAAAACAACCTCTGATAATTTATGCTCTTTTGTATATGGATTCTGAGTTGCAGACTCTTGAAAACTTCCAGGAAATGCATATTTGATAATTGTTCAGATTCATTTCCTTCTATTGAGACATAGAAATGACACAGATTTATATAAAAAAAGAAATAATATTATAGATTGAAATTATTGTTTTGAATTCTTTCTGCCCAAAAGCAGCTATGTATTCAAAGCAGACTAAATAATTGATCTTCTGTTGTTTGGATCGGTTGATTGTTTAGATGTGATTTGTGCTTGATGAATTATTTGTACAGTGTTGTGTCTGAGTGGCTTTAAAATCTACTTATGGTAGAGAAAAGAAGAAAGATACATACAGAAATTTATTTTTAGTGTAGGATTATTATCACGTGGTATCATATTAACATGTGGATAACATTTTTAAACAAAGGACATGAAAACAAATTTGAGCAATATTTACATCACTTTTTATGATTTAAAAAAATAATAATGGGTAGAAAAACAGTTGGAACAGCAATCAGTTGACCAGACATCATTGTTCTTAAAATAAAATGTCCAGGCCTTTGTATATTATCATGATTACTGAATTTGAAGTTAGATAATATTGTTAAAAATTTCCCTTTGAATTTCCCTTTTAATATAACAAAACACTGAATGTATAATAAAATACATTACAATGCAGTTATGCATGACATATAAGCCTCCTAAGTTTGCCATATTGTCCTATGCTTCTTTCATGCTCCTTTGCCCCAAAAAGACTAATTCAAGTGTCGATAATCTGTGTTGATTAACAATCCAGTGCTTCAAATCAGGTATAAATTTCTTCCCAGATTGTATGAACCTAACAGAGACAAATGGCAGTCCAATCTCTTATTGAAAGTCTCAAGTGTTGAAGCTCCCACAACTTCCGAAGGCAAACTGTTCCACTGGTTGATCGTTCTCACTGTCAGAAAGTTCCTCCTTATTTCCAGGTTGAATCTCTCCTTGATCAGTTTCCATCCATTGTTCCTTGTCTGGCCTTCAGGTGCTTTGGAAAATAGCTTGACCCCCTCCTCTCCGTGGGAGCCCTTTAAATATTGGAACACTGCTATCATGTCGCCCCGGGGC
>QLTV01001458.1:2595643-2606233 GCA_003457575.1 Thermophis baileyi | reverse complement strand
GATATTAAAGAGTACTGGGCCTAAGACGGAACCTTGTGGTACCCCACTGTTTACTTCTCTCCATGTAGACTTAGACCCATTGAGGACTACTTGTTGAGTACGGTTTGTCAGCCAGTTGTGAATCCAACTGGTGGTGAAGCTGTCTATCCCATTTTTTTCTAGCTTATGAAGAAGTAGGTTGTGGTCTACTTTGTAGAATGCCTTGCTGAAGTCTAAGTATATTATGTCCACAGTATTTCGCTGGTCTACTAATTTAGTCACTGTGTTGAAGAATGAAATGAGATTGGTTTGGCATGATCTGTTTTTAACAAACCCGTGCTGGCTGCTAGTTATTACTTTGCTCGTTTCTAGGTGTTGGCAGATCTGGTTTTTTTATTATTTTTTTCAGTATTTTCCCAGGTATTGATGTTAGGCTGATTGGTCTGTAGTTTCCTGGGTCTGTTTTTTTTCCCTTTTTTGAAGGAAAAAAAACCCCAGCTCTTTTCCAGTCCTCTGGTAGTTCCCCGGTGTTCCAGGATTTTTGAAAGATGTAGTGCAGTGGTTCTGTGATGACATCTGCCAGTGACCTTTTGAGTCAAGCCTCAAAAAGCTTCCTTTATCCTAATACTGTAGCTTGAAGACATGGAATCAGAGAAGTTAAATGCTGTTATAAATTAGGATTAAAGAGCCGTGGTGGCTCAGTGGTTAGAATGCAGTATTGCAGGCTGACTCTGCCCATCACCTGGAGTTCGATCCAGATGGGGCTCAAGGTTGACTCAGTCTTCCATCCTTCCAAGGTTGATAAAATGAGGACCCAGATTGTTGGGAGCAAAATGTTGACTCTGTAAACCACTTAGAGAAGGTTGTAAAGCTCTATGAAGCAGTATATAAATCTAAGTGCTATTGCTATTAAAAATAACCAAGACAAGTTACAGTCATAATTCCCCAGTTCATTGGTGGGATGGGGAATGTAAAAGCCAGGAACATGACAATCCATTGGCCAGAATTCAAATACCATTCCTTACTAGAGGAGGCAGTAGTTCCTAATGGCCAGTTATGATATTTTTATGGACTTTCAAATAGCCAGCAAGGAAGAGACAATTCAGATGTCTAGGAATAAGCTATTGCAGAGGAGAGGTGCTTCCCCAGGTCTTACAAATAGCAGTCCATGAGATAAGTGACTTGATATTATTGGGCAAGCAGATTATATAGGGAGAAGAGAACCAGGTCTTGCATCATGAAGGGCTTGAAGCAGTAGTGAAATCCAATTTTTTTTTACTACCGGTTCTGTGGGCGTGGCTTGGTGGGCGTGGTGTAGCTTGGTGGGCGTGGCTTGGTGGGCGTGGCAGGGGAAGGATACTGCAAAATCTCCATTCCCTCCCCACTCCTGGGGGAAGAATATTGCAAAATCCCCATTCCCACCCCACTCCAGGGGAAGGATACTGCAAAATCCCCATTCCCTCCCCACTCCTGGGGGAAGGATATTGCAAAATCTCCATTCCCACCCCACTCTGGGGCCAGCCAGAGGTGGTATTTGCCGGTTCTCCGAACTACTCAAAATTTCCACTACCGGTTCTCCAGAACCTGTCAGAACCTGCTGGATTTCACCCCTGGCTTGAAGGTGATAACCATCATCTTGAATTGCACCCAGAAGCCAACTGATAACCAATGCAGCACTCCATGGAAGAGGCTTACTATTGAGCCATTGTATTCTGGACCAATTGGATACTCTTCAAGAGCAACACGATATGGAGTGCATTGCAGTAGTCCAATCCAAGTGATTAAGGCATGAGCAATTGTGAGTAAAAGACTCCCTGTTGTGGCCTGTTGGCCGCCAGCCCCTCCAGCAGCTGAATCAGAGGAGGAGGCGTGGGATTCAGGGTCAGCATCAAGCAACCTGAGACCTCTGTGGGGGAAGAGGGAATGGAGCTGGCAGAGAGAGAGAGAGAGAGAGAGAGAGAGAGAGAGAGAGAGAGAGAGAGGCGAAGCCTGGGCCATCCATCAGCCCTCAGATGGAGAGTCTATAGCCCCCAGGTCTGGAGGTGGCTGATGAGGAAGAGGAGGAACAGCTGGGTCCAGTGCCTGATGCGCGGATGCACAGAAGGCAGAGGAGAGGAGAACAGTGGAAATCTATGAGCCGATCCTGGGGAAGGAAGAGCCACTGCTGCTAGCAAGGCCCCACCCTAGCTCTGGGGATAAAAGGCAGGGGGTGGAGATGAATAGATGTGGCAGACAACTATTCATCTTCTGGCCGTATGGACTTGTTAGCCTGTGAGAGAAATTTTTTGTTGGGGCTGCCGGCATTCCTAATAAAGGACTCTTTTGAGTTCACGTCAGAGGATTTATCGTGTTTGGGGAGCTGGATCAGAACACTCCCATTCCAGGAGGGTCATAAGCAGTGGTGGGTTGCTACCAGTTCTCACTGGTTCAGTGAACCAGTAGCGGCGGCGGTGGGAGGCTCTGCCCACCCACCCGTACGTCATCAAAAACGCTCTGCGCATGTGCAGAAGCATTGCGCATGTGTGAAGCACATGCGCGCACCCATGCGCTCCCGTTCCTGAACTGGTAGCAAAGGTAAGTGGAACCCACTACTGGTCATAAGTGATGGACAAACTGAAAAACCTACATTTCAGATTTCACACCTCTGAATCTAGTGATGTACAAAATGTTTATTGCAAGTCATACATTTTCACAATTGCCTACAGAGTTCTGATTTTAAAATGCTTCATCTATTTACAAAACCCGCATTCCAAAACAGTTTTAAGTAAGCGTTTTCATTTGGAGGATTGTTTTTTGAAGAGGATTTTAAAAACCACAAGTCAGTGATGAAACAGAACAGGATAGACAAGGAATAACCCATGCAAACTCTCTATTGGCTAAAAATAAAACGTGGAGTGAAGAATAGAGGAGGAAAATGTGGAGAGTGGAGATCCATTTGCTGGTTGCAGCATATCTGTGCGGATAAATGACCTCAGCAAACTGATTATGGCCAGTGAGTCATCAAGCTATTTCTAGGCACCTTGTAATGCAACAAGAATTTCAGCTATGTCCATTTCTACCCCACCAAGGTCTGATTAGCATGCTAACAAAGCTATGTGCATTGCCAAAATCCCCTCTCCCAGTGTAATTCTTGTGGCTCATCTTGCCTAACTTCCTGCTAACATTTTTAAAAAACTAATTTTAAAAAATTATCACTTTGTTTAAGGACAGAAGTGTCTTGAAAGAAGGCAGGAGGTAGCTATTTGCATTCAATTGCAAAGAAATCGGGAACCAGGAACAGGAACCAGGGTTTGTTCAAGGGAGTCATTGCTTTAAATAATAACTAAATTGGAGAATGAAGGAAGATTGTGGAAAGAAAAGCAATAATTTAAAGAGAAGAATATCCCCTTGAACTGTAAACATTACTAGACCCAAAGACCAGTATAAAACTTTACAGTATAAGAAATTTAAAAACCATATGATGAAGAGAGAACAACTTAAAAAAACCAGCCAGGGTCCATTCAAAACTGCCAAAGTAGGTATTTTTTTTTAAAAAAGTAAACAGACATTTATCCCATTTGCTACTGAGCAAGTATAAGAATTCCACCCATTAGATCAGGGGTGTCAAACTCAAGGCTCAGGGGCCGGATCGGGCCTGTGGGGCTGCCCTGGAAACCGCGAAGGACCGGCCTGAGATGCCTCTGCCAGCAAAAACGGAGCTGGGGAAGGCCACGTGCAGTGCTCCCGAGCTCCATTTTCGCTGGCAGAGGGTTGCAGGAGCCCGTCGCAGACAAAAATGGAGCTCAGGAGCCCATTTTCACTGGCAGAACGCTCGGGCCACCAAAATGAGTGACATCGAGCTGGTCACACACACCCTGCCCCCCCCCCGAGGTCAAACACAACCCTGATGCGGCCTTCAATGAAATCGAGTTTGCCACCCCTGCATTAGATTGTTACTGAAAACATCTCTCTTCCAAATTGAATGACAATGGATAGAATGCTTTTTTTTTTGCAAAGTGTGGGGTCTTAACTCTAAGGAACCCCTAAGTTATTTCTTTGGTGGAAGTCCTGTCTGTTATTGCTCTGAAATCGCTGCTTAAAAGGACCAGCCAGCAATTGAATTCATTTGCTAATCACTTAAGCCAACTATCTTTCCTTTCCCTAGCGATAATCTTGATCTCAGACAGTGACACATTAGCCATGTCATGCAAAGAATTCAGGGCTTTTCTGCCCGGTGAGAATGTTTTCTTCAAAGCATATTATCCCTGCCCAAGGAGAATTTTGCTGGTTTTCCATTGTTGTGCTTAAGACTCACAAGTTTGCTTCTCTCCCATTTTTTTATTTTTTTTGAAGATGCTTTACTTCGGGGATGTGTGAAGACCTCTACAGCTTTAAGGATAAAGGTGAGCAATGGTCTTTTGAGCAATGGTCTATTGCACCAGTAATATTCTGGCATAATTATTCTAATTAGTCTTCTATTAGTCAATATAATGTAATGTAACAGTACTTTTACAATTAGGAAGTAATTCCAGGTTATGAAAGATCAGCTCTGGTTATGTTAAGAAAAACAGTGAATGCAACGTACACTTACATTTAAACACTTTCATTAACTATTAATCATCAGTGTTATTAATGCTTCTAATCTTTTAATGGTAGTTCATTCTTGAACTATTGAACCTTCTCGACTTTTGTAATTGACTTAACACTACAGGTTGTCCTCAATTTACAACTGCAATTTCCATTGCTAAGCAAGATGGTTGTTAAGTGAGTTTTGCCCCATTTTACAACCTTTCTTGCCATGGCTGTTAAGTGAATCACTGCAGTTGTTAAGCAAATCTGGCTTCCCCATTGACTTTGCTCATCAGAAGGTCACAAAAGGTGATCACATGTCCCTGGGACACTGCAATCATCACAAATACGTGTCAGTTCCCAAATGTTGGACTTTGAACAGTCACTAAACGAATGGTTGCAAGTAGGGGTGGGATTCAGCTGGTTTGGACCAGTTCGGGCAAACTGGATGCTAATTTTATACCTGGTTTGCCGAACCAGTAGTTGCAAGGACTGGCTGGCCCCACCCACCCCGCCACTCCCCTCCCAGGAGTCTCCACGTGGCCCATTTTGGATGCCAGGTAAGTGCAGGGCCCGCGCGGAGGCTCTGGGAGGGCGAAAAATGGGCCTCCCGGAAGTTTCGGAAGTCTGGAAACGGGCCTGTTTCCAGCCTCCGGAGGGCCTCCGGAACATGGGGGAGGCTGTTTTTGCCCTCCCGGAGGCTCAGTGAAAGCCTCTGGAGCCTGGGGAGGGTGAAAAGCCCCCCCCCCATGGTGCAGGAGGCCGAGTAGGCCACGCCCATCATGGCCACGCCCATCCAGCAACCGGACAGAGAACCGGTTGCTAACATTTTTGAATCCCACCCCTGGTTGCAAGTCAAGGACTACCTGTATTTAAACTGTAGAAAGCCATAAGGCAAAATAAGATAAAAATGTTATCCCCCACTACAGTAAAGGAAGTGGCAGGGAGAAATTTTGCATTGATTTCTTCCCATGGTTCCATGTATTGTCACGTTGCTTTGGAAAGGGAAACAGTCTTGGGAACTGACTTCAGAGTGGGTAGGTGGGAAGCAGAAAATTGCAGGAGGGAGAAAGAAACCTCAGCCCAGACTCCCTTTTTCTTCAATTAACAAAGGACTGTCCTGGATCCAAAGGTTTTCTCTAAATGGAAGGGACAATGGATTAGAAGCTTTGTATGGTAAACCACTTTTGAAGGTCACTGGAAAATCATTCACCCCTATTCTGATGATGAATGCTTTCTACCAACACAGTATAGTATGGTAACTTCTGATCAATGAAGGGAAACCATTGAGAGGAACAACAGAGAAACCGGAGGAAAATAGAGAAACTAGATAAACTAGATCAAAAGATTAGGGATTTTTTTTTTTTAAAAAAAAGAAGAAGTACCTGAATAATCTTCTATAAACCCAGAATGTGCTACACTGCTGAAGTCATATTTGGTTGCCCTTTACTTGTATTTTAGATTTTAAAAAAATCCAAGTTCTATAAGAAATAAATTAAATTGCACCCCGTCCAAGAGATTCTTGATTTGAGCAACAGTGTGGCCTGAACAGGAACTGGGGTGGAAAATTTGCTACCATAGGAAGAAACCTTAGGCCATCAGACGGCTGAAGTCTTTCCCCACATTCTTATTTGCTTACAACAAATTCCAAAGCAGAATAGGGGTGTTTTCTAACTACATATTTGCTGAAACTAAACAAGGAAGGTTGTGTTTTCACAGTCCCCTGCTTCACACACTGATAACTGCCGGCCTTTAAAGAATTTTGCCTTTTACGGTGACTATATATGAGTGATAGATTTTAGTGTCTTTCTTGCCCCCACCTCTAAGGTACCAAAGTAATGAAATTTTGGCGGAAATTCCAACCAATTAGAATCAAAGCCAAGTTTTCCAACTCCTCTTTATGGCGCAATTGACTTTCCAAGAAAACCCTGCATTGATACCTACCTAGACCATATGCTTCCTTCCAACTTGGTCTCTTTGGCAGTTCCTGGGGCGGGGGGGGGGGAGGGACCCAAGCAAATAATCTGTGTTTCCTCAATGTATATTATTTCAGTCATAACTACTGATGAGCAAGCAGAAAATAAGAAGCAGATGTTGATGGTAGAGACTGGTTTGGAATCTTATGAAGCAAGAATGATGAGGGAAGTCACACAGTCAAGTGTTATTCAACAGATCCTTGAAATAGTTACCAGGAGTCTCTTTATATAATGTACTTACAATGTGTAATTCATTGGCTACCTGTAGATGCAAGGTATGGACATATGCCCCAAGTCCGCCAACTCAGATCTAGGAAAAGCTTTGTGGCAAGAACAAACATTGTTGAGGGTACACAAGAACAAAATTGAATTAAAAGATGGAGGAAGGAGACCATTGAGCAAGGAATAACATTAGAGGAGGATATGAGCCACGGTGGCACAGTGGTTAGAGGGCAGTTCTGCAGGCTACTTCTGCTGACTGCTGGCTGACTGCAATTTGGCAGTTAGAATCTCGTTGGCTCAAGGTTGACTCAGCCTTCCATCCTTCCGAGGTGGGTAAAATGAGCACCCAGATTGTTGGGGGCAACATGTTGACTCTGTAAACTGCTTAGAGAGGGCTGTAAAGCACTGTGAAGTGGTACAGTATATAAGTTTAAGTGCTATTGCTATTGTTATATGGCTGAAGAATCCAACCTCCCTTATACTTGGAGGATCCTGAATAGCTTGAGGGTTGGAGTGCCTAAATGTAAAACCAATATACTCAAGTGGAAGCTCTTAGTGGATAATGAGAAGCTATGTGAATGTGAAGAAACATAGATCCCAGCCCAGCTTCTGGTATGTTGGCTACTACCAACATATACATGATAAGAAACAGATACATGATAATGATTTATTTTTGGCCAATGACAAAACCAAAAAGGTGGCTTCATTCTGGCAGTTTAGACATGGAAGAAGAAGAATGGGTTTACCCAACATATTCTGATCAGAAACAAAACTACTGGCTTCTTCTGTATAGTATGCTGTGCTTGCTTAGTTTAAAATTTGGGGTGGGGGATCCAGGAGAAGAGGACAAGTCTTGACATGTGTCTGGTGATTTCATCACAAAAGTGTTGTGACTAGCTGTGTATTTGCATCACGCATTGACATGCAAATACTGTATGTAACAGCAGGATTTGGAGAAGGTCATTGTACGTTTATCAAAGTCACTCCATCTGTTGAAGATAGTGTTAGTGTTGGTTTTTTTAAAACTATTATCTCTGCGGCCTTCCTAACTTCCCATGCTTCATCTGAATATCAAGGAACATAATAAGGGGAACTCTCCCCCCCCTCTCTATTTTTTACACATTAAGAAAACTGGTCACCTGAGGAATCATAAGAGCAATGGAAAGTTTTGGAACAAAAACAATGCTATTAACAGGTGGTAGTGTCCTTCTTCACCTCTTACAATCAATTTCAAAAACAACCTTAAGAGAAATTCAAAAGACATTCTTTAGCTCAAAGAATGAAGTGGAAAAAACAGGAGTTTGTTTCTCAGGGGAAGAATCAACTTCTGGCACATCCTTACCTGAAAAAAGAAAAAGAAAAAAAAAAGATGAGAAGCGCTCTTTGCTTTGTATCACCTCATGATTCATAGAATTTTTTTCAGTTTTTCGAAAGCTTGGTCCAGCCCCGATGGTAACATATCGCTGCCTTTTGACATACCTCCATGTAGGCAAGGGGTATTTGTTTCCTTTTTCTGACCTTTCTTTCTTTGTGTGTGTGTACATGTGTGTTCAGATACACAACAACAGCAGAACAATGGTGAAAAAGGGCAACTTGACTCTTCTTGGGCTCTGAAGCGTAGGAGGCCAGACTAACAATCAGCGAGCATTTTGAGCGTTGTTTTGATGTTGTTGCTTGCCTTATATCTTTGGATTTAGTCCTGAACACTCTGTGCAGAGGGTACTATAATGGTCAAGAAATTTCTAAACAGAGGGAAGGCACACTCATGCTGTATGAAGATTGGCAAACTTATTTTAGCTCTCCAAGATAAGAATTTCATAAGCATGGCAAAGTAACCTTGAAAGAGGATTTCAAAATCTTTAAATATAAAGCCCTGGGATTTGTAAACTTTGGTAAGAGATTGGGTGTGGGTGTGTGTATGAGAGAGAAGGGAACAGGAAAAGAGAGACTTTCAACTCAAGCCACTTCATGTTAAACAGATATTGCTAGAAATAAAATGCATCCTAATACACACGTAGTCTTGTTGGCTTTGTTCATAGGAAAATTATTTATATGGATGGTTGTGTTATGTAAAGGATTCACCTAGCATAGCAAATAAATACTGTGTTTCCCCGAAAATAAGACCCTGTCTTCTATTTTTTTGAACCCTGAAATAAGCGCTTGGCCTTATTGCCATGCACTCAAAAGCCCGATTGGGCTTATTATCAGGGGATGTCTTATTTTGGGGGAAACAGGGTAATGCGTATTAAAAAGTAAAAAGAAAAAGAAAAATCTGAGTTTTTCAGAAAATAAACTGCTGAAAGTTATTTAGGTGAGATGATCAGTGCAGGAATAACAGAATAGTAGAACAACAGAGTTGGAAGGGACCTTGGAGGTCTTCTACTCCAACCCCCTGCTCAAGCAGGAAATTCTATACAATTTATAGAGAGTTCTTGAGACCTCCAAGTGGCCTCAAGAACTCCCAGGGAGAATGTTAACGATCAGATGACTGCAAAGAAATACTGTATGATTCTTCCAATGCCCCTCCTCACCAATCCTGTCAGAACTAATCCTTCCATCACCCCCATCATGCTGCCAGAACCGATGAAGTTTCTTGGATGAGAAGCAAAACGTCTTCCTCAAGGAAAAAAACAACCCAGTTGCCTTTTGAAAAAGCACCTTTGACACAACTATGACCTGGATGACTGAGAAACTCCCCAGACGTCTGTATGTACAGAAGCATCCTCAGCAAAATAAAACAACACCCACTGTGAGACCAATTCAGAAATTTTATAGGAAAAATTCTCAGCTTGGTTGTCTGTGAGAAGTCTACAATTGTAGTTCTTGGCCTTTTCCTGCTGCAGAGGTAATCGCAAAGTGCCACACCTTCTATTCATTTTGGCGACTCTTACACTAGATTTGGGCATTTTTTTCAACCATCTCATTCCACCTTCATGCTTTGACTAAGGCAGAATTATTGTTAAGATTTAGATTAAGATTGGGCTGGGATCTGTTCTCCAAGTTTCCAAAAATGTTGTACTGTAATCTCACGATGCCTTAAAAATTATTTCATCTTCTTTAAGGCTTTTGAACTTATTTTCACTGCTAGATATGTCAGAGGGTGCTATTTCTGGTATTATTCTGTCCTGCAGCCTGAGACATCTTTGACTTCCTTCAGATTCTGGAAAAGTCCCAGTTTTTACTCTGTGGAAGGTGCTGTGGATATCTGGAGAAATAATTTATAGGAAAAAATGTGGATGGTTTCCAGACTAAATAAGCAATCCATCAAAATAGCTTGCAGTATCTCAGAAGATACTTCCTGGATGACAATGGGCTTATTTTCTAAAATGTTTGCAGAGTACTTGAGAGCATCAAAATGAATTTTGTTCACCAACAAAATGAATTTTAATGTGGAGTAAAGCAAAGTTTTACATTCAGGCAGGAAAAATCAAATGTATAAGTACAGATTAGGCGAGACCTGGCTCAAAAACAGTAACTGTGAGAGGGACTTTGGAGTCCCAGTGGACAACCAGCTAAATATGAGCCAGGAGTGTGCAGCGGCAGCCAAAAAAGCCAATGCAATCCTAAATTGCATTAACAGAGGGATTCAATCTAGATCTAGTGAAGTACTAATACCATTCTATAAAGCCTTAGTTAGACCACACCTAGAGTACTGCATCCAGTTTTGGTCACCACACTATAAAAAAGATGTTGAGACTCTAGAAAAAGTGCAGAGGAGAGCAACCAGGATGATTAGGGGACTGGAAACTAAAACATATGAAGAACGGCTACAGGAATTGGGCATGGCTAGTCTAATGAAGAGCAGGACCAGGGGAGACATGATAGCAGTGTTCCAATATTTGAGGGGCTGCCACAGAGAGGAGGG
>QLTV01001458.1:2558790-2572639 GCA_003457575.1 Thermophis baileyi | reverse complement strand
CTCCCTCCCTCCCCCTCTCTCACCCCCTCCAAAATGTGGTCACAAGCCATAATTCTCACTTTTCTAAATTCTGTTTTTGGTGCTGTTTACATGAAGTCAGGTCTCCTGGGAGTATACCTACCTGCAAGTACAGACTCATCCTGTCCTGTACCATTTGACTTTCAGCAATAAAGGCATGTAAAACTCATCATAGCTTTGGCATGATTTTAACACAAAGAAAACCTAAGATTCTCTGAGAGAGACAGAGAAGTGACAATTAAGCAAAAGCTGTTCTCTGTTGTTTCTAACACTCCCAATGTGCCTGTCAATCCTCCGTAATAGTGATCTATCAAAGGCTGGGGGAAAGTACATTTGTGCAAATACAAGGAAGTACATTTGTGCAAGTACAAACAAACGAAAAGTAGCAAAATCTTGAAAGTGAATCCGTTCAGGGACTGAACGATTCCCTGGGTGGAAAGCTGGAAAACGAGCTTGGAGTCTAAAAAGTAACATTACATGCTTTATTTTATTTATTTATTTATTTATTTATTTGTCAAACATGTACAAGATAGCAGGTATAGGTATAAACATAAACATAATCAAAGTGAATACAGATAGATGAGGACAATAGGACAGTAGGACAGGGACGGTAGGCACGCTGGTGCGCTTGTGCACGCCCCTTACAGACCTCTTAGGAATGGGGTGAGGTCGACAGTAGACAGTCTAAGGTTAAAGTTTTTTGGGTTTGGGGAAGAAACCACAGAGTCAGGTAGTGAATTCCAGGCATTGATCACTCTGTTGCTGAAGTCGTATTTTCTGCAGTCGAGTTTGGAGCGGTTTACATTAAGTTTGTATCTATTGTTTGCTTGTGTATTGTTTTGGTTGAAGCTGAAGTAGTCATTGACAGGTAGGACATTGTAGCATATAATTTTGTGTGCTACACTTAGGTCAGATCAAAGGCGGCGTAGTTCTAAGTTTTCTAGGCCTAAAATTTCAAGTCTGGTTGCATAAGGTATTATGTTGCGAGCAGAGGATTGTAGTACTCGTCTCATGAAATATCTCTGGACATTCTCAATTGTATTAATGTCCGATATGTAGTGTGGGTTCCAGACAGATGAGCTGTATTTGAGAATTGGTCTAGCAAATGTTTTATATGCTCTGGTTAAAAGTACAATATTACCAGAGAAGAAGCTACACAAGATTAGGTTAACAACACTTAATGCTTTTTTATGCAATGTTGTTACAGGGGGCTCTGGCACTTAGCTAATTAGAGATGAGTACTCTACCAATCATGTAGGGGTCCAGAGATGCCATAAGATTTTAGTTTCAGAAGTAGTTTGTCGTGTACCACTGAATCAAAGGCTTTACAAAAGTCTATGTAAATTGCGTCTATTGCTTTACCCTGATAGAGATGTGTAGTACATATGATTTTGCAGAGTAGGAGTTGCAGATTACATGATATTTTTTTCCTGAAACCAAATTGTTTGTTAGAAAGTAGGTTGTTAGTTTCTAGGTGGAGGGTAATGGATTGGTTTATGATTGATTCCATGACTTTGCAGGTGACGCAACATAATGAGATTGGTCTGTAATTTTCGACGTTGCTGGGATCTCCTTTTTTGAAGATAGGGATGACTGTGGCTAGTGACCATAAGTTGGGTAAGGAGCTAGTCCTGAAAGATTTATCGAAGATTATGCTAAAAGGTTCAGCTAAGGCTGTGGAGAGCTTTTTTAAGAAATATGCACATAGTCCATCAGGTCCAATAGATAGAGATGGTTTTAGGTTTAAAATGCTGCAACATTTTTTTTTTACTAAATCTAATTACATGTAGAAAGTTAGCACCCACCCCTCTCCTAGAAGATTTTGAGAAATATTAAAAAGGCAGAATATTATATTTCCCTGGATGATAAAAGAAGAAACATGTTTTAAAGACAGAGAGCAGCTCCCTGCCCCCAGCAGATATCTGGTGCACAGTAAGAAAGACTTGACCAGCCTATCTACAAGACAAAAGACCTCCAGCTCCAGAGTGATGGGATTAAGACATGACCCTCCAGGACATAATGGGATTAACCCATCTAGCAGCAGAGCTCACCACATGGCACAATCACTTGGGGACATTGCATCACCCAGCAAACTTCAACCAAACCTGGGACTCAGACAACCTACAAAATTAGCTATGACCCCTACAACAGCCAATAGAATACATGTTCTTGCACAGGAACAGGAAGTTCAAGCGCAAAGCCCAAGAGAGGGTATAAATACCCCTATCTCTCAACTCCATGTGGTCAGCTTGCCCAGAACCATGAGCTTGGTGGTTCTGCTTCACCATTAAACCATCTTTCCAATCAGCCTCCATGTTTCCAGTGTCTTTCTCCCAGCTTGGAACTGAACCAGATGGATATTTCTTCCAACATACATATGTGAATTCTCCTAACCCTTCAGTTCAGGGTATACTCAAAAATGTGCTTTATATTGGATAATGTGTCCTCTATTTTATGCCTTTCATTTTTTCCTATTCTATCACTCCTCAGATGTACTGCCATTAAGAGAATTCCTAAATTCTAGGGCCGTGATGGCGAACCTATGGCACGTGTGCCACAGGTGGCACACAGAGCCCTCTCTGCGGGCATGTGAGCCGTCGCCCAGCTCAGCTCCACCGCGCATACGCGCGCGCCTCCCGCCAGCCAGCTGATTTTCGGGTATCTGCCGTGCATGTGCGGAGGGTGGGGCGCATGCGGGAGATGCACGTGCATGCACGGGGTGGGGTGGGGGTCACACGTTCACGCGTGCATGTGTGGGGCACATGCGGGGGGTCGTGCGTGCATGCACGGGGTTGCGTGCGCATGCATGGGGGGTGGGGCACACATGGGGGCGTGCATGCATGCGCAAGGGACAGGGCGAGCGGGGGCATCATGCGTGCATTGCATTATGGGTGTGTGTGCGTGCGCTTTCGGCACATGGCGACGAAAAGCGGCGGGGGGGCCTACTGGGGGGGGGCGGCGGGGGCACGTGCAGGGAGGGCGGGGGGGGCGGGGGGTCACAGGCGCATGCATGGGGGCAGGGGGAGCGTGGGGGATCATGCGTGCATGCATGGCGGGCGGGGGGGTGGGGGTCGTGCACGCATTGCATTATGGGTGCCGGCGCACTGTCGCGCGAGCGCGCACTTTCGGCACGCGACGAGAAAAAGGTTAGCCATCACTGTTCTAGGGGAAAAAGCTTACTTGGCCTTTCAAGAGAGATAAATCAAGTGAATAAATAGAGTTCTCTTATTTCAATTCATTCACAACTTTTCCTTCTCTTTGCTATTGAAGCATGTGTAAAACAGACTGCTTTTTGCCATCAAATGTTGGAAGGAAATGTAAGCAAGCTTTTTGCAAAATTACTAGCGCTACTTACAGCACTGCCTGAGAGAGATCAAGAGAGAGAAAGAGAAGTAGGCACCTCCTTGGGGACACTGCAGGAGGAGAACTATGCTAGTCTACTGTAGCACCAAATCTGGAGGAATCGGGTAGCATCTTTTATTATGACTAATAGATTTTAACAGTTAAGCTCACTTCCTTGGAGGCACAGAGTGGCTAAACCGATGAAAGATTTAATTGGGGTGAGATGGGAAAAAGAGAGGGGAAGATAGCTTGGTTATGCAGATACAGGTTACTTGTGAGATAGAATACAAGTACCTTATCAGTTAATGGCTGCAGGTCACAAAAGTTTGTGCCTTTTAATAAAAAAAAAAAGTGTTGGTTGGAAAAACTGCTACCAGGCTTATTCTGATTATTATTATTATTATTATTTTGCACTCCATCCCTTTCTAATGAAATGTAAATCCACATCATGGGAGGTCTATAGATAATTCAGCTTTATACAATGCCCATCCTGGTTAGTTTGTCACATTGCAACACTGCCCTCTGTTGGAATGAAATATTGAAATATCCTTCCATCTGACTTTATCCTCCTCTCTGTTTCCCCAAAGTCTCTCTTTTCAGGGGTCAGGATTAGAGCCAATAGAAATAGTCGGAGAAGGACAATTTCAGCTAAATAGGGGTTAGGTGGCAGACTCAGGGCAGGAGGAAATAAGCAGATAATTCACACCAGACTGATTTATAGGTGACACATTGTTTTGGATTCCAACATGTTGTATAACTCAAACCCCTGCCTTAGCGTGTTGTTGTATGAATAGGATGCCAAGTGGGGCATTAGTTTGGGCCCGGCATGTTTTTTTAAACTTGTTATATGATGGCCCCAAATTAGGAGTCTGATGGCACTTTTTCAGACCAGCAGATTGTAATAAAAGGTTTTTTAAAAAATGTAATGAACAATGTCTATGGAGATTCTCTGTGGTGGCACAGTGGTTAGAATGCAGTACTGCAGGCTACTTCTGCTGACTGCCGGCTGCCTGCAGTTTGGCAGTTCGATTCTCACCGGCTCAAGGTTGACTCAGCCTTCCATCCTTCCAAGGTCGGTAAAATGAGGACCCCAGATTATTGGGGGCAATATGCTGTGTCAGAGTATATTCATCAACTGGAATAGGACATGGTAACAAGGTCAGCCAATGTATAGGCATAGCAACAAAGTCAGCCATAGGCATAGCAACTAAGTCAGCCAATGAGGGCTGTTTGAGAGCTGAGACAGACTGGAGCCAGGGCGTGTCTTAGTCTGCAGCTTCTGAGTCTGTGCAGAGAAACTGAAACTAGTCTGCTGCTCTGAAATGAAACTAGTCTGGACTTGCCTCTCTGCTGTACTGCTGCCTGTGTGTTTTGCTTGTAACTGCTACTACGTTGAAGAAGAATCTATATTGGTATTGTACATTTATCTTCATGTATTATTATGTATATAAAGAAGTTAATGAATCCTGCTGAATCAGTTTACCCGTGTGTGCTTTCTGGATTTAATTTCTGCAACAAACTCTGACATGCTGACTCTGTAAACTGCTTAAAGAGGGCTGTAAAGCACTGTGAAGCGGTATATAAGTCTAATTACTATTGCTATTCTGAGTCATCCAGGTCATGGTTGCCACAAAGCTGTGCTGGAGGTGTGCAGTTCATGATGATGAACTGAAGAAGATTCTTGGATGAGAAGCAAAATGTCTTCAAGGAAAAACAAAGAAAGTCCAGTTGCCTCTTGAAAAAACACCTGTAATGATCAGGTTGTGAGAACATCCAAACACCAATCCATATAGTCATATTCATACAATGCTTATTTTATATCATCATCCTTCCCTGATTTGATAGGCATTCATCCAAACAACAATCGTTATAAACCTAGAGACTGCATCTGTATAGCATGTGAGCTTAGTTAAAATGAACCATCATGGGTTAGCATAGTGTATGAAGCCTGATGATTTGGCGACTTTAGGATTGAAAGTATTCTGCAAATCTTGGAAAAGTTTTAATCCAATAGCCAGATTCGGTGTTTTGTACAATTGCACAAGAGTTGAGAGGGACTAAATAGGCCATCAAATCCAAACCTCTGAAATTAAGGCACCCATAGACTGATGTCTACCAGCCTATTTGGAACACACCTGCTGAAGGGAAAGTCACTTATTATGCTTGGGGATTTCTTCCATTGCCGAATTGCCCTTATCGCGAGGGCTTTTCTCAAAACTCAACTATAATCTTTCTTCCTGACACTTAAGGCCATTACTTTCCAATCCTGCCCCCTAAGATAATATAGAACAGACCTTGGCTTTCTTCTACATGACTTTCCTTCAGTTATTTCAGATGTGGAGTCTTATCCTTTCCTTAACTATCTTTTCTCAAGTAAATACTGTAATGCCCAACATCACCAATCTCTCCGCTTTGTAATTAAGGTATAGTCCAATTGATTCATATCAGATTTGCAGTCAAACTTCCTTTGCAATGGACCTTAATAGAACTCCATGACATTTAAGGCTAAGCACATAAGACTAAACCTATCTCTACAGGTAGTGTGGTGTTGGTAGAGCTAATTAAAGACCATGGCGATGCTATGAAGCCAAGAGACATCTGCTTGGGCCCTCTTGCCCTCTTGCACATCTACTCTTTATAGCAAGGACTAATGATGCTAGGTGGTAGTTTTATGAAAGTTTCCAGGGTGAGGAGACTTGGCATTAATGTTGTAGCATCGCAGAAACAGAAAAGATTCTTTATTCTGATATATTTTTAAAGCTTGTCTCACCACACCATGATGTCACCCCCATGAATGATAGAAAATACCTGTGAAGCAATAGTGGGTTTCAATTACCTTCGCTACTGGTTCGCTATTGGGAGCGCGCGCGTGTGCGCGGTGCTTCTGCGCATGCGCAGAGACGTCCGGGTGGCTGGGCGGAGCCTCCTGCTGCCGCCGCTACCAGTTCACCCGATCTGGGGCGAACCGGTAGCAACCCACCACTGCTGTGAAGTCATCACCTCCTCTATTTGGCAGGAGAGTACAGCATTCTGAGTCATGGTTGGTGAATTCCTTCTATTTGGCTTTTTTTCAACATATACTTTAGAGCCATAATTAAGAGCCCAGCTGTCTATTACATAGCAATGGCTAGTAAAGCCTCTGTTCCTATGCAATCATATGCCTCATCTTTTGTGGACCTGGTCCTTTGAAAGTGAGGGCATCGTCCACATGCCATGGAAGGGATATTGACCAGAGTTGTTGAAAGTCCAGCAACATACCAGTTTAAATAAACAAATAATAGTATATTAAATATATTCCAGTGTTCCTTTGAGCTTTCTCCCCTATTCATTTTTTTTAAAGGTGCTTCTGTCCCATTTATTAAGAAAGTTAGGAATTTGCAAAGGTTCTTCTTACAAAGCCCAACAGTGGGACTTACCCAGGGGTGGGTTCTGGTTTTCTTCGCTGCCGGTTTGCTCATTGTCGCGCCGCGTGGGCGCCCACGTGCTTTACGCATGCGCAGTGCTTTAAAAAAACTTCTGCGCATGCGCAGAAGCAAAAAACAAGATGGCGCCGCCTATGGCGCCGCCAAAAGAACTGGTTCGGGGGCGTGGCAGGCCTGCATCGCTGCCGGTTCTAGCGACTCAGGCCACCAAATTACTACCGGTTCTATAGAACCGGTTTGAACCAGGAGGAACCCACCTCTGGACTTACCCATTAGCAACCCATCAGGAATTAGCAATAGCAATAGCACTTAGTCTTATATACCACCCCATAGTGCTTTACAGCAATCTCTGGGCACTAATAAAGGCGAATATTTATAGCTCAGGGTTGACATGAGGGGCCATGTCAGCACTCCTTACTAGTACTGATGATGTTACCTAGTTTGGGTAATGAAACGTCTGCAAGAAAACAAGCAAGCTTAGAGAGCACCAAGGACCGCTCATTTCAACCCTGAGCTACAAATATTCTCCTTTATTGGTAACTACCATCTACAACTACCATCTGCAGTTCAGGGACTACCAGTGGAAGATAATTGATCTTGGCAGTTTGAAAAGAGTTGCAAACTGGTGAACCTGAATTCAGTTTTTGCAATGCCTGACATTGCTTCATAAGACTGCTCTTTTCCTGTGTCCGGGAAGTAATTATGTAATTGGACCCCTCACTTTCTGGGGGGGGGGTTTACAATGTCAGCATATTGCCCCCAGCAATCTGGGTCCTCATTTTACCAACCTTGGAAGGATGGAAGGCTGAAAGAACTTGTCAGGATCGAACGCTAGGCTGTGGGCAGAGTTCACCTGCAATACTGCATTCTAACCACTGCGCCATCAAGGCTCCTCATTTTAATCTTTTATTTGTATTTTTCTTTGCACTTTATTTGCACTAAGAAAAGGGTTGGATTTAATGGCTAAATGGTCCCGTCCAAAGTTCCATGAACTGTTTTCATGACTACTGTGTTACTGGATGCTTTCAAATAATAAAAATACTGTATCCTATGCCAATTTCTAGTTTTGTAGATAGGCCATGTATATTTGCTATTGTGGACTATATTTTAATGGCTTGCCCAGAGATGTATTGGGCACAAAGGTGCACCTGAACATGGCTATCACTTACAGGTTAGGAGCAATTATCAACCAGCACAGCCATTTTTGCTTGTGGTTATCTATGAATATGAAAATAAACCTTAAAGGAAATGTCCTTGCAACAAGCATTTTCCTTTTTCCTCCCTGTGCTTTGTTCCTCAGCCCAATCCCAAACTTCTAAATAACCACTTTATTATCTCATCACATAGGCACTTGGTAACAGTGACTACATTGTTTGCAAAGTGAGAAATTGTCTAGAATGTACAGTATAAAGGTACCGGTACTTAGGCTGGAAATGTGAACAACAAGAAGGGACATTTTATCACATTTTGGTAAAAAAAAAAAAAAAGCTAGAAAATTCTGAATTTTAATTCTGCATTAACAGAGGGAGAGACTCAAGCTCACGTAAGGTGTTAATACCACTTTATAATGCCTTGGTAAGGCAACACTTGGAATATTGAATTCAGTTTTGGTCGCCACGATGTAAAAAAGATGTTGAGACTCTAGAAAGAGTGCAGAGAAGAGCAACAAAGATGATTAGGGGACTGGAGGTTAAAACATATAAAGGTTGCTGGAATTGGGTATGTCTAGTTTAATGAAAAGAAGGACTAGGGGTGACATGATAGCAATGTTCCAATATCTCAGGGGTTGCCACAAAGAAGAGGGAGTCAAGCTATTCTCCAAAGCACTTGAGGGCAGGACAAGAAGCAATGGATGGAAACTAATCAAGGAGCGAAGCAACCTAGAACTAAGAATAAATTTCCTGTCAGAACAATGATCCAGTGGAACAACTTGCCTCCAGAAGTTGTGAATTCTCAACAGTTTTAAAGAAGAGATTGGACAACCATTTGTCTGAAATGATAGGGTCTCCTGCCTGAGCAGGGGATTGGACTAGAAGACCTCCAAGGTCCCTTCCAACTCTTCTCTTCTCTTCTCTTCTCTTCTCTTCTCTTCTCTTCTCTTCTCTTCTCTTCTCTTCTGTTCTCTTCTCTTCTCTTCTCTTCTCTTCTGTTCTCTTCTCTTCTCTTCTGTTCTCTTCTCCTCTCCTCTCCTCTCATCTCCCCTCCTCTCCTCTCCTCTCCTCTCCTCTCCTCTCCTCTCCTCTTTACTCTTTACTATTCTATTCTATTCTATTCTATTCTATTCTATTCTATTCTATTCTATTCTATTCTATTCTATTCTATTCTATTCTATTCTATTCTATTCTATTCTATTCTATTCTATTCTATTCTATTCTATTCTAAATGCATACACCAGTTCAGAGGATTTTAAACATTAATATACAAATGAAACCAGAGGTTTTTCTTTTGAGATTGCTGGACAAACTGTTGGGAAAAAAAGTCATGGAACATTTTTATACATGATAACCGCAATAAGATTATTGCATGCACAAAAACAGGAGGATTCAATACCACCCACATTGGAGGAAGGGTTGGTGAAGATAATGGACGTTGATGAAATGACTAATTTGACTTGTTTGTTCAGAGATAATATCTATATTTATTGTTCACTGGAAACCCCTTATGGACTTTTTACATGAAAGAAAAAAAAATAAACATATGACTTATGGTTATGATGATTAGACAGCATAGATTAGAGAAAGGGTTTGAACCCATAGAGTCCACATATTACAATGCATTCCGCTGGCATGACAGGCGTGGCAACTGAGGAATTCAGTTAGCATAAAAGCAATGTCTAGAATGGTAGAAATAAGGCTTTAGAGCACTAGAAGGGGCCTTCCAACAGACCAGTCTATTCCAGAGGTGGGTTCTATAGAACCGGTAGCAAACTGCTGGTGATGTCACAGATCCAGTTCTGTTGGTGCCGGTCCGTGGACGCTGCCATCTTTTTTGGGGGGGGGGATTTTTTTTTATTTTTTTACTATTTTTCTTCTTCTCCGCATGCGTAGAAGCCAAGTCCCTGGCACTGTGCATGTGCCACCATCTTGTTTTTGGCTTTTTGGGGGGGATTTTTTATGAATTTTCGCCACTGCGCATGCACACGCAGCCACACGGCACAGCCACACGGTGCGCAATGCGCACACAGCCACATGGCGTGCAATGCGTGCGCAGCCATGCAACACGCAACATGCGCACAGCCACACGGTGTGCAACGTGCACGCAGCCACACGGCATGCAACACGTGCACAGCCACGTGGCGTGGGAGGAAGTGAACCGGCAGCGAGGTAAGTTAGAACCCACCCCTGGTCTATTCATAACTTCACCCCGTTATTGCCTTCTCTAACAGTGGCTCTTCTCATCTGTATTGAAGGGTGTCTATGGGGATTCTCAGTCATCCAGGTCATGGTTGTCCCAAATCTGCTTTTTTTCCCCCCAAGAGGCAACCGGACTTTCTGGTTTTTCTTTGAAGACGTTTTGCTTCTCATCCAAGAAGGTTTTTCAGCTCTGACTGGATGGTGGGAAATATATTGAAGGGTCTATCTCATTGTCTACTATCAGCCACAGAAGATATCAGGGATATAGTAGCTATGCATTTATGTATTTAGTTGAACTTGTAAGTCACACAACTCCAGTGTTATCTAGCTGTTTCAATCTAGTTTGGCTCACATCAGGGGTGTCAAACTCAAGGCCCGTGGGCCGGATCCGGCCCACAGGGTACTTAGATCTGGCCCGCGGGGCTGCCCTGGAAACAGCAAAGGACCGGCCCACGGTGCCTCTGCCAGCAAAAACGGAGCTCGGGAGGGCCACGTGTGGCCCTCCCGAGCTCTGTTTTCACTGGCAGAGGGTTGCAGGAGGCCATCGCAGCCGAAAATGGACCTTGGGAGTCTGTTCGCTGGCAGAGCACTCGGGCCAACACAGGCGCCCCCAACACGAGTGACATCGAGCTGGCCACGCCCACCCTGGCTACGCCCACCCCGGCCCCCAAAGTCAAACACAACCCTGATGCGGCCCTCAATGAAATCGAGTTTGACACCCCATGGATCACATGAACTGGTTAGTCCCCCCCCTGTGTTTCATCTCATCTTTTATCTCATCACACACACACACACACACACACACACACACACACACACACACACACACACACTCACCTCATCATTTGTTTGCAATGTTGGAATCCTACACAAGCCAAGTTGGTTCAGGGTTGCTGCATTGTGTACTGACTCCACTGAGTATATTGATCTATAGCTGTATCTGCAATTCACACCCTCAGCCACACAGTATTGTCAATTTGCCAGGACTTAGGAGTGGTTTTCTCCTAAGTGATAAAAATGGACTCCCTCCCTTGTTCATATTGCAGTTGGTTCAGGAATGTAAAGTATTGCCAGCCTTACCAGGTAGACCAGGCAGGAAACAGACCAGATGTGCTAATTCAACTTTATTCCAAGGCAGAATCTCGAAAGTCTGAAGGTACAAATCTCCCACTGGATCTTTTCTAAGTTTCTTTCTCTGCCCAATATGCATCTGCAGGCTCCCGCCTCCTTTTATCTGATTGTTCCCTACACCGAATCTCTTCCCTTTCTCACTCAAGGTTATTCTCCCATACCATTATATAAGTACGTCCTGGGCTTTAATTGTTCTTTGATAAACATTTTGTTTTTCCTGAGTCTAGTGGCAATTAATAGTAATCTACCTAGCAAAGGTTAGAATGCTCTTTCTGATAGATAGGCAGGATATAAATCCCATTCATGAGAGGTTTGCCTTAAAGTCTTTCTAGTTGTGAAAACTGAAAGTGAAGGATAGTTGGGGGAACATTTCTCCTTGGAGGAAGGGTCCGATCAAGTTCAGAAATGAATAAATGTGAGAGGAAGGTAATCTGGTATCTTATCCCATCCTCAGACTAAACTAGGGGATCATATATGACCTCTAAAACATTGAATTTGGCTCCCTGAGCGTCTCCAAAGTTTATGAACAAACTGCTATTTTTAAGATGGAGAGGGAAAAGACAGGCAGAATAGTGAAATCAGCTATGTTTAAGCAATATGTTTTATTACCTTGCAATTATATATAGGTATAAATTTAAATTGTAGGCTAGGAAGACTGAGCCACGGTGGCACAGTGGTTAGAGTGCAGTACTGCAGGCTACTTCTGCTGCCTGCCGGCTGCCTGCAATTTGGCAGTTTGAATCTCACCAGGCTCAAGGTTGACTCAGCCTTCCATCCTTCTGAGGTGGGTAAAATGAGGACCCAAATTGTTGGGGGAAATATGCTGACTCTGTAAACCACTTAGAGAGGGCTGTAAAGCAGTATATACTGTAAGTCTAAGTGCTATTATTGCTATTTAAATTGTTTTAGGTTTTTGGCAGTATTTTTAAATGAAGCTCCTACAACCCACAAAGCCAATTGCAATGATCTGTTGGAAAGAGACAAACAGGTGACCAGCATGGAAATGAATTTCATACATATAGGAATTGCTTGTTCATATACCAAAATAAGAAGAAATCCAATCCCTTAAGCATTCTTACAAACAGCAAGTTCCTGGACAAAACTATCTTAACAATTTTGCCTGTTTTGCTTCTGACGGTCCCCCTGAAACTGCTTTGTGTTGGATCTGTCAACTTCTTTTAATTTACCTAGCCTCTTTCCACCAATTATTTTTAATGGACTGCCTGAAATCTTGAACAGTAATTGTTAGTAGCTGGCAAGCTTCTCAGCCTGAGGGACAGCAATTCCATTGCACCAACACAAGGACAGAGTTAAGAGGTTTTGCTTGTTTGATTTCAAGCTGGAAAAAGATATGTATGCCTCACTGCCTGGTTGATCCTTCTCATGAATATCATCCATGATGTTTATAGATATATATATATATATTTAGCAAGGCTTCAATGATATTTTAGCTTTGCTAGGGAAATGCAGAGCTGTTGTACCACCCATGTTGTAAGATCATGGTTGCATTCTATATTGTTGGGTTTTTAAAAAAGTAAATCTCATTTCCTCCTGAGACCGTGTGATATATTAAGGTAAAGGTTCCCCCGCACATGCGTGCTAGTCATTTCCGGCTCTAGGGGGCGGTGCTCATCTCCGTTTCTAAGCCGAAGAGCCAGCATTGTCCGAAGACGTCTCCGTGGTCATGTGGCCGGCATGACTCAACGCCGAAGGCGCACAGAGCGCTGTTACGTTCCCACCAAAGGTGGTCCCTATTTTTGTACTTGCATTTTTTACGTGCTTTCGAACTGCTAGGTTGGCAGAAGCTGGGGCAAGTAACGGGAGCTCACTCCGTTACGCGGCGCTAGGGATTTGAACCGCTGAACTGTCGACCTTCTGATCGACAAGCTCAGCGTCTTAGCCACTGAGCCACCAAGTCCCTTGTGTGATATGTTACATCCTGTTTAAAAATCACCCTCATTTCAAGTTGTTTGTGATGCTCTCATTTGAAATCCTTCATGAATCTTTACCTGTAGTCTATCAAACATTGAAAGTGAATCCAATGCAAGAATATTTGCTCCTGTTTGATGTATTTTAAACACAATAGTGAATTTACAAGCTTTTGCCCACACAATGTGCTACAGTCTTCAGATCTTTCCATATAGGTCTGTGGTTATTCGGGTTTTCTCCCGCGTGAAATTGGAGATGTCATTGCAACGTTTCGACGAAGTCTCATTCGTCATCTTCAGGCTGATTATCATTATTACATCTCCAACTTCACACGGGAGAAAACCCGAATAACCACAGACCTACATACAAATACCCGCGAAAACCTCAAAACACACACACACACACACACACACACACACACACACGCATGTATGTATGTATGTATGTATGTATGTATGTATGTATGTATGTATATGTTATATTTTTACATAAATAAAGGGAGACTAGTATAGATCTATTTCAAGCTATTTAGCTCTCATCAGCTAGCCACACCCTTAGGGGCCGAAAGGGAAAAAGGAAGCAGTATGCTTTCTCCCATACTTGGGTATACCAGGGGATTAAACAAATAAAAAAACATATATATATATCCTTGAA
>QLTV01001458.1:2533669-2544334 GCA_003457575.1 Thermophis baileyi | reverse complement strand
CCCAGTCCCCTCTGTTTTCTTTCTCTCTCTTCCTCTCCCTTTCTTTCTGTCCTTTCCCCAGTCTCTCTCTGTTTTCTGTTTCTCTCTCTTCCTCTCCCTTTCTTTCATTCCTTTCCCCAGTCTCCCTCTGTGTTCTGTTTCTCTCTCTTCCTCTCCCTTTCTTTCATTCCTTTCCCCAGTCTCCCTCTGTTTTCTGTTTCTCTCTCTTTCTCTCCCTTTATTTAATTTCTTTTCCCAGTCTCCCTCTGTTTTCTGTTTCTCTCTCTCTCCCTCTCCCTTTCTTTCATTCCTTTCCCCAGTCTCCCTCTGTTTTCTGTTTCTCTCTCTCTTCCTCTCCCAGACCAGACTCGATTAAGATGCTTGTCTCGCGGCCTGGCCCGCCCCATCCCCCGCCCCACCGTGAGACAAGTCCCAGGTACGGTAGGACACGCGTCTCGCGGCCCGCCCCACCCGACCTGCCACCTGCCAATTGCATCCCACCGCGAGACGCGCGTCCTACCTGGGACTCGTAGCTCCGTCGGGTTCCTCGGCGTTGTGTCCAGGGAAGCCCGTTGCAAAAGAAAACTTCTCGCGAGTTCAATTTTCGAACTCGCGAGAAGTTTTCTTTTGCAACGGGCTTCCCTGGACACAACGCCGAGGAACGCGACGGAGCTACGAGTCCCAGGTAGGACACGCGTCTCGCGGCCCAACACGTCCCACCTGCCAAAAATGAGTCTCTGTCACACCCCCGCCACCGCCTCGTGGAGCAGGACTCTGCAAGGCTTGTTGTGCTGTTGCATGCAGTTCGTGCATGCAACGGCAGAAGCCTTGCAGAGTCCTGCTCCACGAGGCGGTGGGCCAGCCGCTCGGCCGGCGCCAAGAACAGGGAGGGGAGGCAGCGGCGATGGGACATGCAGTCCCACGCTCACCGCCTACTGCACCCCCAAAATAATAAGCCCCCCCCGATAATAAGGCCGAGGCCATATTTCGGGGGTCAAAAAAATATAAGCCCCTGTCTTATTTTCGGGGAAACACGGTAACAACCAGAGGACTCTCAGTGGTTTTCAAAGAAACATATGGCCTAAAGCTGTGATGGCGAACCTATCGCACGTGTGCCACAGGTGGCATGCAGAGCCCTCTCTGTGGGCACACGAACCATCGCCCAGCTTGGTTCCACCGTGCATGCGCGTGCGCCTCCCACCGGCCAGCTGATTTTCGGGTATCTGCCACGCATGCGTGGAGGGCGGGGCGCATCCCCAGGCTCTGGAGGCTTTCCTCGAGCCTGCAGGAGGGCGAAAACAGCCTCCCCCAGGCTCCAGAGGCCCTCCGGAGGCCAGAAATGGACCCGTTTCCAGACTTCCAGAACTTCCAGGAGGCCCGTTTTTCGCCCTCCCCAGGCTCCGGAGGTTTTCCTCGAGCCCCCGGGAGGGCGAAAATGGCCTCCCCGGGCTCCGGAGGCCCTCTAGAGGGAGAGAGGGGAGCACGGGGAGTCACACGCACATGCATGGGGGGGCGGGGTGCACGGGGGTCATGCACGCATGCACGGGGGCAGGGGGAGCAGAGGGGGCGCGTGCATGCACGGGGGGCAGGACACGCGGGGGTGGTGGTGTCGCGCACGCATTGCATTATGGGTGCTGGCATGCACGCACGCGCGCTGTCATGCGCGCACGCGCTTTCGGCATGTGACAAGAAAAAGGTTAGCCATCACTGGCCTAAAGCAACAACGGAATGGCAAAACTGGACTAAAATGTATTATGTTCCGTCAAAGAAGTTCAATATTTTATTCAAAAGACTAGAATTATTTTATGTATAACAGTCGTATTAAAGAAACCCTTTTCCCTATATACCAGAGTGACAGTCCCTTTGATTTCACTTTCACCCCAAATGACACAGTGTTTATTCGCCCAACCCTACTGTTATAAATCCAGATCCTAGAATTCCCAACTGACATGGCATTCAAGAAGGTTGACGTAGATGAATTTGCTTCCTGTTGGCACTCACTCTTGAATTTGGTATTTAGAGAAGTATTTGCACTGCAATACACACACACACACACACACACACACACACACACACACACACCACACACGGATACGCTTATATGATAAAGTAGTTCCATAAATGATTTTGTTGATATCAACTCTCTGAGGTAGTTCGAACAAGTAGCATTGACCATGAGTATGGTACTAACCCTACCTTCAAACTTTATTATAAGGTTCCAGCAACAAAATCTGGCAAAAATACTTCTCCTCTCCCTTAATTTACTCTTTGGAAAACTAATGAGGGGTCCCTCTGAGACAGTTTCTCCATCCCCACTCTTCCTTCAGAATAACAGAGTTGGAAGGGAGTCCTTGGAGGCCTTCTAGTCCAACCCCCTGCTCAAGCAGGAAAACCTATACCATTTCAGACAAATAATTATCCAATCTCTTCTTAAAATCCTCCAGTGATGGAGCACCCACAACTTCTGCAGGCAAGTTGTTCCACTGATTAATTGTTCTCACTGTCAGGAAATTTCTCCTTAATTCTAAAGGTTGGTTCTCTCCTTGATTAGTTCCCACCCATTGCTTCTTGTTCTGCCTTCAGGCTCCAATTTCATTTCTCAAACATTGTCTAGACCAGCGGTGGGTTGCTCCCGGTTCGGCCCAGTTCTGCGAACCAGTAGCGGCGGCGGGGGGAGGCTCCGCCCACCCGCCCGGGACGCTTCTGCGCATGTGCAGAAGTGTCACAAGCACGTGCGCGAACCGGTAGCAATGGGTTTTAGAACCCACTACTGGTCTACACTGCCACTGTTCCTCCTGTTTTTCAGGGTCATTCCCACATATCATTATAGTTCAGTTCCACCATAGCCAGGGAAACACCATATAGTTCCATTATAGTTCAGTTCAGGGGTGGGTTCTAACTTACCTCACTGCCGGTTTGCTTCCTCCCGTGCCGCGTGGCTGCGCCTCGTGGCCGCGCGGGCACTTTGCGCGCACGCACATGCACAGTACCAAAAAATCAGAAAAAAAATTCAAAAAAAAAAAGCCAAAAACAAGATGGCGATGCATGCGCAGTGCTGGAAACTCGGCTTCTGCCCATGCGCAGAAGAAAAAAAAACCCGGAAAAAAATAAAAATTCAAAAAAATTCATTTTTTTTAAAAAAAAAGATGGCGACGCCCACGGACCGACAGAACCAGCTCCATGACATCAACTGTGAGGTCACCAGTGGGTCGCTACCAGTTCGGGCGATCCGGTCCGAACCGGTAGGAACCCACCTCTGGTTCAGTTCCATCATAGCCAGGAAAACACCACTGCAAATTGCCAAGTAACAGCATCTTAGATATATTTTAAGTACCCTTAAAAACAACAACAGTAATGGAGAGTTTGGGATGGGAGGAACAAAACTCCTTCAGTAAAGCAACCCTATTATGGAACGCTTGAAGTGAAGAATACCTTGAAGGAAGACAACACTTTAGTTTAGTTATTTGGGATTAACTGATCTGCTTTCATTAAGCCCACACAAGAGAGAACCCAAATTGTATTAATGACTTAGCAGACAGTAATGAAACAGCAGAGAAAGATAAGAAGATATACAAATAGGAGTTAGCACTAGATGGCTAGTGTTTTCCTCATTATGGGAACAGAGTTCAGCAGGATTCTGGCAGCATCTTGTTTAAGCAACAAATTTTATTTTAAAAATGTGTATTTTTGTGAGCTGCAGCTCACAAAATCAGATACACGAAGTAGCTAAACCAATGTAGAAGACTCCTTTTGGTTTTAAGCTGCTGTAGGCTAATGTACTGTAACTAATATCCTCTTATAGGGAGGAGAGACACAGTACCTGTAATGTTGAGGGTCAGGTTTTAGCATGCTTTTCTAACCCAGCCTTCCTTAAATGTATGCCCTTCATAGTTGTTGGACTATAACTTCATCTCCACCTCAAGCTTTGCAATATTATTCTCCTGTTTGCAAGGAGAATGCAAACACCTTTACCTGTATATGTAAAAGTCCGCTAAGCATATAATAATGAAGATTGTTGCATCCTCCAATCTTAGCTAGGGAAAAACCAGGTTAAAATAACACCTGATTTAGACTGCAAGAATTCAAGCCCTGCAAACATTCTACCAGTTATAATGGAACACAGAGACACTGTCATTGTCAGGACTGGCCAATCAGCTAACAAGTAGGTGATGTCATTTCCAACTGGACCAGACTTGTCTCATTCTTTGTGGCTTTCTTGATGTTGCAATCTGAGCAGGCTAACAATTTCTTTCCCTTGCAGTAAAGGAGAAATGCTTCTTTGAGTTATCAGAGGTGGTTGCCCCATCATTACAACAAGATCTTCAGCAAAAGGGGTTCCTGATAACAGATATCTTCTGTGGCTGAGATGTCGAGCTGGTCCCATCCTGGTCATGCCCACCCTGGCCACACCCATCCTGACCATGCAGTCCCCCCCGGCCCCGAGGTCAAACACAACCCTGATGTGGCCCTCAATGAAATCAAGTTTGACACCCCTGCCCTAGACCAAACTGACTCTCATTGCGATGCTCCTTCATGGTGTCATTCTCAGCTTTAAATTGAAGCTTCCTTCTTAACATGTCCAGATCTTTAATTAGTATTATTTGCTGCCATGCAGGAAAAGGGAAAAAAACACGTTGACTTCCAAACTGAAGTCTGACCGCAGGGTCCACAGGTTACAAATTATACAGCAATTTGCCCTGGGATCACTCAGTGATGCAAAGGATGGTAATTAGAAGGAAGCTTGCAAGAACCTGTCTTTGCGGCTGCTTGGTACAAGCAAGACAACACTGCAAATATAATTAAAGAGCAAGGACTTGTTTTGTAGGGTCCTTCTCTGGGGGTGATGCACACAGAGGCTACACACAAGGGAATCATGAAAATGAGGTTAGCAGAAAGAACAGATCATTAGTTGATTAGAAGAAAGGGGTATCTGCTTTGGGAGTAAGGGAGCTAAGTTTGCGTGATTCCGGGTTCAGTTTAGTTTTCAGTGCATTGTTTTATCTGTCTGTCCCCGCGGATGAAATAGGAAGATAAAAAGAGAATCTCCTCAATACTCTGGCTAGGGAGAAAGCACACTGATGACAGCAAGGTTTTCTTTTGAGCAAGATCCACCCAGAATTTTGTCCTTAATTAGGATAGGCTTCAGAAGTTCGGCTTCTGAAGAGCTGCGGTGGCGCAGTGGTTAGAGTGCAGTACTGCAGGCTACTTCTGCTGATCACCGGCTGCCAGCAGTTTGGCAGATCGAATCTCACCAGGCTCAAGGTTGATTCAGCCTTCCATCCTTCCGAGGTGGGTAGAATGAGGACCCAGATTGTTGGGGACAATATGCTGACTCTGTAAACCGCTTAGAGAGGGCTGTAAAAGTGCTATTGCTATTGTGAGCATTTCCCTATAGTAATTGTGCTGAAATGTGTCTTCCCATTTCTCCCCATTTTTCCCCTGTCTGGGAAAGAAAGAGTGTTTTTGTGTTTTTCAACAGACTATATCTGATTTACTTTGGCCATGTCATGCATGCAAATTCGTTGGAGAAGGCAATGATGCTAGGAATGGTTAGTGGAACAAGAAGAACGGGCAAGCAAAGAACATACTGTCTTGATAACATCAAATCTGATATAAAGTTGAACATCCAACAATTAAAAGAAGCTGTGCTTGACAGGGTAGCATGGGGAGCACTTGCCTATGAAGTTGACAAGAGTTGGACATGACTAAATGGTTAAAACAATTATTTTTTTCAGGAAGATAAATTAAATGCAGAAGAAGGAGAACTTGGGGATGGATGACAGGCTTCCTAACCTTTCCCTGACTACAATACTAACTAAGCGGTTCACAGAGTCAGCCTATTGCCCCCAACAATCTGGGTCCTCATTTTACCCACCTCGGAAGGATGGAAGGTTGAGTCAACCTTGACCTGGTCAGGATTGAACTCCTGGCTGTTGGCAGAGTCAGCCTGCAATAATGCATTCTAACCACTGCGCCAAAGTCTGGATAGTGAGTACATTTTTTAAACATAAAATGCAAGGACACAGCCAGAGGTGGGATTCTACCGGTTCGGACTGGTTCAGGCAAACCGGATGCTCCAGAGATCAGCTGGGAGTGAAACGGTTCACTCTGACAATCAGGTGGGCCCGCCCGCCCCTGTGCTTTACTGACCTATATCTTCTCAGCTGATTCGCGCAGCAGAGGGGATTGCCGCGCCTCAGCTGTGTTTCTCCCCAGCAGTAACGCGGAAGGTAAGTTTTTGTAAAACTGAACACGCATGCAGCGCGCGTCAGGCATGCAATCACTGAACTGGTTGTTAAACCGGCAGGATCCCACCACTGGACACAGCCTAGCATTCTGTTTACAGTCTGTAAGTAAGGGCACCATAAATGGGCTGCCAAAGTCCAGACCAACCATCCACTTCAGCAAGGAGACAGAGCAAACTTTGTCATAACCTTTTGCAGCCTAGATCAGGCAGCTTTTGTGATGGTATGTTAGAAAAGCCTCGGGAGATGTCCCAAAGGTGCTTTTTCCAAAAGGCAACTGGACATTCTTGGCTTTTTTGCTTTGCAAACATTTTGCTTTTCATCCAAGAAGCTTCTTCAGTTCTAACTGACTAGTGGGGAATGGAAGGATTTATATTCCTTGCACTCATCTGGTTGTTAACTCTCTGAGAATCACTGAGGGGTTTATCTGTAGCCTCAGAGTCATGTGAATCAGAGTGTAAATAAGTGTGGAAGGTTCTTGGGAGATGAATGAGGAGATACTGCCTAGAGCATGGGTGTCAAACTCAAGGCCCGGGAGCCAGATGCAGTCCGCAAGGTGCTTAGATCTGGCCTGCAGGGAAACAACAAAGGACCGGCCCACGGTGCCTCTGCCAGTGAAAACGGAGCTGGGGAGGGCCACGGGCAGCCCTCTCGAGCTCTGTTTTTGCTGGCAGAGGGTTGCAGGAAGCCGTTGCAGCCGAAAACGGAGCTCGGGAGCCCGTTTTTGCTGGCAGAGCACTTGGACTACCGCAGGGCCTCCCGACATGAATGATGTTGAGCTGGCCATGCCCCACCTGGCCCCCCCTGGCCCCCCAAAGTCAAACGCAACCCTGATGTGGTCCTCAATGAAATTGAGTTTGACACCCCTGGCCTAGAGAACAGTCAGTTAAGAGACAGCATGGCCTGCAGTTGGATAGTGGGTGATCAAGAGATTCAGAAATGGCCCTCCCTAGTTTCTCATGCTTAGAAGAGATGGTGTGAGATTTGTTCTTTCAGATTGCAAGATCCTGGTAAAGTAGCTTTGCAATAAAGTAGAATCAGCTCATCTAGTCATGTCTCCTGTCTGGTCCACCTAATAAGGCTGACATCAATCTTGCAAGTCTGAAAGTACAAACCTCCTGCCCTCTCCTTTTTCTACCAGTTTTTGTACCTCCTAGAAGAAAAGGGATCTTGTAAGGCTGGACCGCCTCTGAAAGCTAAAAAGACTTTGCTCTGAATCACCAAAGGGCATAAAGCTTTGCAGAAGAATTACAATTCTGTGCAATAATCTTGGCTAAATTTGTACTACATTTGTACTACAAACCAGGGCATACAAAACCTTTGCCAGACCAATTCTCGAATACAGCTCATCTGCCTGGAATCCACACTGTATATCGGACATTAATACAATTGAGCGAGTCCAGAGGTATTTCACGAGAAGAGTACTCCATTCCTCTGCTCACAATAGAATAACTTATGCCACCGGCTTGAAAATTTGGGCTTGGACAACCTAGAACTACGCCACCTACGGTCTGACCTAAGCTTAGTACACAAAATTGTCTGCTACAACCTCCTACCTGTTAATGACTACTTCAGCTTCAACCGCAATAATACATGGGCAAACAATAGATACAAACTCAAAGTAAACCGCTCCAAACTTGATTGCAGAAAATACGACTTCAGCAACAGAGTGGTCAATGCCTGGAATACACTAACTGACTCTGTTGTTACATCCTCAAACCCCCAAAACTTTAACCTAAAACTGTCTACCGTGGACCTCACCCCATTCCTAAGAGGTCTGTAAGGGGCGTGCATAAGCGCACCAGCGTGCCTACTGTCCCTGTCCTACTGTTCCCATTATTTGTATTCATTTCTTATGCATATACTTATTTACTGTTTATACTTATTTACTGTTTATACTTATATGTTTATATGTTATGTTCATACTTATAATCATTTTCTCATACATGCTTGACAAACTAAATAAACAAACAAACAAACAAACAAAGGACATAAAGCTTTGCAGAAGAATTACAATTCTGTGCAATATTCTTGGCTAAATTTGTGGGCAGAGCAATTGGGAGTAGGTAGGTTGTAATTCCTCTGGAGGGAAAGGAGAAATTCGTCCACATTGTCTCAACTGCAGGATTCCCTTAGCAATGACAGAAACTATGTTTTAATAAAAGATCTCCGGGAAGAACTTCTTTGTAATTTTTCATAGGGATCAAATGAAAGTCCTCAAAACCCGAGAGACGAAAGAGATTGGAGAGGTGGAAAGCCAGGGAATTTGGAGGATGCTGGCAAGTGCCTGATCAGTGCAATCCCAGGACACAGTAATATTAATTCTAGTAGTAACAGGACACTGACCCATCCTCCTTGGTCACTCTGTTACTATGCTTCTCCTAGCAGAACTTGGGAAAAGAATTATTCTTTGAAATAATGGCTAAACCATACTGGGCAGCAAATCCTACACATTCCATTTCCCAAAGCAGAGACATCTGAGGTCAGAATTCAAGATAGTTGCCAAGGCATGCAATCAAAGCCTCACCCCTTTTAAAAGTACGTCATGTACACAACATATGTAAAAAAGGAAAGGTTCTCCAATCATATGGATGCAGTTGTCCTCTTGCCTTTTAGGGACCCTCCTCTGAGGGAACCTCTGAAGCCGGCCTGGATAGACTTTCTTCTATCTTGGGGAGCATCAGTTCCTCCAAGATCATGTCTTTTGTTTAAAACTGAGGGGGGGGGAAACCCTGAATGGGCTTTTTGCTTGTAAAGAAATGGACTTCACTCACGAATGTACCAGAACTATAAAACTCAAGGTAATGTTCAACCAGGTATCTTATTAAAAACAATGATAAATCTTTGTTATTCTGATTTACTCTAAGAACTTGGAGGACTGAAGATATAAACATACATACAGAACGCGTACTTGTATATTCCACTGTTTCGCAAGCCACGTTAGCAACAAAGGACAATGCAAACTTTCTTCACAGAAACTTTATAAAAGCGGTATTTGTGCGATAATGACATCACTCTTTAAGTTGTAGAATCTCAGTTGGGAGAATTTGCTGAAAACAAATCCTTGTTTTAGAGATTTAGGAAAACAAATCCCTGTCTGAAAACAAGTGCTGATAGGCCGTAGTATTTTTAAGTAGTAGTAACTACAGGAAAAGTAGTAGTGAGAGCAAGGATAGGAAACTAGGTTTTTCCCCTCCCCAAATTCTTCAAAACCCCAATAATATGCACATTCTCATTCTTCAGAACCACTCATCATGACATTGCGTTTGCAGTTACATTCATCATCTTCTTTTAACGACCCCATAAACCCTTGCGGGGTGGAGTCGGGGCAACTGAATGGAGCTGAGTGTTTACTGGCCGGATGCCCTTCCTGTCGCCAATGCGGAGTTATATTCAGCAGATACGTGCCCAGAAAGAGAAATATCTGCTTCTACCTAGGATCAAACTCACAGCCTCCTGAATGTGAGGTGAGAGCTCCACCTCTAGGCCACCACACCACTCCTTTTTCAGTTACATTGAGCATGACATAATACCTATATCTTTGTGATCTGAGATCTTAAAGGATCATATATATCATTCCAATATATTCTGGTGACAAATGTAATATCTGGGTTTCTCTCTCCATCACTTGGCGAGTGATGTACGGCTCTTTTCTCAGAAAAGGGGATCGCCATTTTCTTTCATAAGCAGAAAGAAAGACCATGTAGAAATCAGAGGAATAAAGAACGAGAACTCAACCAGCCAGATGTTGACATTTTACAATAAATGATTTACACTAATTTCCTCTGACCTCATTTCGTCTGGCCTTTCTAGATTCAGCCTTGTCCATGTTGAACATTTGAAAGGAGGCACATTTCTGGAAGCTCAGGGTGGCTGTTCTAGAAAGTAGAATTTACTAGAAGGACTAGAGATGACATGATAGCAGTCTTCCAATATTTGAGGGGCTGTCACAGAGAAGTGGGGTTAACCTATTCTCCAAAGCACCTGAGGGCAGGACAAGAAGTAACGGACGGAAACTTATCAAGGAGAGGAACAACCTAGAACTAAGGAAAAATTTCCTGACAGAGAGAACAATTAATCAGTTATGGGTGCTCTATCAATTTTTAAGAAGATATTTGTCCAGAATGGTATAGGACCATAATGGCGAACCTATGGCATGTGTGCCATAGGTGGCATGCAGCGCCCTCTCTGTGGGCACACGAGCCATTGCCCCAGTTGAGCTCTGCTGCCCATGCGTGCATGCTTCCTGCCAGCCAGCTGGTCATCGGGTCTCTGCCGCACATGCATGGGGGGCGGGGCACATGAGGGGGCGCATGCACATTCGCAGGGTGTGTGTGTGTGGGGGGCATGTGCGTGTGTGTGGGCATGTGTGTATGCACGGGGGTGGGGTGCATGCCGGGCACATGTGCAGGGGATGTGGGCGGGGGGGGGGGGGACAGGG
>QLTV01001458.1:2516280-2530860 GCA_003457575.1 Thermophis baileyi | reverse complement strand
TGGTGAGACCCCTCCTCAAGAAGCCTTTCCTGGACCCAGCAGAATTAAAGCACTTTCGTCCAGTCTCCAACCTTCCCTTTGTGGGAAAGGTTGTAGAGAAAGTGGTGGCACTTCAACTCCTACGGTCATTGGATGAAACGGATTATCTGGACCCTTGTCAATCTGGCTTCAGGCCTGGCTATACCATGGAAACTGCTTTGGTCGCGCTCATGGCTGATCTCTGGCAAGCCCGAGATGGGGGTTATTCCTCTATCTTGGTGCTACTTGACCGCTCAGCAGCTTTCGATACCATTGACCATGGTATCCTTCTGGGACGACTAAGGGAGCTGGGGTGGGAGGCACCGTGCTGCGGTGGTTCTCCTCCTATATCTCCGGTCGTTCACAGTCGGTGTTAGCAGGAGGACAGAGGTCGACCCCTAGACCCCTTGTTTGCGGGGTTCCTCAGGGTTCGGTCCTCTCTCCCTTCCTATTTAATATCTACATGAAACCACTGGGTGAGGTCATCCGACAATTCGGGGTGAGGTATCAGCAATATGCTGATGATACCCAGTTGTATATCTCCACCCCGCGTCAGTTCAGTGAAGCAGTGGATGTGATGTGCCGGTGCCTGGAAGCTGTGAGGGTCTGGATGGGTGTCAACAGGCTCAGACTTAATCCAGACAAGACTGAGTGGCTGTGGGTACTGCCTCCTAAAGACTGTATCGACTGTCCATCCTTGGTTCTGGGGGGAGAGAAATTGTCCCCCTCAGAACAGGTTCGCAATTTGGGTGTCCTCCTAGATCCACAGCTAAGATTAGAGCAACATCTAACAGCTGTGGCTAGGGGGACCTTTGCACAGGTTCGCCTGGTGCACCAATTGCGACCCTACTTGGATCAGGAGGCTCTCCTCACAGTCACCCATGCCCTTATCACCTCATGGTTGGATTATTGCAACACACTCTACATGGGGCAGGCCTTTGGCTGTTAGGACCGCAGCTTCTTCCTGCCTCATTTCCTCAAGCTCATCCACAGCATGCAGGTCTTATTGTGTTGGCCGAGCCTGAGCCAACAAGTCCTGATGGCTCCTCCACCCCAAAGCATATTCAAGGTGTTGGACATTACCTTTAAAGCCCTGCATGGCTCAGGGCCAGGTTATCTTCGAGACCGCCTTCTACCTCATAGTTCCCAGCGACAGGTAAGATCCCACAGAGTTGGTCTCCTCCAGGTCCCGTCAGCTAAGCAGTGTCGGCTGGCAGGCCCATGGGGAGGGGCCTTCTCTGTGGCTGCCCCGACTCTCTGGAACCAGCTACCCACTGAGATCCAGACTGCCCCCACCCTATTGGCCTTCCGAAAAGCATTGAAGACCTGGCTTTTCCGGCAAGCTTGGGGCCGTTGATCTCGCAATTTGCGAGGTCCGGCCTTGAATGATATGTATGTATGTGATTGTTAACTGGTTTTTAAAAATATTTTATGATGTTTTTAAATGTATTTTCTATACCTTGTTGTAAGCCGCCCAGAGTCCTTTGGGAGTTGGGCGGCATAGAAATACAATTAATAAATAATAAATAAATAAATTCTGTAAGCAATAATAAATAACCCTATCCATAAAATAAACCATGTACATCAGGGGTGTCAATGTCAATTTCATTGAGGGCCGCATCAGGGTTGTGTTTGACCTTGGGAGGGCTGGGGGGGCGTGGGCAGTGTGGGCGTGGCCAGCTTAACATCATTCGTGTCAGGGTGCCTGTGGTGGCCCTGGCACTCTGCCAGTGAAAATGGAGCTCGCAGAGGCATCGCGGGCTGGTCCTTCGCTGTTTCGAGGGTGGCCCCGTGGGCCAGATCTAAGCATCCCATGGGCTGGATCTTGTCTGTGGGCCTTGAGTTTGACATCCCTGATGTACATTATTCAAATCATAGATAAATAATCTGACTGATATGCCTCATCCTACACTCTTTACAAGTCTATCAAGAACAGCTTTCTCATCACAGAACCCTCCAGACCTAGGGGACTACAACTTCTACCAACCATTCCTAAATGATGATCAATCATTTAGAGAGCGACATGTTAGGAAAGGCAGAGTTAGAGGAGAATTAATAGACACCATCTAACCTTCATAAACAGCTCTTCGGACTGCAATCCACTCAACTGTAATAATTACGAATTGTTTACAGTTCTGGGGGCAGTGGAAATATGGGCTCTAGAACTACTATGCCTGATACGTAAGAGACAGACTACGGAATAGCAATTGCACTTAGCAAGAGCACTTAGATACTGCTTCACAGTGCTTTGCAGCACTCTCTGAGTGGTTTACAGAGTCAGCATGTTGCCCCCAACAATCTGGCTCTTCATTTTATTGACCTCAAAAGGAAGGAAGGCTGAGTTCAGGATCGAACTCCTGGCAGTGGGTAGGGTAAGCCTGCAATAGTGCATTCTAGCCATTGTGCACCATGGCTCCTGCAACCATTTGTTAGAGAAGAAAATGTGTGTAGGTCCTGGGAGGATGAATAGGATGCATAGGAATGAACAGACCAGGGGTGGGTTCCACTTACCTTCCCAACTGGTTCGCATCGCGACGTTTTGCGCTCACGTTCTCGCTCCACTTGCGCTCGCGCACGCGTTCCCTCATGCAATTTGGCTTCCGCACATGCTCAGTAGCTGCAATCAGCCCGAAACACAGCTGAGGAGCTGATCAGCTGTGCTTCGGGTGAAGGAATAAAGGTCAGTATAAACCCAGGGGCGGGCGGGAGGGTCCTTTTTCAAGCAGCAGAACACTAAAAAATTCACAAAAAAATACCAAAAAAAGATGGCGGCGCCCACGGACCGGCACCGACCGAACCGGATCCATGACATCACCAGCAGGTCGCTAACAGTTCAGGCGATCCAGTCCGAACTGGGAGGAACCCACCCCTGGAACAGACCTAACAAATGATATTGCTTATTGAAACAGAATTTCGGAGAAGGCGCAGTGGACTTAGAACTGGCATAGATTCTCAGCAATGCTGGGCAAAGTTGGAGAGGACTCAAAAGAAAAACATGCTCTCTTCAACAGAAGGAAGGAAAGACAATGGATCTTTCGAAGCCATCGTTGTGCCTGAGTAGCATCTTCTTTGAGGCCTTTGGTGCTGGAGAAGACTGCTGCGAGTCCCTTGGACTGCAAGGCGATCAAACCGGTCAGTCCTAGAGGAGATCAACCCTGACTGCTCTTTAGAAGGCCAGATCCTGAAGATGAAACTCAAATACTTTGGCCACCTAATGAGAAGGAAGGGCTCACTGGAGAAGAGCCTAATGCTGGGAAAGATTGAGGGCGAAAGAAGAAGGGGACGGCAGAGAATGAGGTGGCTGGATGGAGTCACTGAAGCAGTCGGCGNAGGAAAGAAGAGAGCAACAGGAAGCAGAGGAGGAGGAGGAGGAGGAGGAGGAGGAGGAGAAGAAGAAGAAGAAGAAGAAGAAGAAGAAGAAGAAGAACAACAACAACAACAACAACAACAACAACAACAACAACAACAACAACAAGCATCTTCAAAATAATTCCATGCTGTGGAAAGGCCAGGTTGGAAAGCCTGTTTGAATATGTCTTCTGCCTGGCCAGCGAAGAAGAGAGTTGTGTAAAGGAGGATTCCCCAAGGAAAGTCTCTGTTTAAAAGAGATGAGGATGGGAGATCTGTCAATAAAATTAGAAGGTCAGTACAATCTTCCATGGATTGAACTGAAATCCAACCAGCCAGTTGCTTCCACTGTGACCTCCGGCAATGCCCTCTTCGGGGAGCCAGTTCTGTAAACAGATGCAAGGAGGAAGTTCTTGCAAGTCAAAATAAAAACGAATGAAATTCTTTTCATTGTGATTTGCTGAATACCAGGGGCAGGAATTCCAAACTTGAAGTGGCAGGAACAGGATCAGCCAGGAAAAAGGAAAAGAGACTGCATAACATCATGAACAGCAATAAGGGAAAGCAAGCACTGGGGAGACTTCAAAGGCGGCCATCATTGTTTGGGGTTCAAAGGGTTTCGCCAAGTCTCTGTTTATATTGGACCTGGGAATGAACAATGGGGGAACTTTTGCGGCGCACACAGAATTCATTCCGATTACTTTGATAAGCAAAGGCTAGAAGGAAGCATGTTACCTATTGCAACACAGTATAGCAACACAGAGAGACAGACACACACACACACACACACACACACACACACACACACACACACACACACACACACTATAGGAATACCTTAGCATTAGGGTAATCCTGTAATGTGAATTCAATTCCCCAGAGAATAGTCTTTTGTCTGAAAAGCTATCAGAGGCCAACTGTATTAGAAAGTATCCTTTGTTTTCATTACTTCCCCCAGCCTTGTTATGCAGTTGTGTGCGTATTTACATCAAGATTGCTTTGAGTGATATGTAAAAAAAAAAAAAAGCATAGTAGTGCACATTGATAAACCAGGACATAAAAGGATGTAGACCTTTACACTCATAAAACACCAGTTCTCAAGTACACTTCTTTTACAGGATGTTCACTCAAAAACATTCCAGAGAGATTACCTTTATGTTATCTTTTATATGGACAATGTTCCGGATATAAAATAAAAATGAAAACAAAACAAAGCAAAACGAAAGAGACGATAGAGTGCCCTTAGTGAACCTGTACAACATGGGTGATCAGGAAAAAAAATAGAGAAAAATTGGTATTGGTGCTTTTTCAAGTGGCAACTGGACTTTCTGGTTTTTCTTTGAAGACGTTTCGCTTCTCATCCAAGAAGCTGAAGAAAAATCAGAAAGTCCAGTTGCCTTTTGAAAAAGCACCTTTGGGACAACCATGACCTGGGTGACTGAGAATCTCCATAGAAATATTGATTGGCGTCATTTTTTTAAAAAAAATGAAGGCACAAACTTTGATCCACTCCCATGGTTGGAATAACTAACATAAGAATATAAACTTGGTTATCCCTAAAGAGCTCGTTAGAAGGCCTCTGAATGTCCCTTAGTATCAGGAGGCTGGTACATATTGTCAGACAAGCATAGTATATGAATTATACAAGCAAGGGAATTGGCATCAAAAATTCCTGATGTTTATTTGCACCACCTGATGTTTAAGTTGCAAAACCTTTTGCAATTTGACACACTTCACATGTCATGGCTCTCATGATTTACAACCAGTCTATTCTCACTGTGGAAATTTCTAGAAGAGCTATAGCATTGAACAAACTCAACAGGAAGGAAGAGAGTGGAGCTGTTTTGGTTTCGGTGAGCTCCTTGCTCATGCTAGGAGTGTCCAGGATAAACTAGGTTACGTCCTGCAAACCAAATATTTCATTTAAATATTTCTTGAGCTCTTGAACTTCGCTACTTCTATTCCAAAGTGGTTTGACTAGCACTGGGTGGCTTGCGTAGAGTGTCTTTGTTCTAGCTGCAGATCATTATACATTTTTACTGAGGAATGGATGCTACTGTGGACAATTGCACAGCATGGACTTCTTGTAGAATAGATCTTGTCCTCTACTCAGGACAAGATCTATCCATCCCATCAGTCCCCTACTCTCATGAAGCAGCCCCAACTTTATTTTTCATAGAGTTATCGCAATATCTCCAGGATCCCAAATCAAGAAGCTAGGTCAAACTAGAGCTGAGTTCTAACAACCTTTTCAGAATTGAGGGGCAGGGGAGAAATTAGATGGATGGTTTCTCCATGTTTCTCCAGAAAATGAGAAATTCTTTAATAATTTGAAATTCTCCAGAAATTGTCTCCCTTAGAAGAGCTGGGGGGCAGGGGTGTCAGTTCTTTGGGAATTAATGAAGCAAGCCAGGGAGACTGAACATAATTCAGACAACATTCTTGCGAGTGTCTAATCGTGTACAACAGTGGTGAAATCCATTTTTTTTTACTACCGGTTCTGTGGGTGTGGCTTGGTGGGCGTGGTGTGGCTTGGTGGGCGTGGCTTGGTGGGCATGGCAGGGGAAGGATACTGCAAAATCTCCATTCCCACCCCACTCCAGGGGAAGGATACTGCAAAATCTCCATTCCCACCCCACTCTGGGGCCAGCCAGAGGTGGTATTTGCCAGTTCTCCGAACTACTCAAAATTTCCGCTGCCAGTTCTCCAGAACCTGTCAGAACCTACTGGATTTCACCCCTGGTGTACAATCATCTTGGATTGATTACCTAAAACAGTCACCCAAATTAGGATAATGAATCAGATTAGGCTGGACTCACAGACTTAAGTATTACCCACCTGTTATTTTAGATGTGGAAAAGAAGCAGCAAAATCCTGTTCTACATATCTTCTGCTTACGGAATTCCCATAAGCATTGAGTGGCCACTATGTACAATCATCCTCAACTTAACAGCCATTTGTTTAGTGATCATTCAAAGTTACAATGGCATTGAAAAAAAGTGACATGACCATTTTTCACACTTTCACACAATTCGAATGCTTGGCAACCGGTTCATATTTGTGAGGGTTACAGTGTGCCAAGGTCATGTGACCAACTATGAGCCATGGTGGCGCAGTGGATAGAGTGCAGTACTGCTGGCTACTTCTGCTGCCTGCCGGCTGCCTGCAATTTGGCAGTTCGAATCTCACCAGGCTCAAGGCTGAGTCAGCCTTCCAGCCTTCCGAGGTGGGTAAAATGAGGACCCAGATTGTTGGGGGGCAATCTGCTGACTCTGTAAACTGCTTAGAGAGGGCTGTAAAGCACTGTAAAGCAGTATATAAGTCTAAGTGCTATTGCTATTGCTATTTTGTGACCTTCTGACAAGCAAAGTAAATGTGGAAGCCAGATTAATTTTACAACTGTGTTACTAACTTAACAACTGCAGTGATTCATTTAAGAACTGTGGCAAGAGAGGTCGTAAATTGGAGCAAAACTCACTTAACAGCTGTCTCTCTTAGCAACAGAAATTTTGGACTCGATTATGATCGTAAGACAAAGACTCCCTGTATTAGATAAGCCTATGTCTGATTCCACTTGGCTGTTTTGGAAATTTTAATTTACACTCAACATAGGCTTGCTAAAGTATACTTTTGTGTTCACTTCCTTCTAGCATATGAATTTTGGCATGCCTAAGAAAAAAAACTACTTTACTCACTTTAACACAAAGCTTGCAGGTCAATGGAATGTAAATTGCTTTGCAAATCTGCATGTTAGTTTTGGAATTACAAATTGGATGAGTTCACTTCAATATGCAGATCAAGCAGAAGCCTTGAGCACTGGAGGGAAGGAGATCAAAAACTGTTGTAACCATGAAACCGGTAGATGATCAGAAAGGCCACTGCATTTGTATGCAAATGGGCTACATAATTTTAGGAATCAGCTCCTGGTAAAGTGACGCTAGAGCAAAATGTGCACTGGTGGAACTCTGGGTGATGCTCAGTTTTCCAACAACCGTACACCAAAGGGACAGCAGCTGAAACATTTTAAAGCTTGCTACCTCTTTGGGCCATGATGGGGATGATGTTATCCATTCAGTTAAGTCTGACTCTTGGTGATTCTATGGGCCAGTTCTCTTCACATCTTCCAATCTTGCACTATTTCTTTGAATGTTTCGATGTTCTGGCTGGTGTCAGCTTTGATGGTGTCCAGCCACCATGTTCTTTGATGGCTTGGTTTCCTGTTACTTTTTGGGCATATTTACAAACAATTAAAGTAAGTCCTTGAATCACCCAATGGCTGCCACTAGAAAGAAATTCTCAATGCTGCTTCATAAAATCCCCTTTCCAACTACTATGGAGAGCTCAACATTTTCACCACTGGAGAAGGGGAGCAAATATAACTAGGTGTCAGCCTACTGTGTTTCCCCGAAAATAAGACCCTGTCTTATATATTTTTGAACCCTGAAATAAGCGCCTGGCCTTATTGTCATGCACTAAAAAGCCTGATTGGGCTTATTATCAGGGGATGTCTTATTTTGGGGGAAACAGGGTATACAGTTGTAAGGTTTTAAATATGTACATACTTGCACCATGAATGGGCTAACCAATTTAGTCCATTTAATTGATAATCTCTTAACTCTAGGTTTTCATGGCCTCCAATGTAATTAGGTTGCTTCTTTAAAGCCACAAATCTTGGTCTTTGCTTCACCNCTATCTATCTATCTATCTATCTATCTATCTATCTATCTATCTATCTATCTATCTATCTATCTATCTATCTATCTATCTATCTATCTCACAGCTCAACTATTTTTTATGAAACAATTCCATTCATGGACTTTTCCAAACTGCATAGTGTGGGCAACCGTGGAAGTTTTATGTGATGGAAGGATTTGGATTACAAATAACCCAGAACTGTCCTATCACATCCAATCATAAAATCAGCTCAAAACAATCACCAATAGGAATTCTAAAGAAATTTTCAAGCATCCCAAGATTAGAAAAACAGAAGCCTGTCTTGTACATTTTGTACAGTTGCAAGAATTGGGTATGGCTTGTCTAGGGAAAAGAAGGACTAGGGGTGATATAACAGAGTTGCAATATTTGAAGGGTTGCCACAGAGAAGAGGGGAGGGGGTCAACCTATTTTCCAAAGCACCAGAAGGCAAGGCAAGACACAATGGATGGAAACTAATCGAGGAGAGAAGCAACCTGGAATTAAGGAGAAACTTCATAACAATGAAAACAATTAACAAGTGGAACAGGGTTAGTTATGGGTGCTTCATCACTGGAGGTTTTTAAGAACAGTCTGGACAGCCACTTATCTGGAGTGGTATAGGGTCTTCTTCTTGAGCAGGGGGTTGGATTAGATGACCTCCAAGGTCCCTTCCAACTCTGTCATTCTGTATTCTGTAAACATGAAGTAAGCTTTGGGGAAAGCAGATTCTGGCATTGCACTAGAACCAAGCGTGTAATTGCTTTGAAATTCTAGAATAATGTAGTCAGAATTGAGAATATGTTGGACAACTCTTCAGTCAAAGAAATAAGACTTTTTTTTTAGTAAGTTACACCAGTGGTGGGATTCAATTTTTTTTACTACCGGTTCTGTGGGCATGGCTTGGTGGGCGTGGCAGGGGAAGGATACTGCAAAATCTCCATTCCCTCCCGATCAGCTGGGACTCGGGAGGCAGAGAATAGATGGGGGCGGGGCCAGTCAGAGGTGGTATTTACCGGTTGTCCGAACTACTCAAAATTTCCGCTACTGGTTCTCCAGAACTGGTCAGAACCTGCTGAAACCCACCTCTGAGTTACACCTTGAAGAACCTCAAGCAGTTGTGGATTGATGTTCCTCCCTCCCTCTCCCCCCCATAGCCTTTTCTTTTTATATTGCCACTTACCTGCCCTACCCTTTAAAACTGTTAACCTTTCACATACACAGGCTTACACCAGACAACTGAAGAATTTCAGCAAACCCTTTATCTTAGTAAAGTTTGAAGTGCCTTAAGATGAAGTCTGCCATTGTGGAAGAGGACAAAATTTACATAAGCTAATAAAAATTGAAGGTGAGGGCATGCATTGGGACTGTATAAAATTTCACAACTGCACCAGTTCCTCGTTTTATATATACAGCAGAATTAAGGAACAGAAATAGCTGATAGCAACCGAAGTAGCTCAAAGGTCAGACTTCTGTACTATTTTTTCCTCATGAAAAAATTATTTGATATAATTATTTCCACAGTCTTATAGTAAAAGTTTCATCTGTCTGGACTTTTAATTCACTTATAACTGTCTTAGGTCAAACTTATTTAGCTTTTTGCCATTTATTTCCATTTTTTGTCATCAATTTTTATTTTATTAAAATACAAACTTCAAAAAAGAAAAAGAAAAAATGCAAAAAACCAAACAAAATTAGACAAAGTGTTTTAGCAGTAGCAATGGCACTTAGACTTCTACACCACTTCACAGTGCTTTGCAGCCCTCGATTTACAGAGTCAGCATATTGAGCTCAACAAGCTGGGTCCTCATTTTACCGACCTTGGAAGGATGGAAGGCTGAATCAACCTTGAGCCAGTCAGGATCGAACTACTGGCAGTCGGCAGAATTTGCCTGCAATATTGCATTCTAACCACTACACCACCATCAGGGCTCTTTAAAAACATTGTGCATAAAAAAGAAAAGACAAAAAAAACACACATACTGTATATATTGTCCCCTCCCCCAGTTGAATATTGATAGATGTATTAAAGCAATAAATAGATTCTTGTACTTCAATTTTACTCTTGGTTGGGGAAAGGATGAGGTTCATATAACTAAGGCTACTGTAGTTTGATTGCCAAAATTGGTCTGACCCTCAGATGACAGGAAAAGGTACAGAATGACCTAGTCTTTTCTGCCATCTAGTGGGTCATCCAGATTTTTGTAGGCTAAATATTATGATAATATGATAATATTGCATGTCTCAAATCATATCTAGTCATACCAGCTTGCCCGTTTAACGTCAGAGGAACAATCTATTCATTCCACAGTCCTTGACCGACTGTAGGAAGTTAGCACCCACCCCTCTCCTGGGAAAATGAAATATCCTAGGAAAAATTAAAAAGGCAGAATATTATGTAGAATATCCCTAGAGAAATTGAGAAACATGCTTTTAGAAAGGAAACAGACTCACTCTTAGTAGCCCCCACCTTTGTCAATGGGCCATCCAGGAATGGCCCAGCTCACTCATCCCCCCACCTTTGTCAATGGGCAGTCTATTCTACATAACAAAGATAGGATTAGCCCTCTGCCCATCTCACCACATGGCACCTGGGAAGATTGCATCAGCCAGCACTCAAACTAGCTTGGTATTCAGGACAACCTACAGAGTTGCCCCAGAGTCTGACAGCCAATGGGATACATTTCTGTACAGGAACAGGAAACTAAGAGGTGGGGCCCAACAGAGGTCATAAAACCAAGAGACTCAGCATCTTTTCTTTCCTTCTCTCCTCTCCCAACATCTGGAAGCATGTGATCCACCTTTTCTGTTCAGGAGCCCCTGCCATGTGCCCCTGTCCACCATTAAACCTTCTTTCCAAGCAACTTCCAGGAATCCAGTGTCTTTTTCCCCACTTGGAACTGAACCCAGAAGGATATTCCTTACAACACGACTAAAGTCACTCACGTGACTAATAGAAAAAAATGCATATCTATTTTCATTCTCCATTCATCCTCTGTGACATACTGCATCCCAGTCTTTACTGGTTAGGCTATGCTGTGAGGTCATAGACTTTCACGCAGCCTGCTTAACCTGCTTACTGGATTAATCCCATTTTTTAGATTTTTCTGGAAGTCCTGTGGCTTTTTGTAGCCCAGACCTGGTGCTTATTTTAGGTAGCCTTGAGCATAAAAATACAATTTGATGAAAGAGAATTTGCCTTAGAAATCTTTTTTTTTTCCCCCTCAAAGAGAATTTTGGGGAAATTATCTAGGGCACAGCTCATAAGAGGAGAGGCACAATAGTCTTTGGTATGAAAAAAAAATATTTTTTTTTGGTTAAAAGTATAAACATTTAGTTCAACAAATCTTATGCTTTCTAATAAAATGTGTTAGTCAGAAAAGATGCTGCCAAACTCAGCATCTTTGGGGAGTGCATTTTATTTCATACACAGGTAAAATGTTCTATAAGTCATTGTTAAATTTGCTTCCTAGTGACTCCAGCCTTTCTGGCTTCTCCCATTCTTTGTCATCCCAAGAAGAAACATCATAAAGCAGTGGTACCCAATTCTGTTAAGTACAAAAACTCAAAGGCCCCTTAATTCTTTTATTTAAAAAAAAAATAAGTTAAATCAAACCATTAGTTTCAGATCTGATTTTATTATTTGGGGGGGTTACTTGACCTTGGAAAAATTTCTTTCATCCCAAAATAAGCTGTACTTTTTCTTCTCCTTCACTCGGGCAAACACAAAGGTTTTTTTTTTTTTCCCCTTTTCATTTTGGTGATGGGTGCACCATTAGAAGACCTGAAGGACTATCCTGGAGAAAATCTATGCAGCTGCTGAGAGTTGACACCAGATTGATGGCATATAATCAATCAGACCCTTTACTCATTAATAAAAAGCATTGTACTTCCCCCATTTTTTTTTCTTTTTTATGGACAGAAGAGTAAACGGAAGAGGAATGTTACCAGAGTGAGTGCAAAGCCTGAGGTTTCTGGGTGAGGAATTGTGGGGTTAAAAGTCAAACGAGGATCTTATGCCATTGTCCACAATATACAAAATAACTGGGAGAAGTTGGCCAGTGGAAACTGGGAAAAATTAGCCAACTCCAATTGACTTTTGTTAAATTTTCAGGGCAATTCATTTATTGTTCCTTATCCATAAGGCAATAAAAAGTTTACCTCCTCCCACCCGGCATACTTGTAGGGAAATCTCAGATGTTCTCAGATATTTTAATAAGATATCCAGCTTAACAATACTGAATTTTCTCCCTACTTATTGCAGGAGGCTCATATGAACCATAGGTAGCAAATTCCCAAGATCACGTTTGCAGAGAGAGGGAATACAGCAGCAATCAAAACTGGCACAGGTGGATTTCCCAGGTAGCATCATTTCAAACTGGAGGTAGAATTTGATAGGTCAAAACACTTCCCTGGGAAGAAATATAGTGACTTGCATGCAGAAATCCGGCTTGTAAGGAAGGGTCAGGATTAGCCTGGCTCTCTGCCCAACAGGACATTTTCTTGTCTGCCTGGAAGCATTATGTGTGTCTCTGTGTGTGTGATTTAATGGACACCAAAGCATACAACACTTTTAGTCAAAGTGGGAATAGCTTTAGTTATATACTGAAATGCAGCAGAAGTAGCAGCCATTTTATTATTAGTTCATGTTGTTTCTAACATATTGTTAGGGCACAATGGTAACATTTTAATCCTCATCTGAGTCTATTCTCGGCGTGTTCCATCTCTTATTGTAAATTGCCTAACCTTAACTACTTCCTCTATATTGTTTTACACTGCAATTGCTTTACTCTTTATTGATGTTAAAACTCAGAGGGCGTTGGCATCGTGTTAAAGATATACCTGGAAAACCCCCTAACTCTCCAAAATTTCTTCAAGAAGACATGATGTATTTGAGCCGAGGTGGCGCAGTGGTTAGAGTGCAGCACTGCAGGCTACTTCAGTTGACTGCTAGCTGCAGTTCGGCGGTTCAAATCTCACCGGCTCAAGGTTGACTCAGCCTTTCATCCTTCTGAGGTGGGTAAAATGAGGACCCAGATTGTTGGGGGCAATATGCTGACTCTGTAAACCGCTTAGAGAGGGCTGTAAAGCACCATGAAGCGGTATATAAGTCTAAGTGCTATTGCTATTGATATTTCAACAAAATACATCAACACATGAAATGGAAGAGCAGAAAGTACTTTGGAGTATAGGTGTATAGCTAGTCCTCGACTTACGACCACAATCGAGCCCAAAATTTCTGCTGTTAAGCAAGACAATTGTTAAGTGAGTTTGCCCCATTTTACACCCTTTTTCACCACAGTTGCTAAGCAAATCACTGCAGTTGTTAAGTTAGTAACATGGTCATTAAGTGAATCTGGCTTCCCCATTGACTTGACCTTATCACAAGGTCGCAAAAGGGAATCACGTGACCTTGGGACATTGCAACCGTCATAAATACATGCCAGTTGCCAAGTGTCTGAATTTTGATCATGTGAGCATGCGGATGCTACAACGGCCATGTGAAAAACGGTCATAAGTGACTTTTTTTCCAGTGCCGTTGTAACTTCAAATGATCACTAAACAGATAGTTGTAAGTTGAAGACTACCTGTAGATCAAAAGGCTTAGCTAGTTTAGAATCGTTTTTATCACCATGATAAAAGAATAGAATAGAATAGAATAGAATAGAATAGAATAGAATAGAATAGAATAGAATAGAATAGAATTCTTTATTGGCCAAGTGTGATTGGACACACAAGGAATTTGTCTTGGTGCATATGCTCTCAGTGTACATAAAAGAAAAGATATACATCTATACATCTAGATGTATATAAACTCAATAAAAACTATTTAAAAGAAAAGAAAAGAAAAGAAAAGATAAGTTCGTCAAGAATCATAAGGTACAACACTTAATGATAGTCATAGGGTACAAATAAGCAATCAAATCATAGTAGGAACCAGTCAATATAAATTGTAAGGATACAAGCAACAAAATTACAGTCATACAGTCATTAGTGGGAGGAGATGGGTGATGGGAACGATGAGAAGATTAATAGTAGTGCAGACTTAGTAAATAGTTTGACAGTGTTGAGGGAATTATTTGTTTAGCAGAGTGAAGGCGTTCGGGGGAAAACTGTTCTTGTGTCTACCGTAGTTGTTCTGGTGTGCAGTGCTCTATAGCGTTGTTTTGAGGGTAGGAGTTGGAACAGTTTGTGTCCAGGATGTGAGGGGTCTGTAAATATAAAAGAAACAGAACAAAGAGTTGTCTTGTGACAAGATGGGTGGCAAACAAATTGAAAGAAAGAAAAAAGAAAGAAAGAAAGAAAGAAGAAGAAAGAAAGAAAAAAAGAAAGAAAGAAAGAAAAAAAGAAAGAAGAAAAAAGAAAAAAGAAAGAAAGAAGGAAAGAAAGAAAGAAAGAAAGAAAGAAAGAAAGAAAGAAAAAGAAAGAAGGAAGAAAGAAAGAAAAAAGAAGAAAAAAGAAGAAAGGAAGAAAAAAGGAAGGAAGGAAGGAAGGAAGGAAGGAAGGAAGGAAGGAAAGGAG
>QLTV01001458.1:2493118-2511870 GCA_003457575.1 Thermophis baileyi | reverse complement strand
TACCAACCCACCACTGCACCCACCTTAAAGTTACCCAGTTTGAAAAACACTGTCCTAATTCCTATACAGTTTAACTTCAACTAAGAAACAGACCTTATGATTCACATTCTGGAGGATGGTCTCTGATTTTGTAATTGGAAAAGGAAGCTTAGCTCTTCCTTCTGAAGTGGAAGGGCTGAATTGTTTTCTTGCAACTGTAGGTCCAGTTCGAAGCTGGGAATAAAATGGAGGCTGATTGGAAAGAAAGTTGGTTTATTGATGAAGCAGAACCACCAGCAGCGTGTGATTCTGGGACAGCTGACAAAATGGAGTTGAGAGTGGGTGGGTTTTTATACCTTCTGGATTCCTATGGGGTCATGTAGGGGTCATGGCTGGCTCTATAGGCAAAAGGGGAAATGCAAATCCTTGGTGTTTGTCTGAGCTAATTTTGTCTTGCCTAATTGCTTATCTGGAGTTTCTGTCTTGACCCAGTCTTTCTGAAGGGATTACCAAATCTGCATTTCTAAAAACTGGCCTCCTCAGTTTTTGCTTGGGGCAGGGAGATTGGTGCTGGTTTCTGCCTCCCTTAAGAATTTTTTCACCCATTTCTCCTTTAGGGGATATATTCTATGCTGCCTTTTTAATATTCCCCAAAACATTTCATTCTTCGGGGGGGGGGGTGCTTCCCACAACTGCTACATCACATTGATTCTCAGTTCTATTGAATATGCATAACCCCCAAAACATGGGTATAATAGCAATAGCCCTTAGACTTATATACCGCTTCATAGTGCTTTACAGCCCTCTCTAAGCAGTTTACAGAGTCAGCCTATTGCCCCCAACAATCTGGGTCCTCATTTTACCCAACTCAGAAGGATGGAAGGCTGAGTCAACCTTGAATTATCAAGATTTGATTAGCATGGCTTTGTCAGTTGTAACAGACAGCTATAAAAGAAAAGCTGAATGAAGAAGAACAGATGCCTCTGGACCAGAGGTGGGTTCCTCCCGGTTCGGACCAGTTCGCCCAAACCGGTAGTGACCCGCTGGTGACATCATGATGACATCACGGAGCCGGTTTGGTCGGTGCCGGTCAGTGGGCGCCGCCATCTTTTTTTTTTTTGAATTATTTTTTTTGTATTTTTTAATTTTTTCCGGGGTTTTTTTCTTCTGTGCATGTGCAGAAGCCAAGTTTCTGGCACTGCGCATGCATCACCATCTTGTTTTCAGCTTTTTTTTGGGGGGGGGTATTTTTTTGCACTATAGCAATAGCAATAGCAATAGCACTTAGACTTATATACCGCTTTACAGTGCTTTCCAGCCCTCTCTAAGTGGTTTTACAGAGTCAGCATATTGCCCCCAACAATCTGGGTCCTCATTTTACTCACCTCGGAAGGATGGAAGGCTGAGTCAACCTTGAGCCGGTGAGATTTGAACTGCCGAACTGCAGCTAGCAGTCAGCTGAAGTAGCCTGCAGTACTGCACTCTAACCACTGCACCACTTCGGCTCTTAAAGCACTGTGCATGCGTGTGCGAGGCGCACCCACACGGCGCGGGAGAAAGCGAACCAGCAGCGAGATAAGTTAGAACCCACCCCTGCTCTGGACTGCAACACTGGACAAACTTGTTGGGTATACATTAGACCTCAAGACGAACCAAACATATAATCTAGATGAAGTCAAACCAGATTGCTCACTGGAAGCTGTGATAATGAAGCTACAGCCGACATATTTGCAGGTGACATTGGAGTAGATCCAATGGAGTGGTGCGGTGGCCTAGAGGTGGAGCTCTCGCCTCACAGTCAGGAGACTGTGAGTTCGATCCTAGGTAGATGCAGATATTTCTCTCTCTGGGCACACTGAGAATATATCTGCCGAACAAAACTCCGCATTGGCGACAGGAAGGACATCTGGCCATTAAAACACTCTGCTTGCTCCATTCAGTTGCCCAGACTCCATCCTGCAAGGGATTATGGGGTCGTTAAATGAAGATGATGATGATGATTGGAGCAGATCCAATGCCTGGAAAAAATTAAAGGCAATAAAAAAAGAGGCCTATGGAAAAATGGGGGGCTTAGATGCCATTGCTGAAGATACAAGCAGGACCTTACAAGGACCCAATCATTACTGGTAGAGAATCCTAGTGAGATCATGTTCATCAGGGTAAAAAAAAAAGTTGGAAATACCTAAATGACTGATTAAGAAACAGAGAGACTAGAGCCATTTAACTGCAGTTTACACAACAATAGAAACTATGGGCACAGCGGGATTATCTAAGGGGAGACCAAGTAAATATCTAAAAACATGAAATAAGCAATAGCAAACCTCATTGTTATTACTAAGTGGAGTACTTAATTTCATTGTGCGGGATGGATGTTGAAGTGGTTCTAGAGGCTTACATGTCAACTTGGTTTAAAAATTATGCTTGCTGCTTCAAAAGAACATTTATTTGCGACTACACTTGCTTAGGAACAAAACCACAGAAGCAAATTCTGCTGTATTCCTGTATCATGGTTTGGAGTGAATTTGGAGTGAACAACAATCCACAAGCTAAGTGTATTTTTCTCTCTTCAGAGTTGGAAAACAGAGATGTTTGCATCAGGGATAGCACTTAGACTTATATACCGCTTTACAGTGCTTTACAGCCCTCTCTAAGCGGTTCACAGAGTCAGCATATTGCCCCCAACAATCTGGGTCCTCATTTTACCCACCTCGGAAGGATGGAAGGCTGAGTCAACCTTGAGCCGGTGAGATTTGAACCGCCGAACTGCAGCTAGCAGTCAGCTGAAGTAGCCTGCAGTCCTGCACTCTAACCACTGCGCCACCTCGGCTCTCAACCAAGAGGGATGGGTTCCTCTTGGTTCGGACCGGTTCTCCCGAACCGGTAGCGGCCCGCTGGTGATGTCACGATGATGTCACCGAACCGGATCGGTCGGTGCCGGTCCGTGGGGGCCACCATCTTTTTTTTGAATTTTTTTTTTGAATTTTTTTTTGATTTTTTTAAATTTATTTTTTTCCTTCTGAGCATGTGCAGAAGCCGACTTCCGGCAATGTGCATGCGGTCGCCATCTTTTTTCCGGCTTTTTTCCCCCCGGCTTTTTTGTTACTGCGCATGTGCGTGTACCCACACGGCGCGGGAGGGAGCGAACCGGCAGCGAGGTAAGTTGGAACCCACCCCTGGTTTGCATGCTTGTTTTTTGTTACACTAGAGTGTGCAACCAACTGTCCAAAGGCCAGATGGAGCCCCCAGACTTATTTTGTGCAGAAAGCCCCACAATCATGACATAACATTTGGCAGCAAAGCTCCCTATAAAAACAGCACAATTTCCCATTGATTTGTGTTGGGAAATAAACGTGAGAAGGTGTGTTCTGTCTCCAATTGGCCATTTAAAAAAAAAACCAGGGGGCTTGCAAATTCAAGGACTGTGGAGCAATTACTAGGCACAAAGGTGTTTAATAATAGAGATGAATTCCTAGTGAACTCTTTTGGCATCCACTTTGGACATCTGTCATTTAGATGAGTGAGCACATTCTTAGCTTAGGGAGTTTCCATACAGCTGCTTTGTGCTGGGTCCAGATTGGTGGCATGCCTCTGTGTTCACATGCCATTGTTTGTCTTTGGCTACTGAACCAATTAAGCTTCGCTGTGCAAAGGGAATTCCTGGGAAGGCAAGTTTTGTAGGCTGATATGCTGGAACTTAATAGAGGGTGGTGTTCCCTTGGTGAAATTTCTTACTCCACCTGTCTCTGATGCTCTTCCTACTTCCTACAGCAAATTAAGTGCCAAAGTGCTATGCTACTCTTTCATTATAGTTTTCCTTGGTTGTGGATAGCAATAGCAATAGCACTTAGACTTATATACCGCTTCATAGTGCTTTTACAGCCCTCTCTAAGCGGTTTACAGAGTTAGCATATTGCCCCCAACAATCTGGGTCCTCATTTTACCCACCTCGGAAGGATGGAAGGCTGAGTCAACCTTGAGCCTGGTGAGATTTGAACCGCTGAACTGCAGCTAGCAGTCAGCTGAAGTAGCCTGCAGTGCTGCACTCTAACCACTGCGCCACCTCGGCGAGATATTTTGCACAACAGTGGCTTTCAAATTAAACAGGACATGAAGAAATTAAACAGGACATGAAGAAAGTGGAGGATTGGATTGTACAAAGATGGCACCCACCCTTCTCCTAGAAGAATGAAATATTTTGAGAAATATTAAAATGACAGAATATTATATTTCCCTAACGGAGAAACATACTCTTGGAAAGCAGCCTCCACCTTTGTTAATAGCCCCAGCAGGACTGGGCCAGCCCAGCAGTGAAATCTACTTACCTTCCCTACTGGTTCGGAAGTGTGCACGTGTGCCCGTCGCGTGCGCTTTTTCACCCTCTGCGCATGCGCAGAACACTTTGCGCATGCGCAGAGGGTTAAAAACAAGAAAATAGTGACATCCAGGCAGGTGGGCGGAGCCTCACGCTGCCGCCACTACCGGTTCTCCAAACCACTGGCGGCAGCCACTACCGGTACGCCCGGACCGGGCCGAACCGGTAGCATTTCACCCCTGGGCCAGCCTATCTACAAGACAAAAGACCTTCAGCTCCAGGGTGATGGGATTAGCCCTCACTCAAGATCCAAACCAGGACAAAGCCATTAAGACACAACAGGAATTGGCCAACACCCTTTCAGAACACAAGCCTCTTCATTACATCATCACCCTCCAAGCTTTAACCAAACCTGGGAGCTCAGACAAACATAACCCCACATGGCCCCAATGGAGTCTGACAACAGCCAATAGAATACATGTTCTTGCCCAGGAACAGGAAGCTCAAGTGCAAAGCCCAAGAGAAGGTATATATATAACTCCATGTGGTCAGCTGCACCAGGACCATGTGCTTGGTGGTTCTGTTCACTATTAAACCCTCTTTCCAATCAGCCTCCATGTTTCCAGTGTCTTTATCCTGGCTTGGAACTGAACCAGATGGATATTTCTTCCAACAGGGTGTTGGCTAGAGATTGATGTTCTCCCCTTGATTAGTGGTGGTTCCTTTTGGTGAAGATCTCAGCGTTTGGAGGACAATCAGGGAATGTTCTGCAAATGGGGGTTTTGAAGATAACAAGACTGGCTGAATCAAAATGCTTTAGAGTATATCGTGGACAAATCCTGGCAATTTGTATCTTTTTTCTTACTTTTTCCTGACATAGACATTTACATTTCTTGTTGCTTTGATTAAGTAAAATGATAACACTGAGACATTCCAGAAGAGTGGTACAGTGTGGACTTCCAACGTAGCCTCCTATTCTGTTTTTCTTTTGTTTAATGTTTAAAACAAATTGATCCTATTGGAAACCTAACATAATGATGGCTACATTTTGGTGGCCAAAAGGTGAGGAAGGTGACCAAGAACTGTGTGGGATCTATGGACGGCCTATCCATGCCCAGAAGATGGTAAATACTGTATTTTTCAGAGTATAAGATGCACCGGAGTATAAGACGCACCTTAGTTTTTGGGGAGGAAAATAGGGGGGTGGAAATCTGCCTACCTGATATTCATCTGGCTAGCATCCTTAGTCTGGTCAGCTTCAGCACATTATTTTATCCCCTGGTTAGGGCTTAAAAAAACCTTCTTCGGAGGGAGTAGCAATGAAAAAAGCCTGCAAAGACTTAGGGCTGGAAAACCCTTCGGAGGGAGTAGCCATGAAAAAAACAGGCAAAGGGAAGATCGCTTAGCTAGCAAAGCACGGAAGATCGCTTCACTGTTAGCACCTCGTTAGGGCTGGAAAAAAAAGCTTCGAAAAAGCTACATTCGGAGTATAAGATGCACCCAAATTTTCAGCTTCTTTTAGGGGGGAAAAAGGTGCGTCTTATACTCCGAAAAATACGGTACCTTATTCATGGATGGATAAAACAGTTTGGAAAACAACAACAAAATGACTCTTAGAACTTTGGTATTTTTTAATATGTATATGTATGCTTTCAAAGGGAAGATGGAAAAAGGGTACTGTATCTTTCAAAAAGGCACCCCCACATACAGATGAGGAAGAGACAGAAGAAACAGAATAACAGAGTTGGAAGGGACCTTGGAGGTCTTCTAGCAATAGCAATAGCACTTACTTATATACCGCTTCATAGTGCTTTTACAGCCCTCTCTAAGCGGTTCACAGAGTCAGCATATTGTCCCCAACAATCTGGGTCCTCATTTTACCCACCTCGGAAGGATGGAAGGCTGAGTCAACCTTGAGCCTGGTGAGATTTGAACTGCTGAACTGCAGCTAGCAGTCAGCTGAAGTAGCCTGCAGTGCTGCACTCTAACCACTGCGCCACCTCGGCTCTAGTCCAACCCCCTGCTCAGGCAGGAAACCCTATACCAGTGATGGCGAACCTTTTTTTGCTCAGGTGCCAAAAGGGTGCGTGTGCGCGTGATAGCGCGTGCACATGTGCCCACACCCATAATGCAATGCCCTCCCCCACATGCATGCGTGCACAACCACCACCACCCCGGTGCTGCCCCCCTGTGCATGCGTGCAGGCCTCACTGAAGCCTCCGGACTTCCAGTAGGCGCGTTGGGTCCGTTTTTCGTCATCCACAGGCTCCGGAGGCTTTCCTGGGGAGGGCGAAAATGGGCTCCCCCCACCCTCCAGAAGGCTGAAAATCAGCTGGCCAGCGCGCACATACGTGCTGGAGCTGACATAGGGCAACGCCTCACGTGCCCTCAGATATGGCTCCACGTGCCACCTGTGACATGCGTGCCATAGGTTCGCCATCACGGCCCTATACTGTTTCAGACAAATGGTTGTCCAATCTCTTTTTAAAAACCTCCAGTGTCAGAGTACCCACAATTTCTGGAGGCAAGTCATTCCACTGATTAACTGTTCTAATTGGCAAGAAAGTTCTCCTTAATTCTAGATTGGTTCTATCCTTGATTAGTTTCCATTCATTGCTTCTTGTCCTGCCTTCAGGTGCTTTGGAGAATAGAGTGACCTTGTTATTGTTGTTCAGTTTCTAAGTTGTGTCTGACTCTTTGAAACCTCATAGACCAGTGGCCCCCAACCTTTTGGGTACCAGGGACCGGTTCCATGGGGAGAGGTTTTTTCATGGACCAGAGGGGTGTGTGATTTCATGTCCTGCTTGCATCCCACGGATGGGGCTTCGCTTGTTTGTGCAGCCTGGTTTCTGGCACATGCCACGGACCAGTGCTGGTCCACAGACTGGGGGTTGGGGACCCCTGACATAGACCCTAGCACACCTCCACTGTCTCCCAGAGTTTGCTTAAATTCATGTTCATTGCATCAATGACACTATCTAACCATCTCATCTTCTGCTGTACCCTTCTCCTTTTGCCTTTCAATCTTTCCCATCATCAGGGTCTTTTCCAATGAGTCCTCTCTTCTATTTGGTGGCCAAAGTATTTGAGCTTCAGCTTCAGTATCTGACCTTCTAAACAACAATCAGGGTTGATTTCCTTTAGGGGAAAATAAATCTTGCTCTGGCTAATAGTGGGCAGTTGTTATTGCCTTAGGATAGCCTTTTTATTGTACTATTCATCCTAATAAGAAAATATAGGGAATGTTGCGAATATTAGGGGAAAGTATCACCTACTTGCTCTTTACTCTTCATTCCAATGAGAGTCAGAATGAGTCTGAGATGAGGAACAGGCCTTCTCTAAGAGGCATGCTTCATTCTTGACTTGGTAAGGTCAAGCTCAATATTTCATATGCACCAGTTGGGTAGTTGCCAAAAAAAAAAAAATCAAGACAAGAACAACAGAGAAAGATTAAGGAGAGTGGATGAATGCACCACTCTCAGTGTTATTTATTATGTTTTTGACCTTGCAAAATTAAGATTAAGCAAAGATGCCAAGCCGTGGTCTCCATCTTTCTTTTACAAAGGAGGAAGGGAAGTGAGTTCTACACATCAGACAAGTGATATTGGGACCTATTTTGGATTGCTTGCCCACACTTTTCTTAGTATTTGTTCCTTGCACAGAATTGTCAATGCTTCTATCCAGATTTTTTTTTTTTTTTAATGGATGCTGGAGAAGGATCAAAACAAGAGTGTACAAAATTGGAGTCAAGTGCCAACAGTTGCACCCTACAGAGCTGTGGGTGAGATCAGGACAAAATCTAAATAAGTCTACTTCATTAACCTTCAAATATTGTTAAAACAAACAATCGCTAATAAATATGATTACTCTGTTTTCCATTCAGTCAAATTATAAGTTTATTTATAATTTAAATTACAATATTTTAATTTATATAACCCTATTCAGAAGTCTCCAGGACTTCTGTCCAAGACTTCTGAATAGGTTTATCTAAGACTTTGGAGAACCACATAGGATTCCAGATTTTGCACCTCTGATTTAGATCAGGTTCCTAGACGTACGCAGGAACGTCTGAACTGCTAAAGTTGTAATCCTTTTTTTCCTCTTTGTGTGTATGGTACACCAATCAATTGCTCTTTTTTCTATCCACTTTAGTGAGATAGAACACCTGCCCTTGACATCTTTTTCTATATTTGAAGAATCTCAAATACTTTCTTCCATGTTCCTTTGTGGGTTTTAACATTTTTTCATCAGAAGATTTCTTGAACAAAATTCTCATCCATCCTTAATCCTGATCCTTTAATTATGGTAGTTATTATCTACCTTAGTCCAGATTACTTGGGAAACAGAAGAACTATACCAATCTATAGCCTTTTATGCACCTAGGGGGTGCATATAGCATATTTCCCCAGGATTTAATAGGTTTTGTGAATTAAAGATAAATTTAATCCACATTTATTTTTATTTTTCCCATTGTTTTTTTTTAAATTATGTACTTGTTATTTCTTTAAGTGCCCAGTAGGTGGAAGGCAAAATCAACCAATAAAACTACTTTGGCTACTAAAGAATGTATGCCAACTGGCAACAAAAGGAAAGGAAATGGCAGATTATTAACTCTTAACAAGGCATACCCCTTTTTATGTGAATTTGGAGAGTTGTAGATGGTCAGATGCATTGAAAAATAACAAAGAGTTTGCCCTGTGCATTTGTGCTGATATTTCATTTCCCCAACCCATTTCTCTATATTCTCCATTCCTGCCTGACTGTTCACATTTGTGTATTTATAACTTAGGGCAGCCTTTGTACTCCTGAGGAAGTGGGCTACCATGCCTGAATGGTTATGCCATAATAAACGTGCTAACCTCAAAGACATTGTAAGACTCGTGCCTCTTTTTCCAAGTTTCAAGGCTTGAGCAGAGATTTCCCAATATATACAATTTCCCATTTTTGCCTGAAGAAGAGGCAGAAAAACAACCCACATATCACTGAGCCATTGAATAAATTGATAGGGTTGGAGGATAGGAAATTCAAAGCATAACATGGAAACCCAGGACCAAATATGCACCACCTCCTCAAAAATTGAGTTTCACTATGAGATCTTTGTCTTAGAAAGAAGGATGTCTAACAGATTCAATCCTGTAAACCAGGGGGTCCCAGTCCTGACAACTTTAAGACATGTGGATTTCAACTCTCAGAATCCCCCAGCAAGCATGGCTGGCTAGGGAATTCTGGGAGTTGAAGTCCACACGTCTTAAAGTTGCCAAGGTTGGGAACCCCTGCTGTAGACTCACTTGGCTGAACCCAATGGAGTTGACTTCCTGGTAGGTAGAAGAGTGCCTGGCAATCTAATAAAATTGCTGATTAAAGACAGTGTTCTTATTCAGATTGAAAAAGTTTTCTTCCATTCCTACTAGTAAAGGTAAAGGTTCCCCTTGCAGATATGTGCTAGTCGTTCCCGACTCTAGGCGGTGGGGGTGGTGCTCATCTCCGTTTCAAAGCCGAAGAGCCAGCGCTGTCCGAAGACGTCTCCGTGGTCATGTGGCCGGCATGACTAAATGCCAAAGGCGTATGGAACGCTGTTACCTTCCCAACAAAGGTAGTCCCTATTTTTCTACTTGCATTTTTACGTGCTTTCAAACTGCTAGGTTGGCAGAAGCTGGGACAAGTAACGGGAGCTCACTCCGTTACGCGGCACTAGGGATTCGAACCGCCGAACTGCCGACCTTTCTGATCGACAAGCTCAGCGTCTTAGCCACTGAGCCACCGAGCCACCGCGTCCCCATTCCATTCCTACTACTAATATATTTATTAATGTTAATGAGCACCATTGATTATCATAGCATCATTAGTACAACCTGAGGTTGGACCATGGAGTATAGTATATTGCCACAGGCTTAAGTGAGAAAAAAATATTCTATCTAAGTCAGTGTAATAATTAAGGTGATGGACTGGAGAGGACAGAAACTCGGGTTCAAGTCTGAAGGGATTAACATTCAGTTCCACGTATCTCAGAAGGTTGTGAGATACCTTCCCTGTTTCCTACGCTGAGATTTTAGAGAAAAAATGAAATATAGGTAGTCCTTGACTAACAATTGGAACCAGAATTTCTGGTTGCCAAGCACCATAGGCGTTACGGCGGGAAAACATCTAGCTGAATATGGCAGCATCACTCATATTTGAATAAGAGACTATGACAAAAAATACCAAGATCAGATTAAGAAGTCAAATAAGGAGCCCAAAGGAGAGCAATTGAAATCTGTTTCCATGTTGTTCCCAAGAAAACTACATGAAGGAAATGACTTGAAGATGATTTTGCTTAAGCTTCCCCTTAGCAATGCTTATAGTGAGCTACTTCTTCAAAGATGCTTTCTTTATCTATGAAGATTCTCAGTCATCCAGGTCATAGTTGTCTCAAAGGTGCTTTTTCAAAAGGAAACTGGACTGTTTTATTTTTCTTGAGAAAGAAGAAGATGTTTCGAAAAGCGAACTGACTTCTTTTTCCTCAAAAAAAAAAAGAAAGAATAAGAAATGTAGAAAAGAAAAATGAATTATTTAACAAAAAAAAAAAAAAGAAAGAAAAAAAAAAAGAAAAAAGAAAAGAAAAGAAAAGAAAAAAGAAAAAAGAAAAAAGAAAAGAAAAAAAGAAAAGAAAAGAAAAAAGAAAAAAGAAAAAAGAAAAAAGAAAAAAAAAAAAAGAAAAAAAAAAAAAGAAAAAAAAAAAAAAAAAAAAGAAAAAAGAAAAAAGAAAAAAGAAAAAAGAAAAAAGAAAAAAGAAAAGAAAAGAAAAAGTCCAGTTGCCTTTTGAAAAAAGCACCTTTGAGATTCCTTTAGCAAAATAGTTCCTGCTTTAAAAAGCAAATCTGCGGTTTGTTTCTTTTTTTTTTAAATCAAATTTTTATTTTTATTTTTTTTAATTTATACATATCATTATGTGAATAGTGTGGTGTCTGGGTATCATACATTTCAATACAAATCAACATATTCATAATTATTGCATTTTCCTTATTCCATATTATTTACCCCTATCTTTTACACAAAATTTTTATTTTGATATAAATATTAACAAGTATATGATAACATCTAAACCGATATGCTGTAGCGTCCACCATTTTATCTTTCATTGTAATTTCAATAGTATAGTCCTCAAGAAAATAGTATAGTCCTCAAGAAAACCGTCTGTTTTCTTTTCTCCTATACACCATAGGAGAGAAAAGGAGATGGATTGTTGTAGTAAAATTGGGTGAAATAGGGGGTATGGGTTTTGTTTCTGAGCTTCTTCCTGCAATTTAATAACTTCTATTAGCTCCAACATCACCCATCCTATCTTATTTTGTATCCCCGAGTTCCTTCTCCACTGATAGAAAGAAAGGTGTTCTGTTGCTCATGACCCCTCACTAATTCTGTGCAGGAACATAGGATTCTGCCCTAAGTAATGGGACTGGAGAATACAAAAAGGGCATACCCACAACTAAGTGATAATTGTTTCCCTGTGTGTGTGTGTGTGTGTGTGTGTGTGTGTGTGTGTGTGTGTGTGTGTGTGGTATTTTCTTCATGTAGTCTTGTCATGTTATTGCATTGGTAAACGTTCCATGATAAAATATCAATCACAGCAACTTTGATCCTTCCGTAGTTTTTCATCAAAATAGGGAGGAGTCATCAGCCACACCTAACAAACAAGTTGTGTCAAACTCCACCCCCCCCCCCAAAGTTTGGCATTGCAAACCAACGACCCAGAACGCCAGATAGAATGTTTGCAACGGGAAAAACACAGAAGGTCCAAAGCTTTGTGACCTGAGCAACACAAAGCCGTGGTTTCAGAGAGAAAGCTGAGGAATCCATGTACTTCCATGGACCTGAATATACCAAGTTTAAGATTTTATCTGGAGACAAAGAACATTTTGCAGAGTGAAAACTGTGTTGTTTTGTTTTTGAAGGAGCACACCTGATGGAAAAACAACCCATCCCCCCCAATACAAAAAAAGAAAAGTAGCAGCTGTTCATCAATTAGAGCAGGTTGAGCTATCAACTATTCTGGAGCCTGTGCTATAAATATCGGCGTAGTTATATTCTGATGAGCTACTGCTTTGACTGCATGAAATAGCTGGACCTCACACAATGTACCTTTTCTTCCTATCTTGTTGATTTCTTAGCTCTCCTCCACTGTCCAACATCACTCTCAGAGCAACGTTTGCAACTCACAATAATCCTGCAAGGGAGATTAGGTTGGGAGTAGGAACAAGAGATTGACACAATTAATATGAATTTGTGCAAATTCCCAAACTTCCCCCTGGAAAACAGGGGTACTTGGCATGCTATGGTCCATGGCAGGGGTGGGATTGAAAATTTTTAGCAACCGGTTCTCTGCCCGGTTGCTGGGTGGGCGTGGCCATGGGGGCATGGCCTACTCGGACTCCTGCACCACGGCGCCGTGTGTGTGTGTGTTTTCGCCCTCCCCAGGCTCCAGAGGTTTTCCTCGAGCCTCCAGGAGGGTGAAAATGGGTCCATTTCCAGACTTCCGGTACTTCCGGTAGGCCCATTTTTCACCCTCCCAGAGCCTTACCTCGCATCCAAAACGAGCCAAGTGGAATCTCCTGGGAGGGGAAGGGAGGGGCGGGGTGGGTGGGGTCAGCCAGTCCTTGCACCTACCGGTTCAGCGAACCAGATGTAAAATTAACATCCGGTTCGTCCGAACTGGCTGAATCCCACTCCTGGCATGGAATCATGAAGAGTCAGATACAACTTAGCAACTGAACAACCAAAACAAGGAACAAGAGAATAAACCAAGAAGGGGGACTGAGGTGGTGAATCATTGTCATAAATTATAAATAAAATGCATTAATGCATTGCAAACATTTTGATTAAGTAACCCAAAGGTGCTTTTTCAAGAGGCAACTGGACTTTCTGTTTTTTTCTTTGAAGATGTTTAGCTTCTCATCCAAGAAGCTTCTTCAGTTCAAGAAGAGCTGAAGAAGCTTCTTGGATGAGAAGTGAAATGTCTTCAAAGAAAAACCAGAAAGTCCAGTTGCCTTTTGAAAAAGGACCTTTGGGACAACCATGACCTGGATGACTGAGAATCTCCATAGACATTTGATTAAGTAACTGAGGTGGTGGCCTCCCCATTATTGAATATGTTCAACCAGAGCCTGGGCAGCTACCTGTCTGGGATATTTTCATTCAGATCTCTGCCTTTGAGCAGAAGATTCAGGAGACTCAATGAATTCATTTGTTTCCAGGATTATTTTATTGCTTTATTAATTCAACTTTTGCATTGGTAGTCATCCTTCCTTTTCACAGATGCTCCGGTTACTCTCCCCTCCCCATTCCATTAGAAGGAAAGGGCAGGATCAGTCTAGGCCTCATATGGTTTACAATGTAAATAGACACAGGAAGGGAGAAGAGGGGGAAAAGGATATGACCATTTTCTGCATTTAACCTAGGTGCACACAACATAGTAAAGCTTAAATCTGGGTTGCTAAAACCAAGATCATGTCATGTAACGTACTTTGTCTGAACAAATCATAAAAAGGCTTAATACAATGTCCTGATTCACACAACATACTAAGACAAGGGCTGAGTTCCTACAATTCTCTAGTTATCACACATAATGACATAATCATGGACTATCCATATCTATTTTATCCTAGCTCAGCATATTGTACAAGTCAGTCACACTGTGATTTGCATGATATTGGACCCCAAAAAGATCTCAAAAATGCTTTTTCAAAAGGCAACTGGACCAGTGGTGGGTTGCTACCGGTTCGACCCAGTACGCCGAACCGGTAGCGGCAGCGGCGGGAGGCTCCGCCCACCCACCCGGATGTCATCAAAAACGCTCTGCACATGCGCAGAAGCTTCTGCGCATGTGCAGAAGTGTTGTGCATGCGCAGAAGCATTGTGCATGTGCAAAGCGCCCGCGTGTGCCCGCGCACTCCCGTTCCTGAACCGGTAGCAAAGGTAAGTAGAACCCACTACTGAACTGGACTGTTTTTTCCTTGAGGAGAAAAAAAAATTCATTGAGAAAGAAGAAACTGGACTGTTTTTTTCCCTTCTTCTTCAAGGAAAAACCAGTCCAGTTGCCTTTTGAAAAAGCACTTTTGAGACAACTATGACCTGGATGACTGAAAATCTCCACAGACACCAAAAAGATGATTTTTCAAGAAAGAGCTTGTTTTCTAGTTGCTATTTTGACATCTCTGTCTCAGGATTCTGGAGTAATTAGCTTGCTTTTTTAATGTGCACTCTTTCAAAGTGTGTCCCTTAACTTTCTCTATTGAATTCAAGCTGAAATAGAAAGGTTTTGTCTGGGCAGCCTTGTTTAATTTCATAGCGCTACCATGATGATAAGGGCGAAATTGTTATTATTTATTTAATCAATTTATAAGCCATCTCAATTGCCGTGCCAACTCTAAACCACCATATAATCAATACCATATACTATATCAACCATGTGATATATACATTTTAAAAACAAAGGGGGAGGAAGAAAAAATCAATAATAACCATATCGACTTTAACAGCTCACATTAGGGGAAACTATAATCACAAATAAAAACATCAGTCAAACTAAAAAAACAGGTTCACAAATTGCCCAGCCTGCTTAAAGCACCAGTTTGTCAGAGCTTTCCTAAAGATCATCAGGATTTGGTCCATGTGGACTTTATCATTAGCATTATTCTTTCAGGAATTATGGAAGGAACCATGCAAGGCCATCTCCTCATTGGTCAAGGAGACAAGTGTCTTCCCATTCTCTGTAGCCAGTATGGAGTCCCACCAGGCTAGTGAAGATGGAATGATCTAGAACAATTGTGTTACATACTGACGCACCGAGTACGTATTTGCATGCCTGCTGCTGATTGGCTTAGTCAGCGGCGGGAGAATTGAACCAATGTCACTGGCCGGCAGGCTACAGGGAAACCCATAAAAGCGGCTTCCCTGCCGCCAGCCGGCATTCCGTACTGAGGTGTTGCTGACTACAATAAAGGTGCTGAACTGTTCCTACGTCTCGGCTATTCTTCCTACGCGAATCTAACAAATTGGATGTAAGTGTGTCTTAGGAATTAGATTATGAAAGAAGCTCCTTGTGGTTGAGGCATCTTTAGATGCTGATGGCCGCATATTCCAAAGTGTCTATGGGAATTCTGAATCATCCAGGTTATGGTTGTCCCAAAGGTGGTTTTCCAAAAGGCAACTGGACTTTTTTCTTCTTCTTCTTTGAAAATGTTTTGCTTCTCATCCAAGAAGCTTCTTCAGTTCTGAATTGAGGAATGAACTGAACTAAACTGAAGTGAACTGAAGAAGATTCCTGGATGATGTAGGAAGTTAGCACCCACCCCTCTCCTGGAAAAATGAAATATCCTAGGAAATATTAAAAAGGCAGAATATTATAATCAGGATACATTTCTTACACAGGAACAGGAAACTAAGAGGTGGGGCCCAACAGAGGTCATAAAACCAAGAGACTCAGCATCTTTTCCTTTTCTCTTCACCCAACATCTGGAAGCATGTGATCCACCTTTTCTGTTCAGGAACTCATGCCATGTGCTCCTGTCCACCATTTAACCTTCTTTCCAAGCAACTTCCAGGAATCCAGTGTCTTTTTCCCCACTTGGAGCTGAACCCAGAAGGATATTCCTTACAACAATGAAAAGCAAAGCGTTTTCAAAGAAGAAGAAAAAACAAACAAACAAACAAACAAACAAGAAAGTCCAGTTACCTTTTGGAAAGGCAACCTTTGGGATATTCCAAAGTTCTTTGCAATTGAAAACACAATGACTTGTGCTGGCTTTCCACCTGTAATGGGCTTTCCCCTGTACCTGAGCGTTCAGTCACCTTGTCAGCAGCCAGTTAAACCCATCAGTTTCTCAAACGTCTCAAAGGACAAAAATAACCACCCGGTTCCTAAGTGCCTATTATAGAACTTTAAAATGCCTCTGTAGGGGAGCTGAAATTAGCCCAAAGTGCTGCTTCCCTTCTTCTTAAAAATTACAAAAGCATTCCCAAAGTTATTTTTTAATAAAATAAATCATTGGTAAATGGGAAGTAAATGATTGTCTTTAGTCCTTTGTTAGCTCTTTGCTCAGCAGGAGAACCAAGATCAAGGCTATTCTGGAGCCCAGAAGAGATTGGCAGGAAGGTTGGAGGAAAGTGGGAATCTAAAAACTGACATTTTCTTCCACGTGGAACTGGACTTGGCTGAGGCTGCCTAGGAAAGTGGGGGAGGGGGCACAGAGAGGCACAGGCTACCAAATGCTACTGCAAGTGCACAACTTGGCTTAATTTTCAGGGAACCACGTTTATTCTGCTATGGCCCTTATGCTTATTAAGAAATTCATTTTATGAGCTTTTCCTTGGATCGATACTCTTTAAGGCTGCGTTCACCTAATATGCTAAACTCAGATTAGCAAAAAACAATATTTGTGTTCCTGCAACATGCAGTGCTCAAACCATGTTGCAGTCACTCTGAGTCTTGCTCCGGCTCCGAGCCCAAGAAGGGAGGCCCTGCTCTTCACACCGGAAGAAAGTCCATGTTGCAGTCGAATGTGATTGTCTGGCTCACACAACAATGCCAAGGTAATGGAAAACCCTGCTAGGTAGTCCAGATCAGGATATTAATCTCGCGGGAATGCTAAACCCACTTTCATTGAGATTGGGTATAACGCAGTCATGTTTCATTGTGATGCTTCGTAAAATTATTACTTTGAAAAAGACAAACTTCAAGAGCTCATTCACCCTGTTTCTCTGGCCACTAATTTGGTGGAAAGTTTTGAAAGACATTGGTATTCAGATCTGCTTTGGATCCAACAGGACTTTGATGAGGTCTTTTATTCATTTCTAATCACCAGAATAGCTTTCAGTTTTAATTTTTAAAGGGTAGAAGGGACAAAAGAATTGTGTGATCTGATAGCAGCCTCAGGAGTTACCAATGGCTAACGTTAGTGGAGGGTGTGGTTTTTTTGACATATGGGGGATTGTTTTTTTTACACTGTTAAAAGAAGGGGGTCCCCATTGTCCCTAAAATACTGAATAGGGACAAGAAATCATGTTAGATCATTCAGCTAAGTTTAGTCAGTTTTCTTTTTTCTTTAAAAAAAATCCGATGGGCACAAGGTAAGGATGGGCACAAGGTAAGGATAAGCCGCCCAGAGTCCTTCGGGAGTTGGGCGGCATATAAATTTTATAAATTTTATAAAATAAAATAAAAATAAAATAATGGTCCTTCTGTAGCTCTGCTCTCCTATTGAAGCCAGACAGGTACTGATGATGTTACCTAGTTTGGGTAATGAAATGTCTGCAAGAAAACAAGCAAGGACAGAGAGCACCAAGGACCCCTCCTACCGCTGTACACCTGTCTATTCTCCCTGTAGTTATGATCAAGAAATACTCTTATCCTTTACTTAGCACTGTGCTTAAAATGGGATGGATGTGAAAGAAATTACCGTATTTTTCGGAGTATAAGACGCACCTTTTTCCCTCCTAAAAGAGGGTGGAAATGTTGGTGCGTCTTATACACCGAATACAGTCAGTTTTGGCCTCCCGAAGCCCCGCCCCCACGTCCCATTTTTGCGAAAAATGGGCCCGTTTTTCACAAAAACTGGGTGCGCAGAGGGTTTGGGAGGCCTGCAGAGTGCTCCTGGGGGCTGGGGGAAGGCAAAAATGCCCCCATTTTTGCAAAAAATGGGTGAAAAATGGGCCATTTTTTGCAAAAATGGGAGCATTTTTGCCTTTCCCCAGCCCCCAGGAGCACTCTGCAGGCCTCCCAAACCCCCTGCGTACCCAGGTTTTGCGAAAATGGGTGAAAAACAGGCCCATTTTTGCAAAAAACAGGGTGCGCAGAGGTAATTTATGAAGCAATTTCCCAAAATGTCTCAAATGTGCTTTTCCAAAAGACAACTGGACTTTCTTGGAACTGTTCTGAACTGAAGAAGCTCCTTGGATGAGAAGTGAAATGTTTCAAAGAGAACAGCAAGAAAGTCCAGTTGCTTTTTTGAAAAAACAACAACCCTCCCTCCCTCCCCCCAGTTTTCCTGGAAGGATGTTGATAGTTTGCTAGTATCTTGCTTGGGTTTCTACTCAAACAACGTATCTAAAAGGTGCCAGGAGATGCTGCCGTATCCTACACTCTAGGATATCATTTGCCTGTCTTATCTGGGTGTCTTATTCTTATTTTTACCAAAGATCAAGCAAGAAAGGGGACATATGGCCCTGTGCACAGGTAACAGGTACTGCCAACACTTGGGCAACTGTTGAAGGAAGGACAGGTTCTCGGTCAATCGCGGGAGTACAGTTAGGGCACTCTTCCTGTCCACATGCCTTGATTACAGAATAGCCAGTCAAATCATTTTAATGAGTTCTGACTGCTGCTGTGAGCAGCCAGTAACTATGGTAACTTCTTTCCAAAGTAACACGCTCTCTCTCTCTCTCTCTCTCTCTCTCTCTCTCTCTCTCTCTCTCTCTCTCTCTCTCT